>OZ025240.1:76409283-76521783 GCA_964019155.1 Osedax fenrisi | reverse complement strand
TATTAATGTAATGATAAATTATACGATGTATGTATTTTGTATATATTGTATATATTGTATATTATATATACATATATTTGTAACAAAACTATCGATTTCCATAAAATCAAACTGTAAAATTAAATGAATCAAAATATATTGCATAATAATATATTTAATTGATTGGAGAATTTTATTTGTATTATTTATTTAATTGATTTTAATTGTAGCCTTCTGAATAGTAAATATACAATAACACTATTCACTGAACTAAATGTTATAATGTGTTTCTACATATATATGTATATTGAACGGCATTAGGCACATATTAGAATATATATATATATATATATATATATTAATAATTTTAAAATAAATTATATATGTCTATATTTATTGTATAGTATGCAGGATCTAGAAATATTAATAATATTAAAATATCATTTACAAATATAAACTTTCATAATTGATTATGTATATGTTTTATATTAGTGAACACATTTGAAAAATGGTGTATAAAATATTAATTGAATAATAAAAGAAAAAATGTCGATAAATAAATACAACAATAGATTTTTATTATTTATATGAATACAAAAAAATGTTGTTAACAAAATGTGCAATATATAAATATTAAAATTTAACTACATTAAATTAGATAAAATAAATAAAATAGAAATAACAATGAATAAATTGAACAATAAAATACATTAAATAATTAAATAAATTCTATGGAATATCGATAGAGCGTAACTTTAATTGTGATCTATATGACGTGTACTATATTGTATAATGTAAACATGCATACATATGTGTTTCTAGAGACGATGTTACATTTTATCATTATTTTCTATAAACTGACTTTGGAAATTAATGCAACATATATGTAGAATAATATGATATACAATCATATAATTATGAATGTAAGTTAGGAATGAGATAACATTAAACATTTATTGACAAACATATATAATTATTATAAATTATTTATTATAAATAATATAATATAATCATAAGCATATCAATGTATACATAACCTATTTACCAAACATATGTTTTATAATATTAATACCATAGCAACAATAATACATTGTATACATTATATATTTATTTTTAATACACTCGAGTATCATTGATAAATTGATCAATAATTCAGATTATAGTTATTTCAAATGAAATACATTGTAACATCTACGATCAACATTTTCTTTCTTTCACAATTATATTATTATAAAAAAAACAATGAACATAATTATGAGTAATGAATTGCTAGATATATATTAGATGCCATCTCGATGAGCTAACAATATTTCACGGTATCACTAATTTTAGATGATAATAGTGATTCTACACAGTAAAAACTAAACGTTCATTAGACTATATTTAAACGTTCATTGGGTGGTCGAAATAGCGAATATTTGTTAACGTTAGACTCTATATTCTAATGAACGTTTTTGCATAAACGTTCATTAGACTCTTTATTTTAATGACAGTTTTTGTATAAATATTCTTTATACTCTATATTCTGAATATTTTATATTATTGATATGCTTATAATTATATATGTATTAGCGGATATATGTTCATATTAGTATTTAACGTGTAATGACTTATATATTACTATATATTATATAATTACATATATGTTATATTTAAAACATGAATTTAACATTAATAATATTTTAATATTAAATACAATGTTTCAATATTTAATATTGATCAATCATTATAACATTATTTCAAATTGTATTATCTTAATTATCAATATAATTATGATTATAATTATTGTTGAATATTATAATTAAGTTGACACATAAATTAAATTTAAATGATATAAAAAAACATATAATTATAATGTCTATGATAATATTGTACAAGTAAAATATGTCAACAAATATGCAAGATACAATTTCAGTTATGTTATTATCATATTTCTTTTGTTTTTGTTCTTTAATTCTTATATATTATTGTGTAATATTATAATATCCTTTATCGAAAGAATAGTTATATTAAAATGTTCCGTTTTTACTCATTATATAACTATATTATATTGTATACATATGCCATGTGTATTAATTATATATTTATATTATACAAGTAAAATAAATAGTATTCATTCATTCATTCATAATAATGTATACATTCATTAAAACCACTCTCATAATAGTTCGATCTATAAATAAACGCATGTATGAATCATCAATATAAAGTAACTTTCTTTGCATAGATGATTGTACACGCACGATGTCGCATGCACTTATATTACATTTTATTTCAGTGATATGATATTATAAAATAATAACATAAAAGCAAGCATTTTCATTGGTCATGTCGCCCGTATTGCAAACATTTGATACACCTGTTAAATAACCCCCACGTACTTAATATTGGATGAAAAATAAATGTTATACATTTATATTCTTCGTATTTAATTAATCTTTCCAATGGAGCTTTGAAATATTTAATTATTGCTATATTTATTAACGAAAATTATGGATAAATAAATTATTATTTAGTAAATTTTCATTTGTAAATTACTTTTTGATATAATTATCAATATTATAATTATGAATGCATATATTAAAATAAAAAATACACATTATTAATAGAAATATGATACTAAATAAATCTTATATATATATTTTTATTTGAACATTAGTTGCAGAGATATCGCAGTGGCCCGTATTACACGCAATACCCTATATAAATAAATATAATATTCTAAGTGATTCACAATATGGTTTTAGGGCTAATATGTCAACGTATGATGCTTTAATTTAATACAATTGCATTTTTTACTGACGCTTTAGTAAAAAGGTTATTTATGTTCTATTGTTTCAATTTACCTCAAAAAGGCATTTGATACAATAGATCATTCGATACTTATTAAGAAATTACAATTATATGGAATTAGGTATACCGCATTAAAGTTAATAATCAGTTACTTAAATTATCGCAAACAATATATTCATGTTGCAAATTCTACACTGCAAGATATTAATTATGGTGTTCTCAAAGATCGGTATTGGGAGCAGTATTATTTTTAATATTGTATTAATGACATGACAAATATTTTTAATAATGTTAAGATAATATTGTTTGCTGACGATACAAATCTTATTTTTAAAAGTGATAATACCATAGATCTTGAACATATTATGCAGTAATATCTAGATCTATTATATGAATGGTTATGTATAAATAAATTGTCTATAAATTTACAAAAATCTTCATTAATTCTATTTAATATTAGAAATTCACTTTCATCTACTAGATTAAATATTACTATTAGATTAAATATTACTATTAATATCCCTATATAATTTGATAATAACATCACATTTTTATGTTTATTTATCGATAATAAATTAAATATATTTTTGTATACATATTTCCCATATATTAAGAAAATTATCATAATCGTAAAACATAATCATAAATTTAATATTGCCATATTAAATAAATTCAAGTATAAATTAAACGAAAAAAGTTTAATTTTAGTTTATTACGAAATTTTTAAATGTCATCTTGATTATTGCTCACATATATGGGGTAATACTTTCGAAAGTAATATTAAGCCAATATCAAAACTCCAATATCGAGTATTAGAATAATTTGCAAATATGTTCATAAATCTATACTCTATAAAAAAAATCCATAATGAAATTTACAGATATTGTTAAATTAAAAACTTTAATTGTTATGTTTAAAGCATGTAAAAAATACTCTTACTAATATTATACAAAAAATGTTTATTTCTGGCAGAAAACATACATTTATTAGGAAAAAAATCAGAACTGATAGAAAATCGTTTTGTATTTCAATTATTGGCCCAAAATTATGGAATTATTATTATAATATGATAAATATTAAACAAAATATTATCACTTTTAAAAAAGACGTAAACAAATATTTTTAAAGTTTTACTATTTTATTTTATATTGTTTTATTTATCACTATTTCTTATTTCATTGACTATTTTTATATTTATACTCTTTTATATTATTATTTCTACCAATTACTATATTATATTTTATTTAATAATGATGTAATTTGAATATGAAATTATGAGTACAGTAAAATGTATATATTAATGACATTATACATTAATACATCAATATATTAAATATGGTTATTTAAATTTAATATTGTGTATCAATACAATTTATCGATTTTAAATTTGGATTAATGATATGAACATTGTTCAGTCTTATATTCAATCGATGAGAGAGTTTGACTATGTGTTAATATAATGAATATAACGGATTTTTTCGTTTGCAGTGGTATTAACATTGAAAATATGTTATTATTGTGACAATTTTATCTATTATTGTAGTGTATTGTTTATTGAGTCATACTCATCTTATGTTGTTTCAGACTTGACAAATTTATTATCTTAGTCATCCCTAGTTTTTGTTACAAATTTTTAATTTATTTATAAAAATTATTTTTTTATTTTTATAAAGTTTTATAATACTTATATTTTACCATTACAATTTAAATTCAATCTCCATAGTTAATTTGTGTCTATTATATATATAGAATTTTTTTTTTCAACGGATGATCATAAGCTTTGTTTCAATATATTGATATATCTATCCGGGTTCTTATACAAAATTCTGAATTATATATATATATAATTCAGAATTTGTATATGTATACACCTAAGTATATAATAATTTATATTATACACTTATATAGATATGTGTAAATATATAATAAAATTAAGTTATATAAAAAACCTACTTATACAACAATGAACATATTGCAGCAAAAATCATTAAATTACTGAACAAACCATGATATCAGCTTTCTTGTAGAGAACAATTGATTTGAAATAAATATCATAATTAAATATTGATTTATTTAGAAAATCGATATTAATTTCTGAAGATTTCTTTAGATTAAGATATCTTTAGAATTGACAATTTATTTAAATTTCTTCAAAATTCTTTCTTTAGAATTCATTAATGATATTAGAAAATACACGATATAATTTAAAACATGTAGGACGATAGTCACTCTAAACGATATAGACAGAATGTGAAATTAAACATAATTATTATTATTATTATTAATGTGTATTTTCGATATTAACATTATTGTACTACACCATTATTATTATTATATTTTCTTTATTATTATTATATTATCAATATTTGATATTTTTGTTTTAAGGATATTCTTAATATAAGTTATGTATAGCTTCTGAATATCCTTCTGTATATTAATTCAATACTAATGAAAAAATAGATTTAAAACTATACTAGTTTACTATATGTTAGATTTATATTTAGTATATATAATATGATGTATTCATAGACATAATATTTAGTATTATTTGTATATATATATATAATATGTATGAATCTGTTCACCATATATAACATGTCTTACATAGTTTTGGAGTTTTCTGAGTAGTTATACATATTAAATTCTTATATATAATCTTGTATAATCTTGTATATTATACACTGACATTAATATATAATGTTGTACTCTGTGTGCATTTAGGTAAATGTCAATAATATATATTATATGTGGGCATTGTTTAGTCACGCTATATGATTATAGTCATTTATACTATGTACGTCCCTCTACCACATTCCTAAGGGCTAACCCTTATTAAGTATATAATACAAATAATTAAAATATAATTAAAATAACATTTCCGTATAAAATAATATTTCTACCACCTATAAGTTATTATTAAGCCTGTATATGCAATAGGTTATAATATTTGGGTTATAGGAGGTATTGGTTTAAGGCGTTCTTGAGGTTTTACTTCGCTACAGGATCTAGTGGTGTAAGTACGTTGTTCCATTAGTGGGTATAAACTAGCATATATTCCTTGTGTTTCTCCATCTCGATATATTGACCTCACTGGTGTTGTATTAACAATGGTAGCCATTACATCCACGTTACGTATACAAACTTCACGGTCTTCTATTTCTATCAGGTTTTTAGAATACATATTATATCTTTGTTACTTTTAATATCTAACTTGTTCCTATACTTCTTCTACCTAAATATACAGTGGGATTCTATCGTCATGTAACTGTCGTTAAGATCATAGATATATAAATATATTCTCAATAAAATCGTTATTTATTTGATTTTTTTAAATCAGAAATGTGATTAATTTCATTGTATTTATAGGAAAAATATTAAATAAATTATATTATATTAAAATTTCATAATAAAAAAAACTATTAGTAGGTTAAAAGTTACTTTTTAGTTATTTTTATATTTATTATTTTTATATTTCTTATCCTATACATTTTAAAGTTCGTATTCTCTGTTTAACTTCGATGAATTATCGTACCTCCTATGATAGTAACAAATTAAAAATAAATAATTTTTGACATATTATACTGATTATAAGTTGTTTTCTGAGTTTACCAGTATTGTCGGACCCATATATGGGTATATTCAGCTCAATTATCACTATAACTTACGATCATAGGATATTCAAAATTAACACATTACAACGGAAGTTGATTTTCTCATTAAATATACATTAAAAACAAATCACACGATTTTATTTAGTCAAGTATGGGGTTATGCGGTAGCCCTATGAAGTTTAACATATATTAAGATAACAAAATTACTATATATATAAAATAAATTATGATAAATAAGTATTTTAAACCATTATGATGAATATTTTTTGATATAATTTTAACACGTTATTTATTTTATATTATAGAAATTTAATAAAATAGAAAATATAAAGAAAACAATTTAAAATTATCCTGGAATTATCAATGAAATTTATAGAATTTATAGAATTTCAAAAAATCCTAATTTTATCAAAATATGTTTTAAATATAAATATATTTCCAAAATAAATATATTATATTAACATAATATACATGCCATATAAAAAAAGTCCTTATAAAAAAAGGTTTATTGCAATTTTAGTAGTTTTTTGGCAACAAAATATATATTTTTTATGTTAAAAATTTTTATTAATTTATTTATTTATTTTTCAAAATTATTTTTTAGTACTATTATTAATCAATATGTTATCATTATTTTTTCAATCGATAGTTACATTTTAATAAACATGGAATGTTCATATAATATTTTATATTACTTTTTATTGATTTTTTAAAATACTTTTAATACTTATTAGATAATATCTCTAATTGAATTTAGTATACTCTATATATTTAACTTATATTAACCTATATTTTTTATATTTTGTTCAGATTTGTTATTGTTGATATTTTTCAGTTTAATTTGTATTGTTATTTTAAGGGGGTATCCCACTACCATTATTTCCTGTAATAATTTCCGGAAATGGTTGCTAGAAAGTGATTTTCTAGCAAGTTAACTACAATTGTAGTTGTATACCACTACACATATATATATCCCCTTACTTTCAGTAAATATAGTAACTTTAAAGGGGATATCCTAGGGGGTATCCCACTACAACTTTCTAGCAAACATTTCCTGACATTATTTTGGGAAATACTGGTAGTGGGATACCCACTTTACGTAACTTAGACAGTCTACCGCTTCATCAACACTGATTCAAACAAATATTTTATATAAACATATATTCTTAGAATTTCAATATATATATCCCATACAAAAAATGCCGTCTATATAATTTGTTTTTCTATGATTACCCTTAACGTACACACCGTGCGAGTTACATCATTGCGATGTAGAAATATACATTTAAGGGGTTATAAAGGTTCGACTCTTAAATATATATATGTTCATTATTATATAAATGTAATAGTAATGCGCAACTACAACACAAAAACGGAATACGGGAACTCTAATTAGAGAACATATTACTTAGCTTTTATAATTTCTAATTATATACAATTATTTTGAGAATTAAAAATATATCACCTAGGTGATCCTAATTAGGGGAAAGATGGGTAATGTGGCCATGCGGGTAATGTGGCCACTTGGCGTATCTCATAAACTATAAGTCCAATCAAAAAAATATATATACATGAAATATGCGCATTGGTAAGCATTGTTCAAATAAGTAAAAATAATTTGTATATCTATTAATAAAAAAAAATGATGTAAAAAATACAAACAAATCGATTTACTTTTTAAAAAATTGAAATAAAAGTTTAGTAAAACATTTATTAAATCACTAATATATAATATAAATTGAAAATTAATGTTGGGTGTTAAAGAACTACTTAATGTTAACAAAGTGTGTAAGCAATTTATTTTAGTAAGTAATATTCATTATTATATAGTGTAAATAGCGTGATACCTCGAAGCGGGTAAGTTGGCCACCTTTTAGAGGGTAATGTGGCCACTTCACTATGATGTAAGCCAATCATATGATCAGCCATATTATTTAAGCCAATAATATGATCAGAAATAAATATTTTTATATTTTTATAAAATATATATATATATATATATATATATGTAAGTAGTAGTAGTAATAGTATTTATTTACACACAAATATTAATATAATATTCTACAATGTGTTTTACTGTTTGTCGAACAGTTTACAGGTGTGGGTTCCGTGATTTAACGATCATCCGTAAAAATAATATAATAAAATAAAATAACATTCTTAAATATAATAATATAATATATATATATATATATATATATATATATATATATATATATATATATATATATATGTGTGTGTATTACATTATATATACTTAATACTATACTATATACTTAATACTTTACACGTACTACAAACATATGTTTAAATATAAATATATAGATGATGAATAACAATTATGATATGAAAACCTATATATATATATATATATCTCGCTCCACGACAAACGGGCCGTGGTGGTGGGGTAGGATTTATGATACGTAATGATTTTTACCTATCACCATCCATTTCATTCCCCCCTTTTCATATAGTGATTGTATTTCGCTGACCCTCAAGCTTCCTAACTTAACTCTACATCTTACCGTTATCTATCGTCCCCCAAAACCTGAAACCAGTTTATTCTTTGATGAATTTCATGATTTTATCCATAAACTTCCTTCATCTTCATCCTATCTACCAATAGTTCTTGGTGACTTAAACTATCACTATAATTCTCCCATCTATCCCCATGGTGACTTTAAACTCCTAACTGAGTCTCTTTCCTTGTGCCAACATATATCATTTCCTACCCATTCTAGTGGCAATACACTTGTTATGATATTTACACCCCTATCCAGTCCTCTTATTAGATGTATAAACCCTAACTCCTTTCAAAAAATTGAACTACTAACTGATCATTTTATTATTGAATTCTCTATAAATCTAAAATTCACAAATATTAAACGAAAACGTATTACATATAGAGATTTTAAGTCTATCGACCTACCAAGATTTGTAAACAATATCAAAACTGAGATCTCTTCTTCAACTTCCCTCTGTCCGGTACTCCTAAACTCCACTCTCCTAAATATTATCAATATACATGCACCTACAAAAACTACATTAATTACCGACCGCCCTTTTTCTCCCTAGTTCTCCCACGAACTTTTCATCTTCAAGAAGAGTGTTCGAAAATTTGAGAAGAAATTTCTTAAAAATCCTTCTACTGAAACTAAATTAGCACTATCACTAGCTAGAAAAAATTACAAATCTACTATATCTCGTTCAAAATCTATCTATTATAACAAAAAGATAGCATTGATATCCTCCAATCCTCGCAAATTATTTAAAATAGCAAATAAAATTCTCTCTCCTCCAGATGAAAAAATCCTCCCCATTTTACCTAACACGTCAAATTTTCAACTGTGTTCTCTTTTTGAAAAATTCTTTAAACATAAAATTGCAAGCATTAATAATATTATTTGCGCATCTACTCAACCCATACTCAATCCTACCATATATATTACCCATCATATTGACTCATTAAGTACATTCACTATTCCTTCACTGTATGAAGTAAATGACCTACTCGTGAAATCTCACTGTACCTCCCCCACTGATCCCCTACCTTTATCATTATATCACAAACTTTCACCTTTATTTTCTCCTATTTTCTTGGATATTATTGCGAACTCACTAAACTCTGGCCAAGTTTCACCCTGTCTCAAGACTGCCATAATATCCCCTATTCTAAAAAAACAAAACTTAGACCCAAACTCATTTAGCAATTATCGCCCGATCTCCCACCTACCCTTATTAAGTAAAATATTAGAAAGAATTGTTTCCAAACAACTCATAGACCATGTAAATAAAAATAATCTTTTCGACCCGTTTCAAAGCGCTTTTCGTAAGGGTCATTCAACCGAAACAGCTCTCCTACGTATTACTGACACTATATTATCTACCTTAAATAGCAACACGTGTTGCCAGCTAATCCTACTTGATCTATCATCTGCTTTTGATACCCTGGACCATAACATATTAATCTCGCGACTTACTTTAATGGGTATATCTGGCTTAGCATTAAAATGGTTTACTTCATATCTCACTAACAGGAATATCTCTATTATGATTGACAAATCTTACTCGCCTCTTTCTCCTCTTAACCACGGTATTCCCCCAAGGATCTGTTCTAGGTCCATCCCTATTTTCTATTTATATCCGCCCTATTGCTGATCTAATTAAGAAATTTCCAAATATCCACTACCATATTTTTGCTGATGATATCCAACTGTTTACCCTTTTCCCTATAAATTCTCATAATACCATTAACTCTGAATTAATCGACTGTGCTAACTCCATAAGATTATGGCTCCTCTCCAATAAACTACTAATTAATTCCTCTAAGACTAATGTACTTAACATATCTACTTCTGAAACTTCCTTTCCTAACTTTACTCTAAATAACATGATTATTTCTCCTTCTCATTCCTCCAAAAACCTAGGATTAGTATTTGATGACAAATTATCATTTAAGAATCACATATCATCCATTACAAAATCATCCAACTTTCATCTCTTCAGAATTAAAAAAATACGGACATCACTTTCCAGAAACCTTACTAAAACTCTAATTAATGCTCTTGTACTTTCACGTATTGACTACTGTTCTTCCATACTGAATTTACTTCCTGCTAAAGCTACTGCTCCACTTAATCGGATTATCCGTTCCTCAATACGTACTACTTACTGTTTAACTCGACTGGATCACTCTACTACAACATCTCATCAATCATCTCGTATGTGGCTACCCTTCTCCCTCAGGTGTAAATTACGTATACTATCTATAATCCATAAATCAATATATTCTTTTACCCCTAGCTATATCTCTGATATAATTAAAAAACGTACTATATTATCTTCTCTTCGTTACCAAAATGCTCCTCTACTTATCTCCCAGAACTCTAGTAAAACTTCCCTAAATTCTAGAGCTTTTAAAAATTCCGGTCCAACCCTATGGAATTCCCTCCCTCCTACCATTCGTTCTATTAGATCCCACAAAAGATTTATAAATCTTACTTCTTCTTTTCTCTCTACCCATAATCATTAAATCATCCAACTTATTATTTGTATCCGTGTTATATTAAATTTATATCATTATTAAATTGTTATTATATTATTATTATCTTATTATTATATAACACTATACTATATCAATGCAGTCTGTAGTATATACAACTACACCATATCAATGCAGACTGTAGTATATAATAGTCCTTTATATTGTTTATTATTGTTTTTCCGTTGTATATTGAATGTATATTATTATCAAATTATTATCGTATTACTATTATTTTATTATTATTTTCTTCCCGCACGAGCGAAGGGGTCTACATGACCCTATTTTAGTGCTAATAAACTCAATATCATCATCATCATCATCATATATATATATATATATATATATATATATATATGTGTGTGTGTATACAACATATGCGTATACACTTATTTATACATACAGTTTTATTTGTATTTGTATATATGTATATGTATTATATACTAATATATTTATCATGAGATATATTAAACAAGATTTTAAAATAAATAAATCAATTTCATGTTACATTATATAATATATTTTACTTTCGATATCGATTTTCTAAAGAATTTAATAAACTTAATTTTATTTTATGTATTTAATTTAACTGTGCTTTATATATTTCATTTATACTTATTTATTGGCTTATTTGTATATTACATTTCACTTTTTTTACCTCATATTATGTAATTATAAAAATAATTTGTATTAATATTGATATGATATGATTTTAATATATGCATATGGTATAACATGTTGATGTATATAACATGTATGAATATAACATGTTGGTGTTATATATTTAATATATGTATACAATTATATATATATATATATATATATATAATATATATAAATGGTTCTATATATTATGGTATATATATTATATATATATATATATATATATATATATATATATAGAAATCAGATAATATAAATTAGTTATCTTTCTAAATTACTATTTTATCTAGGTATTATATCGCCATATTTTTATGACATATATATATATATATACTGTATACAGTAATTTACTGCTGAAATTACTTTTTCCATACTAATAACATAATAATTAAGTTTAATGGTATAGGATATACTACTAGGATATAGCCTATTAATGAATATAGTAATTTATAAAGTCAAAATAAAAATCATTAATTTATCACAATTGCGTGTGTTTTGTAAATTTTACTTGATGTGATATCATTGGACTAAACTTGTTACAAAGTATCGCCATCTAGTGGATTAATTCCACATTTTCAGGTTGCCACATTACCCGCATTAGGTGGCAACCTTACCCTCCATGGAGGGTAATGTGGCCACCTTAATAATTTCAATTAGATATGCTAAAATGAAAAACTGATTCGGCATTCCTCTTGCTTATCATAAGATGTATCTATATTGAACAAATTATCGTATTAGATATAATATTTATAAAGTTATACAACATTATCTAAAAGTGGCCACATTACCCATCTTTCCCCTAGGTGAAACACATTTTAATGCTGAATAGTAATAATGAATAATAAATATATGTGACAATTATATAGTAATATATCGTTTAATATAATCTAAACAGCAAAGTATTATTACATAATACTTTAGAATGTTACAAAATATGTATAATTTTACATTGAAAATGGATCTATTCATTTATCAAATATGGTCTATATTTCAAGAAAAAGTGTACTAATTATAAAATAATGTTATATATATTCTTAATACAAACACTATATATTAAATATGCATTGTATTCAAAAATTTACATAACTTTTCATTAATAATAGTGATATATTTTTCAAATTAACATTACAAATATAAATTAATTATAGAATTAAAATAAATAGTCACCACTACATGTGGCGCAATTTTCGTTAATTTCACAAATTCATTAGAGTTACATATCTTTCCTTAAGAAAATCTATGTTATATATTTCCTGGATATATATTTAAATCCTTTAATTCCCGGAGTTAAATATGTTACCATGGATATTAATTGTTATGACAACATCACTAATAATAAATAATAAATATTTTAAAATATATTGTTTACTTGTTATTTAATTCCGATATTATTAAAATTTTTATGAATATTAAATTAAAATTGTTTTCTCTGTGTATATTATTATAATAATTATATACTATATAATAATATTATATACTATATACAGCTATATACTACGGTGAAAATATATATATAACGGTTTGTATATATAGAATATGAATAGGTGTAATATTGATAGTATATATATTTCTATACTGCTATAGATGCTATACATCTTGCGAATTTCTTTAGTCATAAGTTTATGTCCATCATTAAATAATTTTAAAAATGTATACATGAAATATGAGAATTAATTAGTAATGTTATTAAGTAAATAAGCTTTTTTTAAATAAGTAATAATAATTTTATATTTTAAAAAATATTATTCTCTTAAGAAAAATCGAAAAAAAATATGCGTTGTATAACACATATTAATTCACTAATATATAAACAAGTGTGCAACTTTCAAACTGGCTCGAACTCAAATATTAGCTCTTAATTATTCTAGATAATTCAATAGCTCTAACTCAATTTGTTGAACACATTTGTAAAAATATGTAAAATTCAAATTTAATAAATGTGTATCCGCTTTTATAGTAATATTTAATATATAAATATATTTTAAATATATTTAATATACTCTTCTTTTTACTCGTGTGGGTATCCAAAGTATTATAATGTGGGTCATTTGTTTTTATGACAGTGTCCAGCAAGATTTAATATGTTTAGATACTTCTTTAATAGTTTCACTATTTATTGTTGTAATGAATGGGGATTGTTCTAGGTTATATACGATACTTTCTGTTTTTCTAGTGTTTAGTGATCCCTATTTTTCCAGGTTTTATTTCAACTATGTGTAACAGTTCTTGAGCTTGGTATAGTTCTTTAGATATCAGTGATATATCGTCAACATAGCTTAATCGGTTATAACGACTATTGCATCTTTTATCTTAAAACCGAGAATGTATTCATTTTCTCCAATTACTTAACGCCTTACGTAGTCTAAAGTTATGATAAATAATAAGGGTGCTAGAGTATCTCCTTGTAGCACACCATTTGAAATTTTGAAGAATTCAGTTTCGCCATCAGATATTATAATTCTCGCTTCAGTGTTATCATAGAATAGTGTTATTACATTTATTATGGTAGATGGTATACCATATGCCGCTTGAATTTCTAGCATTTTTCCGCGACCAATACTATCGAATACTTTTTTGAAGTCAACAACAATTATAACTGCATTTAGATCATTGCTTTTAATTACTTTAATTAAGGGGATAAGGATGATTAAGGATGTGTGTAATTGTAGATCTAATAGTATATAAAATAGATCTAATACTATATAGTATATAACCTATAGGGTCAATATATGATTGAATACGATTTAATAGCATATTGATTATTATTTTTGCGATGACTGCTGATAATGTAATTCCTCTATAGTTACCAACTTCTTCTAGGTTGCCAGATTTTGGAAAGTATATTACATTTATACCATTAAGCTGGTTTTTAAGTTTGTATTATCATTTGATTAATAAATTCTAGGACTATATCATCAATATGAGTATATTTAAAAACTTCTTGAGGTATTCCATCAGGACAAGTTGTTTTACCATCGATAAGGTTATTCTTTACTCTATTGTATTCACCATTCGTAAAAGTTCCAACGCATATATCAAGAGTTGCAGGGTTGATAACTTGTATTTCAGTATTATTTATTTCATGTTTGTTACCTAGGAGTTTCTTAAAGTATTCATACCGTATTATTAATCGGTCTTACTTATTTATTGCTTTGATAATACATATTTTCGAGAGTTTCCGATCAGTAATCTTATTAATTAATTTCTAAATGGATGCATGTTTAGATAGATTATTTGCCTGCTCAATCCTTTGAATATCTTTATCTAGTTCTTCAGATTCAATATTATCGTATTCTGATTAGAATTTCTCTTTTACATGTCTAAGGGTATCTTGGTTAATATCAGTAGGCGTTTTTGAGTAAATACTGAAAGCAACATTAATTTATCTCTAGGAAAAAAAATTGTTTGTATCATCTGATATTATCTTTATTTTTATAGTTTCTTTATTTGGAATTAGTAGGTTTTATGTTTCTTCATTAGCTTTTATAAAGTTGTCTAACAGAGATGTTACGCTCCCGTCACAATCTTTGTTTTTGTTTAATATTTAAAATCTTTTTCGAGTCATAATGGAATATTCATTACATATATTTTATTTTTATTTTTAAGATCAGACCATGTGTCATTCTTTTTGTTCGCTTTTTATTTAATTTTAAACTTAGTTTTATCTTTTTAGTAATTATCCGATGGTCAGATCTAAAGGTTGCTGAAGGAATTGTAAGCTTCGCAGTTTTTCACACTGTTCATCTATTTTTTGAAATTGACTATAAATATATGTTCGTTCCCTTTTTTAATTTAAGATATGGCATTTTCTGAAGATCTGTCCACCATAATTCCTATACCTCCGACGTAAGCATTATTTGAGTTGCGCCAGGCTTAGATAGTAATCGGAGTTAGATTAACAATATTTTCGTACCGAATTTTATCTGCATGATTGATCTTGTGATCGACTATGCCAAGTATGTTAATGTTTTTATTCTAATGTTATTTGCGAGTTCTTCTTATTTTTATTTTAAACGGATTATTCTAACGTTCATAACGGATATATTTAATATTTTCCCTTTCTATCGGGTTTGGAGATATACCGTCATTTTGATTTTCGTTTTGATCCACATCTACAGTCGGAAGCTTAGTGGTGTTGTAATCATGGGCTTTAATCCTAGATATGTTTGTTGTAATTTTCATAATTGGGTTGTCTTTGCTGATATGCCAACATAGGTCGCAACTCATAGTTTCGGTTACTTCCATTTAGTCATCTCATCCATAATCTTTGTAACATGATTGAAGCTTCTAGATATTAGTAATCCCCGTTTCCATATCTCAAGGAATCATTGATGCGCTCAAGCCTTTATACCATGTCAAGGCGGAAGCGTTAGAAAGGAATATTAAAATGAATTATAAAATAATTTATAAAGTTATAGGAACATACCTAAAACATATCTAAAACTGGCTGTATTGTGTAATTATGCATATTACATCTATACTTCTTATATAATATATATGTACATAGTATATACTATAATCTATAGTATGCCCAAGTATGATAATTATAATATACTCATATTCAATATTAAATATTATACGCTAATTGATGCGTAATTGAATACACAGGATAGGGATAATATAACCAGCAGATTTGTGTCACACTGAACACAGGTTAATGTCACACTTAGATGTGTGTCACTATAGCTTTGTACAGCTTAGTGTCACACTAACTCGTAAAATTCAATAGATTAGTGTTACATTATATCATATTTTATATTATATATATATATATATGTTTTATATGTGTATGTGTTTTCAATTCAAACGCTCTAGTGAGATATATCTACTCTAGACTACTTGTGAATACATGAAATATATTTCACGTACAACATACAATACCTTGATCAATGTAATATATAATAGGTTTTTGATAAAATTGCAATACCAATTATCCATTCTTCCTAACAAATATTCATATATAATTTTAATTCTTTTAAAACTATAACTAAAAATAGATACAAAAATTCAAAATGTCATATGCAGTATTATTATTATAAGTATCATATATGTAATAGGAATATAAGGAAATGTTATATTCTATCGTATATGTTATAATTCTTTAAAAATCCCTTATTTTTATATAGCATGTATAGGTATAAATATATGTATAAATATAATAAAATACTTATATCGTTTCAGTTATAATTCTTAAAATTTCAAACACATCCATATCATACTATGCTTGCATTATACTATAATAAACTTTTAATAATATATAAATATTTGTGTGGCTCAGTTGGCTCAAGGCGTCAAACACACATGCAGTATGATGTATTTATAAATACCATCGTTTTTCTTAATCTACTCTATATATAATAGTTTTATGATATTCACATTTCATTACTACTGGTTGATTATAATATGTACGTACACATAAAATAACTCAGCTTACCTCACGCATCTTACGTACCTTACAGACGTGTGCTATTATCCGAGTATCGCTGCTAACACATGTCCGGTAATACGAAGGTAACTCCCGATGATTTATCTACTAGCCGTAATGGTCAAACCACGGAGGAGGAGGGGGAGGCCTTAACATCAAGTGTTGAGGCCTTAACATATTCAGATACTGGAGAATCTCTTGGCTCATCGTCGTGCACCATCCAACAATATATGGGCGTGTCTAATAGCTCTACGCAGGCAACACCTGGTTCACTAATGGTAACCAATGATGGAGGAGGATGGGGTGATGGTGGGGGGTGTATTGCCCCCATGGAGCCCGTAGATAACCGCTCTTCCGTAAGCGAGCAGAGCAGGGGTACACCCGCACATGATGGCAGTCTGGATGGTGTAGATGCAGATGAGGTAGTACTATCATAACAGCAGTAGTAGCTTCATCTCCACACACTTAATCCATATGATATATAGACCATTATAATAATTATTAGTATAATTATTAGTATTGATACATTTATATATATATATATATATATATTTATATTTATATTAATTCATGTATTGCATTAATAACATTAATAACATTTTGGGGAAATATCAACATATTTCTTATACAATGTGTGTGTATTATAGCGTAGCTATATATTGTATATGTGTTGTATGACATGTGTATACACATTACTGGTACATAATAAACATACTCGTACACACATGTGGAATGCTGGTTTTAATTAATTCCTATTGATAAATAAAATAGAGTATTCATATTCTTAAATATAAAATTTCGTAATATATTAAATATATGTTATTGTTGATTACCCATTACTGTATGAGGTACAGGAGGTAGTGATTATTATACACATTAGTAACTCATTAGTTAACTTCAGTTGTGCGTATTTTTACTTTAAACCACTCACATTATATAACTAAATTTAGTTAATACTAATGGGTTTTATTTATTATTTATTATAAGATTTCTTTTAAGCTATATATACTTTGATGCTCATTATAAATAATATTAATATATTTATATTAATATATTTATGAGTATATATATATATATATATATATATACTCAAAGTAATAATTATAAATATTGAAAATAACGTTTATTACAAAATTCCAGCGTAAATTGGAAATTGAAAAAAAGCATAGGACAAGACGAAAAGTGAAATCCAAATTAAGTATGAAAAAAAAATCACGATCAAAACCAAAGTTAATACCTCGATCACAAATTCAATTAAACGTTGCAACTGATCCAGAAATTGAAGTTCTCGCTGAAAATAAACCTTCTAATAAACCTAAATGCATGAAAATCAAAATATTTAAGAAAAATATATTGAAGAAAAAATTAACACAGGAACAAATACAAAATAATATAGAAATAAAAAAAATAATAATGAAAAAAAACATAGCTAAGAAAATAATAGAACTAAACAAACTAGCGAAACAGAAAGTAACAACATCTACAGCCATACCGACTTCGGAAGACATATGCTCCAGTCGCACAACTATATATCAGCACCAAAAGCCTATGATAAGAATAGTAATGAAATTATCAGAGTGGTGAGTACTATCTTTATTTATAATGTATAGTAATCAATAGACCAGTTTGTTCATTAATTATAATATATATATATATATATATATATATATATATATATATATATATATATATATATATTCACCATTTTACATTAAACATAGAACTTATTAATATATAATGTTAATAAAAACTAAAGTAGAGAATTGTAGTTACATAAATTTATGTATATATCTATATTAATATAGGTGTTAATATAAGTAGTGTTAGCCAGTTTTAGCAGTATTGGTCATCGTTAACTATAAGATCACGTTGTTGAAGGTTGCGGGAAAACTACACTTACCAAAGAGGAAAGAGCCTCTCTAGAATCATCGTACAAGGTGACTGCATTCATTGGTGTGAAACCGGTCTAGATTCTCTAATAGAACAGGTAACGCCACCTATATTTACACGCTATATACCTGAACTAACCTCTGACCCCCTATCTACCGGACAGGAACATCTTACTCGGGTACTGATGTCTGTTTTTCTCGACGTGCGGATTAGCAATATCACCGGACCTACTAAGAAGTTTCTCCATACAAATAAACTATATGCATTACACTTATGATATCTATATATATATATTATATATATTATATATTTATATATATATATATATATATATATATTAGTCTAAAGATATAGTGGGTAAAAAAAACAATGAGCCTAAGTTGAATATAATGCAACGCGTGTATACATTATATATAATCGGATAATAATTGGAAGATTTATTTAAAACTATATATATATATGCAACATATTTGATAAGTATTAGTAATCTCATAAAACCTGATAAGTCAGAATACAATTTCCTATATTTGATAAATAAATTCTACAATTTAGAATTTATACTTTTCTTTGTTGTTATATAAAAGGTATTAAAAAGTGTTAGAAAGTTTATCTACGAGAGCGGTTAATGTATTTAAGTTTATTTTAAACGTAAGCATCAGTTATGTCACATATTTATTTATCACTAGTACTTTTCATTAGATATTGTAAATCTGCATTCTATAATAATGAATTTGATGGGTAATATATATTATATATCTTAGAAGTTATAAAATCAGTATGTACAAAAAATGTTAATTAAATTTATATATTCAATAGCATATACGAATATATTATAGGTAAATAATGATGTTATCTAATGCTGTATTCAATATTCACTAGGTACCACTATATCGGGCTCATGCAGTACACACCTAGTAACATTAACATTACTGCTATAGCCCACCAGTTAGTACTTAACTATGCTTTATTGATGTCACTATATATAGTGCACCGTATATATATATATACATGTTTACTTATAATTATAAATATTACAATTAGTGTTCTTCATATAGTAACTACTTAATGGTATTTAATATGTAATATATTTATATATATATATACATATATATATATATATATATATCTATATATAAATATATCAAACAATTTGTGTATAAATATTAATTATATATTTAAATATTTATATATGTGTATATAACTTACAAATAATTCTAGAATTTGGAACGATTCCAAGACCACCTGCGTAAGTTATTTTTACTTACGAAATACATATATTTTATATATAATCTACATTAAATCATTAATCTATATGTAATATATACATAATAATAACATATTATATTAATAAAATAAAATAAGTAAGTGTAATATAATAAACTGATGAATAGGTTAATTTTTGAGAAATATATTATTATTAAGTTTATTTAAGTTAAATCACTGATTATAGAATCATGGATTTATTTATTTGTATACAACAAATTATTTTATTAAAATAAAAACAAATATAATTATTTATCTTTAAAGGTTAATATGATATATAATATGTCATTCAAAATTTACTATAAGTGCCTTAATATGCAATATAAACATACCATAAAATATATATGTTATTAATTTATCAGTAAAATATACTAAATCAACTTTGTATTACATTATACTTAAAATGTTAGCTTAGAAAACTAGGGATAATATATATATATATATATATATATATATATATATATATATATATAATATGTAATACATATTATGTATATATATATATATATAAATGTTATCTATGTAGTAAATACAATTATTTTTATTTCATATTCAATCTCAAAAGTTATCCACTTTTTAGTATACCAATTTTTATAATTTAGTTCAATACGATAAAAATAATACTATAGAAGCTTAAATCTATTAAACTTATACAAAAATAATCTATAAATTATCGGTATTCTATTAGACACCTTAATTCCCTATATTTTACATGTTAATCACCGAACGTAAATCCACGTATTAACGTATTGGCAACATTAATAAAAAATACTATATAACTAGCAAATTATTTAATAAAAACTAATAAAAGAAATAGACAATTGTAATATATATATATATATATATATATATATATATATATATATATATATATATTAATTTCACTTCTTTAAAATGTGTCACATAAGGGAGGATCTAACTCGCCAACTTACCATTATCTTAATAAATGTGCTCATCCTTTCTCATATCGAGTACTGCTCATTCATAACAATTCACTTTCCCCCTTCCCAGCAAACAGTAAGAGCAGCATAATAGCAGCATAACAGAAAATGCTAGAGCCTCAAATGTTTACATTGTGCTATTATGCTGCTATTAAATGTCTATTATGCTGCTATTATGCTGCTATTCATTTTAAATGTCTATTATGCTGCTATTATGCTTCTATTATAATAATAGCAGCATAATAGCAGCATAATAGACATTTAAAATTAATAGCAGCATAATATCAGCATAATAGCAGCATAACAGCAGAATAATATCATTACAAATTAATAGCAGCATAATAGCAGCATAATAGACATTTAATAGCAGCATAATAGCACAATGTAAACATTTGAGTATCTAGCATTTGCTGTTATGCTGCTATTATGCTGCTCTTACTGTTTGCTGGGTTAAATCGCATGATTCGTTCATCTATACGCACCCTTTTCCCATTAATTGGTGTTATCATTCCATTACCGACTCCCAATAACTCCAACTAGTTCTCTATAAAAAAATATTATATCACTAGCTATAGCTAGATATTCTATCTCTACTCCTTACATCACTATAGGGTATACCCTACACAAAAATCCGATTCATATTTGCGTTTTTGTCGTTTCCCGAGTGTCTTAATGAGAATCGGTTTTAGATCGTTTTCTAAAATGTAAGTTTAAGAATTGGTTTATGTGAATCCAGTTATTAAATTGCTATAGGAATCGGTTTATTTAAAACTGATTTAAAACTGATTCCTCAACTATTACTTTAGGAATCGGTTTATTTGAAATAACAAAATTGTAATATTGAATACAATATTTAATCAATATTCAATTTCTATATATTCAATATTGAGCAATTAGTTAAACATGATTTCCAATTGTATTATCAATATAATTATTATTACAATTGTAGTTCAATAATTCACTTGAATGAGATTATGATAATTTAGAAAAATACATAGGATTACTTAAATAATTTGAGTTTTTAAAATAATATTTTATTAACTTAAATATAAAATTAAAATAATAATTAATAATTATTAATTATTAATTATAATTAATTTGAATAAATAAAAATTAAATCAATATATTACAATAATTATAAGGTATAATATGTTGTTCTTTCTATAGTAAAACAAATAATTGTTATTATTTTTATTATGGTATATATCTATAACTTATGTAATACTTACATCAATAACTTAAACCGATTATAAATAAGTCGTTTAGGAATCGTTTTTAAAAGCCTATTCTTAATAATTAGTTTTGGAATCGATAATAATGCGATTCCTACAAGATAATAGTAGGAATCATTATTTATAAACCGTTTTCTAAACAAACTTTACAGGAATCTATTTTCCAATTTGAATCCGATTCCTATAATAAATTCGTCATAGGAATCGCAGTTTATTAACTGTGTACTAACTCTAAACTACTTATATTCCAATGCCGATATTTCCCTAATTTGCCAACACTTATTATCCCTTAAATATCGAAAACGTGATTTCGGCTACATTGCCTACATCCTTTTGTAACTCCCTCCCTACCTCCATTAGATATAGGTTCACACCCTTCCCTATCTGTTCACACCCTTCCTTTATAAAACACCTCAGGGACTACTTATCGTCGATGTGATATTATTACTATTCACTTCTTTTAATCGTTCATGCATCATTACTATTTTATAAATTGACTTATATTATCGTTTTGTTTATTTATTTATTGTTCTAGTTTATTACTAACTACATACTATATTACTATGCACACCAACGAGGTATCATCACACCGATAATAAGTGCCAATAAACCAAATTATCATCATATATAGGGGAGGGAAGGGGGTAGTGGCCGAGGAGGGAGTAGTGGCCGTTTTAATTAACGCTTAAATGGTGCTTGATAAGATAAAAAGTTCTATATACAATATTTAGATAAACCAAATATCTATAATATATAGTAAATTTTTTTTTAAATAATTAATTAATTACTCTAATTTATTATATAATCATTTTTTGTCAAATTTTTACAAAAAACATGATTATATATATTTATGCTTATTTATATGTAAGAGTATGTGTATATATAATTAAATCATTAAATCAAATAAGGTGCGTATGCATCATAAATATAATTATTTAATATTACATAATTAAAAATATATAAATCGAATACAATACGAGACACCTATCGCATTTTCTGGCACTAGAGCATTGCCTTATTTTAGTGCTTTTGTTAATGCCTAATCAAACGTTTATATTATTAGGATAAACACTTTATATATAAAAGTGAAATCACAGTATTCTAGAACTATATGATTTCTAGTTAATTCAAAAAAATAAGAGCCTAAAATTCAGTATTTATCGATATATTAAAAATCTTCTGAGGCATATTAATTATCGGCCACTACCCCCTTCCCTCCCCTATATATATATATATATATATATATATATATATATATATACATTTGTTTACAATAATATTACAATTTCATATATATATTTTTTAATGTTTTATCAAACTATGCTAATATTTAAAGCGAATAATATTACATGACTAAATATAATAATGACGTACTTATAATAGAAAAATATCAAATTGGAACAAGACAATTCAGTTGATTTCTATACAATTAGGTATATAGAGCGTAATAGGAAAAAATTGATATTTAAAGAATTGAATTTGCCATTAAAATACAAGAATTTTGTTAGTACTAAAATATAAGTACAAATAAAAATATATATGTATATATATATATATATTTCATATATATATATATATATATATATATATATATATAATAGTATCAAAATATACTCACATATTAATTAATATACAACACTATAGTGTTATAAGAGCTGATAAGCTCGATTTAAGCTCGGGCTTAAATTAATTAATAAATATAGTAGATTAGAAATGAAATATAATTTAAATTAAAGGAATACTAGATACTATACTAGATACTATATATATTGGATATTTACTAGAGTATTAATGAACGCCTATTATAATAGGACTATAGAACAATAGATCCATGGGGCCATAGAACAATTTAATATAATGTGAGATCAATTATAATAATGTATTTCCGCACCAACTCATCATATAATAATGCATCTTTAACTATATATGTAATACATATTATGTATATATATTTAAAATATGTATATTTAGCTTATTTATACTTAAACCTACTTTTATACTATACTATATTTGTATGTTTTGTTCTCATATTAGAGTTATAATACATAGTTATATATATTTATATATATATATATATATATATATATATATATATATATATATATATATATGTGTGTGTAATTATCATAAGATAACTGAATTTTATATTTATTATTTTAGATATATGAGTTCCTAGACAAATATAGAATATATTGCCAATATATAATAGAATTATTGAATACAAAGAATGCAGAAGTAAAAGAGATAAAAGTAAGTAGACCTTCACATAACATTACGCATAGCATTAATACACCTATAGGTACTAATCTAGTCTATATATTCACTAACGAACACTATTATTTTTGGTATTGGTTTTTAGGGTATTATTAGTGTAGCATGGAAAGTAGCACAGACTAACATTTCACCGATGTGATCTATCGACTTACTGACCCACTCTCCGCGATACACAATCACATCCACCACTAAATCCATAGAGCTAGAGAGATTATCAGTTTTTTGTAACATACCAACGTACCATCTGTATGCTTATACATGTAAACTCAGTTGGTACGTTGTTACTACTATTTCGACGTCCCATCCTAACGTACCATACATCGATATAAATATCGAATAAATATATATAGAATAAATATATATATCCATCATCCACTTCACCATTTGAAAAGCCCGCAATTATATGAAAATGAGTATAGATGGTACGTTGTTACATTACGAGAAACGATTTCAAACTTGGTACGTTGGTATGTTACAAAAAACGCACCCTTAGATTAGTAAACAAGGTATCTGACATACGGAAAGCGTCAATCTAATTTGGTCACCGAAAAATGGCCGATTTGACCTATTTGATATTTTATTTTATAGCTTGACTACAATTATTAATACCACTTGAAAGAGGATAACAAAGTAATATAAGGTTCCTATTTTAATTTGTTGATATAATTAATAATAAAAAAGTTATGATCAAAATAATATTATATCTTATTATTTGGTTACTGCAAGATGGCTGGTTTTTTATTTCCGCTTTCCGCATTGGCTTACGCTGCCAAGCATTGAGCCTATTACCATTCTATTTCTCTCTAGCTCCACGACTAGCACACACACACACCACAAGCATAACCACGCGGTTATCACATACAGTTGAAAGAGATCCTAGTGAGGTTCTGGAACACGTTTCCTTTAGCCCAGTTACCATGGTTACGTGACGCCATTGTTCATCAGTTTGTGTTGCTAGCCACAACGCAGCTGATGCGCACCCTGGTGTCGGCTGTCTTCAAGTCTGTCGTCGCATCCGTAACACCCCCGAGGTTAGCTCAACACACGCAATCATACTATAGTCGATAGCGTACTGTAGAGGCTGTATACCATAGTCTATAGTATACTAGCATACTATGATAACTATGCTATTAGTACAAGTATACGTGTACCCTATAGGATGAATACATTATACCAACATTACACTGTCGGTGTACCATATATGGTATTATTAGTAGTATCATACAATACACCGGCACTGTAATATTATATAATATACCGTATACCTATAGTTATAATTATACTATTTATACTAATTATATATAGGTATAATTATAGGTTAACCTACTAATGATTAATATAAACCCTGTGATAATAACATATATTATATACACACACAAACGTATATATATATCCTGAATGAACCCTCGTTAAAACTATGGAAAGATATAGTATAGGCATTTTGTTATAATTAAATACGTTGTATAAGTTCGGTGATATATTAACTATATCAGTAATATAGTACTCCACCAAAATAAACAATAACAAACAATAATATCAATAATAATAGGCATAACAATGACATTAACATGATGGTACACGCAGATTGCAGGAGAACATCGCTGATGTAATCGAAATTCTAGAACAATGGGTTGATGCCATTACTGTTGATATTAGTGATACACTTAAAGAAGACCTGAGAAAACGTTATACACACATACACACACACACATACATATATATATATATATATATATATATATATATATAATATATATATGTGTGTGTTTGTATCAATATTATATAACACATCCTTTACGATGTATAATTTCCGCATTATATTATAAGCTAGGTATATATTATTCAGAAATAGTGTCACATGTTATATATGGACAATACAAGGTATATATGGACTAATGTCTATAGAATAGCTTTCAAGAATACTTATATAATCGTTGTTATTTAGGGCATATGTCCTTAATGCCGCATACACGACATCGTAATCTAAATTCTAAATACCACATTACGGTTCAGAGTAGTCATCACATTACCGTGGTGCAATGGTTTCTATTTAATATTACTTTTTACTATCGATATAATATAGATATTATATTGCTACGTACCGTATACGGTATGATTAATCACTACCACATGTGGTATAGTGGTATCTAATAATTAATCATTATATTTCATGATTCATCTTTATGATCGATATACATACATATACACATAATAAGTATTACATATATATATATATATATATATATATATACATATATAGAATAGTTTATACAATGCTAGGTTAATTATAAAAGCAATACCCCCTATGGAAACAATACCCGTTACCCATACCCCACACCTCTACCACGTGATAGTATCCGTGCAGTACTCGAGGATCCTGAGAGATAGGCTATCCATGGGAGCTACCGTAAGCGAGATAGCCTCATGTTTCCGCCTCAGAGCTTACATGGAGGTAAGGTCAGATATTCTGGCCCATATGTACAGCACTATCCTACTAGTAAACCTGCAAGAACTCATCAAAACCGTGCTAGATGGGTTCATGGATGCCAGTGATACCCTGCGGACTATTATAGCACGTGATGTTACTTCCCGTTAGTACCAATGATAATAAAGTTGATTCTATTATTTATTAGAAGTTCTTTTCGTATCGGTTTTTAATAAAATAAATATGAACACATATATTCTGGTTGTTATCAATTGTTATCTGAAAAGCTTTCCGATAATACTTTAACGTGTGTAATGATTGTAAACATTGCAATATAATATGTGGCATATATTTAAGTATTCTCACAACTATTAATATAATTATATTAGTAATATTTTATACCAAATATAATTATTTGAAAAAATATTAGCATTTATATTGTCAAATATTGGAATTAGCCTACATATATTTATGTTCAGGATGCATGCATGTATGCGAGTATGAATGTGTATATTATGTATTTATATATATATATATATATATATATATATATATATATATATATATATATATATATATGCATATAAATGGTTACCATAAGCATATACGTTCAAGGCTAATAAATTACTATATAATTGAAATCAATTTGTAATTTATTTCAGATTTTGTTGTTTCTTATGTCTTATTATATTATTATTTTGTCAGTACCTAATCACTAGTTCAATACACAATATATATATATATATATATATATATATATATATATATCTATGAATCATGTTACCTATCTATTTACCCATAAACCGTATTACCTCAGATTATACTGACTTCAAGGCTCTGATATCGGAGGTTGTCAATGTGGATGTGATTATGTCGTTTATCTATACAACTATACACCGCTACATCATCCAGGTTCATATACAAGTTCTACTTACTTAATGTACTTAATTTATATATACTATATATACTATATATTTATTATAATAAACTTTTAAATCATTATATAGTTATAATATTATCAATAAGAATATGTTTGTATACTAATGAATATTATTTATTTGTTATAAAAATAATAAATATTTAATACAACAATTTATTAATGTACATATTAATAATTCCCAATCAAATTATTTAGAATATACTTACTTTTACTTTTACTCCCGTGACTATTCAATCGTAGGGGTAATCGTCCTGCTTTTCGCAATAACAAATCGTCTTCAATCATCCCAGTCTTCAGCTTTTCTCAATAGCTCTTGTAGTGGTTTTTCAGTCCATTAATTTATATTTGACATCTAGCTGGCTCTTGGCGTTCCTCTATGACGGTTGCCTTCTACTTTTCTTTATAGAATATCTTTAGCTAGGTTGTCATGGCGGCATATGTGACCAAAGTAAGTGAGCTGTATTCGTTTCACAGTGGCAAGTAGAGGTTCATATACTCCACCCTGGTTGTTGACAATTTCTTGAACTTACATGTTTGTTTTTCTCTGTAGATATGCTATTCCCAAAAGACTTTCGAATGCATTTATCTTTTTTTACTCTTTCTATTTTAAAGTAAATTTTTCTCATTTATATAATAATATGGATAATATTAGTGACTTGTATAAATTAAACTTGATGGGAAATCTAATATTCTTGCTTCCCCATATCGTATCTAGTCTTACCATAGCTGAAGTGCCTCGAATGTGAAGTTCGTTTTCTGATGAACCATCGTAGTTTAGAGTTGAACCGAGATATTTGAAAGTGTTGACATCTTCGAGTTTAGTGCCGTCCATTAAAATATTTGCATGATCATCGATGTCGACGCTATTGACTAGTTTTGCTTTTTTTCTTTGCTTATTTCCATTCCATATTCTTTAGATGCTGATACAAGTTTATTAGTAAGCGTTTGCAATTCTGCATTACTTATTGCTAATCGCAATGGAATTAGTTGAAAAAAGGATTAGTTCAATGTCATCTGCAAATCTTAAATTGTTTATTTCGTTTCCGCCAACAGATATAATAGTCTTGGTTTGATGAAGCATTTTTTGCATGATTTTTTCGAGAAATATGTTAAATAATCCTGGAGATAATAGGCATCCCAGTCGGACACCAACTATCGTATGAAAAAATCTCATTTTTTGTTGTTTAGTAAAACTGCACTTTTTGAGTTATCATATAATTATTTGATTATGTCAGTAATGTCTTATATATGCCAAAGCTTTCCATGAAACTCCACAATCCTTTATGCAATACTCTATCGAATACTTTTTTGAAATCTATGTATTTTGATATACTTTCTTCTGTATTTCAATATTCTTTACAATGATTAATCTGATGTTTATAATTTGCTCGATTGTGCTTCTTGATTTTCTGAATCCAGCGTATTCTTCTGTCAATATAAATTCAGCTTGTGGAATTAGCCGGTTTAGAATAATTATCAAGATTATTTTTCTTGGATGTGAGATAAGACTTAATGTACGATAATTAGAGAATTTTGTTGAATCTCCTTTTTTATGAATGTGAATGGTTAAATATTTAGTCCATTTATTTGGCCATTTTGTTGTCTTCCGTATGGTTTTACATATCATTGTAAATATATTTGTTATGATTTGTTCAAATATACAGCTTTTTATCTTATATAACTGGAAATATTTATTATATATTTTTCACAATTTTTATATTTAGATTTCATAATATTGTAGAATATAATTATAAGTTAATTACAAGTTAACTTAATAATAATAATAATCATATATATATGTGTGTGTGTATTGTGTGTGTGTATTGTGTGTATCTACATAATTTTATAATGTATACATGATTTTATTAGGATAGATCAGAACATATGGAAGACAGATTGAAGACATTCATAAAGATATTAGGCATCGCGTCCAAGTTTGTGCTGACGATCGTAACAGACAGATCACGTGGTTAATACTATGAGTCACTGCGGTGATGATGTCATACCGATGAATCACAAATAACTTTATAATCACGTTTCATCCATATTAAACACGTGTATTTCATATGTTATTAATTTATTAGTGACATTAATCTGTTGACTAGAGTTTCATTTATATCCAATGTTTACATATTGTACCATAGTATACACTATATATAATGTTTTATATAATAGTATTTGATAACATATACATAATAAATGTAGGTCTCCAAATTCTGTAACTGCATGTACTAACTTTACATTACTGTCATCTTGCAGATCATTTCACACTTATAATAAAGATATACACCAAATATGCGGAGTATCTTTATGAGCAGAATCTGTTGAAATATGAATTTTTAGAACTAATAAAATCTACATACAGAGGTTGAATATATATATATATATATATATATATATATATATATATATATATATATACAACTCTACCATATACCATTCAATTAAACTATATTAAATGATTAGTAATATATATATATATATAACATATATAAATGATTTAGATTATCATAATAGGTAATATATATAGGTGTGTTTTACTGTAAATATTATTAAATATATTTCATAATTAAAATATAAATGTAGATAATATATGGTTTATATAATATACTATATATTGATGATGATAAATGTACTATTTAACTTGCACATTCTATAATCATTGCACATGCTAACGTATACAATACGACACTGTAGTGAATAAGGATATGAGGTACGGTACCAGGTGTTACCTACATGACCCCATGTTAGTTCAAAAGCTGAACAACGCCCACGTTAGGGAGACACCATCACTGACTGATCCACCAGACTTCTTAATGAACCAACGCTTGCGAGATGAAGACGAACTACTCTCAGGTTTCACTCACTTCTAGAAGTTCTTGTTTATTAGTAGTATACTATGGGTTATATTTGTATTTTATTCGAACTAGGATTATCGTCTGATAGAAATAGTTTCATAGTTATCGATCTGTTAGTATTGAATAGTTACAATTCATCGGAGAATAACTTAGGTGGTGTATACGAATTAATACATGTGAATATAACACATAGTAGTGTGTAATATAGAGTGTTAACTTTATTTCAATGATTAACTTAGCTTATGTCTAAATATATGCATATATACTACATGTATATCATCGGGAGAAAAAGTATTCATCAGTAATGTATGGTTTCTCCTATAGGATACATATATATATCAGTAATAGTATACCTTAACGTAATGGCCTTACGTCAGTAATGGATATGTATTTTACAATGAGACCATTTTTCATTTAAATATAATGTATTATGTAATTTAAATTTACCTTAATACAAAATATATATTAAACTAGATTATATCATCTGATATGTAAATATAGGATATTGCGTGGATATATACATAGGTGAAGGCGTATAACATACAGGCAGTTGGAAGTGAATTTAAGGGAACCATGCAATAGGCCTTAACATAATTTAGAAGGGATATTATATAATTGTGTTTAAAAAGTGATCAGCTCTCGTTAAAACATGAATGAGGGTGGCTTCGAAAGGATATTTGGATATAAGTACAAATGTAATATATATTCCTGGATGAAAGGATTCAACTAAAGTAATTATATAAATAACAATATATAAATATATAAATATATATATATATATATATATATATATATATATATATGAGTGTATATTGTACACAGCAGGATATGATATCACTGATGGTAGGGGAACACGGCTATTCAACACTAACGAACCCTCGCATAAAGTCGCACGTCTCTCAAGTAAAGCTCCTAAAGCTGTTACTAGAATACCACGTATAGGACAGCATACCACGATACAAGTACCGGAACACATCATTCGAGTAGACGAATACGTTCTTAAAGATATATACGAGACCACTCCCCCCACCATCGGCACAACGTTAGCCCCCATGGTACTGGTAATGCGGTCCCATACACCGGCACCCATCACGGGTTATTCGACCAGCACTACATCGGGGGTTGTGGTCAGGGGGGTGAATCAGCGGGGACCCCGTCATTCCAATGTTGACCGGAGAGCGTCTCAGTGTATGCTATACCCCCACGACAGTAGAGGTATCGATGCGGTGAACCACGTGATACAAACACCCCCTCTAGGTGGAGCTGCATATCACCACTACCATCAACGCATGTTAAACCATTACCGACGTCCATATCTTCCCTCTTACGATCACGCTAGTAGAGGTCGTCTCAGGGGTCAAAGTCGTGAACCCGGCTACAATCCTCCACTCCGGGCTAATCAACATCCATACAGACCGTTCGACTTGCGTACCTTTAACAATGACTATTTCCATAGACAACAGACACCTACTATTGATAACAGTGCAAGTGGGAAGTTTGATAATAGCCCCAATCAACGTGTTATTACACATCAGAGTGGCAGTAATACCACTAATGTTCACAATCAACAATACAATATGCATAGTGATAATAATAACCATGTAGACAACACTAATATCACCCATTTAGTGAATACTACTAATAATACTCAACACATAGATAATAGTATTCTTCAGCAATTAGACAATAATTATATTCCACGAGTAAATGGTAGTAGTTATACACACTTATTCTATGTAAATCATCAACCATATGTTAATGTGTCTTATAATCCACCATTATATAATAATGGTAATGCTATACAACTTATTAATAACAATAACCTACAGCCAGTAAATAACAACAATATATATGTTAACACTAGTAACAATGTAACTATGCAACATACTTCTGATACTGCTAATAACGTATATCCTATAATGAACACTTAATAAGTAGTTCCTATTAATAATGTGACCACTATAATTCCATTCCCCGAGTACTTGAAGTTAAAACGTTATGTTCTAAATATTCAATTATTATATATTATCATTGTATGGTACATGTATATATGAAATATATACGTGTATATAAATTAATGTTATATTGTTATATTTAATGTTGTATTTAAATAAATAATAATAATATTTTACTTAATTTATCGATACATATATAAATAAATCTTATTTTATATGTATTATAATGAATAGTATTATAAACATAGGTATAGGTATAGCAATGACATGTTGGATCGTATGGTAACCATGTCATCATTATTATTTTTAATAATTAAATTAATAAATATATATATATATATATATATATATATAAATATATATCGGTGTGAAAATCAGTAAGTGCCTCCAATCCTCCCTATCTAGATTTCTACGATTCCATGTTGACACTCTATTCCATAATACAAATACGTTTCCTACTAACCACTCTCCCCAACCAATATATCTTCCCACTATATCGATATCCTTTCCACAGTGTGGGGCCCACACATCAATCATGGTATTTCATATTTCTCCGCATTAATATCTCTCCCTCTCAATATATACCTATTCCATCTCAACTCCATCCTATCTAAATACCATTCCATATCTTACTGCACATATACCGATGATATTAACTTATATAATACTTAAATCATCAATAATTTGTACAACCTTATCTCTACATATCACTGATATTTCAAACTGGTTCACCCATATCTATCTCGGTAACTCATACTATGTCTATAACGTGATAATACTACTATTCAATATTCACCTTATATCCTGAACTTTGGAACGATACTATGTTTTCATACTACATCCGTATATCCCACATGATTATAATAATCAAATGCCATCTCCCATATATCCGTGTATCAAGAAATTGTATTCAATTAGAAATTATCTCAATAGTCTCCTCGTCATTCATTCTCCCTCACTTACACACCTACTGCAACTCCCTGCTATTTTATATTTATAAATATATATATATATATATATATATACTCTATAAAGTGCAAACCCAACACAATTGCATTGCCATGTGTTGTTCTCCTTCATCAGAGTCTCGTTGTAACAATACTCCCTCCAAATTGTACTAGCTCCAAAAAAAAAGAATAATTAAAAAATCCTACTAGCCCATAAAGCACACCATCAAATACACCCTGAATATCTGGTTTCTCTCATCTCACTAATTCACACTCCTGCATAACAACTTGATCTATCAATACACACCTGTAAAATATACAATATAAATGGTCTATGAAAGCAGACAATACCCGTACCTGATACATTACCAATACCTCCTATAACCTCGTGGTTATAGGAGGTATTGACATTACTACCCTATATCTACGAAAATCCATCATATTTCCATTCTACTGAATAACTCCTACACATACTTTCTAATTTTTCTTAAAACCTATATTTCAACCACTAAATTGGACGTATGATTGTTCCGGTAGAGACAGCGCTAGAAATCGTACAAGTAAGCGCAAGCTAGATGATTACTTGTCTTATTGTTGCGGTTTACTTTATGAATATCCTCATATTTGAAATTCATTATTTTTATTTGATAATAGATTTTATTTGTAGTTTATTCTAATTTATGTTTGAACTATATTTATAAAGTTTGTATTGTAAATGTATAACACATAATATAGGTGTACCTTATTATAGGCGTTAATCATAAAATTGTTTAATATCTTTAACAAAAAAGTGAAGTAAAACGCATGTTTATGTGCTTCACTCCGATAAATGACAGAATAGCAATAATAAGACTGCATGCAACCCATTTTAACATATAAATTATTCAAGTATATGCACTGACAACAGATCATACAGATGAAGAAATTGAAACATTCTACAATGAATTGCAAAACTCAATCTCAAAAATTTCAAAGAAGGATATAATGATGATTCAAGGTGATATAAATGCAAAAATTGGTAAGGATGCACATAAGAATTGGGGATCAACTTCTTGAATATTTTGCAATTCAGTAACAAACGAGAGAGGATATCGACTTCTGGAATTCGCAAAAACAAACGAGTTAAAAATTTTTAATACATTTGGCCCACACAAAAAATCACGAATACAAATTGGCATAGCCCTGGAGGAATATATCATAATCAAATCGATTATATTTTAGTGAGTAAACGTTTTTCCACAAGTGTGAATATAAATAAAACTAGATCATTCCCTGGAGCTGACATAGGTAGTGACCATGACATGCTGATGATGACTTTTAGTCTACACCTGAAAAATCCTAAGAAAAATAAATTTACTCGAAATAAATTCGATCTAGAAAAGCTGAAAAGTCCAGAGACCAAAAAACTATTTGAAAAAAAATAAATGAAAAACTGACGGAACAAAAATTAACAGAAATTGAAAATGCAGAAGAAATGTTACAGAAACTAAATATAACTATGACAGAGACTGAAATCCTAGGAAAATACAGAGAAAAGAAAAATGGATAACAAATGAACTGGTGGATATGTGTGACTTGAGAAGAGAACTGAAAAAGACTAAATTTGAACCAGGAAGTACGTACAAACAAATAAATAACACAATAAAGAAGGAGATGAGAATAGCAAAAGAAATCTGGATTAATAACAAATGTACTGATATTGGTGAATGTCTAATTAGAAACAATACCAAGAAAGCCTACCAAATTGTAAATGAGCTAACAAAAAAGAAGGACAAAATAATAGTTAATGTACATGATAAAGATGGAAAGTGCATAACAGATAAAACAGAAGTTCTGAAACGTTGGACAGAATATTGTTCTGAACTGTATACACATAACGCAGAAGGAGATATATCAGTACTAACAGTAAATGAACCATCAAACCAGGATAATTTTCCTATATTGGAAAGTGAAGTTGAGGCTGCTATCCAGGCATTAAAGATGGGAAAATCAGCTGGGATTGACAATATACCAGCCGAATTAATTAAAGCTGGAGAACATATAGTGATTCAAATACTGCTAGATATATGTAACAAGATATGGGAAACTGGAATCTGGCCATCAGACTGGACACAATCAATGATAATAAGTTTACATAAGAAAGGAAGCAAACAGAAATGTGAAAATTATAAGACAATAAGCCTTATATCACACTTTAGTAAAATAAAGATAATCCTCGACAGATTGAAACATTACACGGAAGAGTTCATTTCTGAAGAGCAAGCTGGATTTCGAACAGGTATTCTCTTCTCTAGTGAACAGATATTCAACTTAAGAGTAATCTCAGAGAAATATTCTCAGCATAGTAAACCATTATATCAAGTTTTCATCGATTTCAAAAAAGCGTTTGATAGAATATGGCACAACGAGCTATGGTCGGCAATGAAAAGATTTAACATCAATTCAAAACTAATAGAATATATACAACATCTATACAATAAAGCAGAAAGTGCAGTTTACTTTGACGGTAAAATCGGAGAATAGTTCAGAACAACAACTGGAGTTAGGCAAGGCTGTCTACTTTCACCCACACTATTCAATATCTTGCTTGAACAAATAATGAACGATGCTTTAGATAATCATATAGGTTCAGTAAATATTGGTGGTAAAATAATCACAAATCTGAGATTCGCAGATGACATAGATGGATTAGCAGGTAGTGAATCTGAATTAGCCAATATTATTAAAATAATCGACAATACAGCACGTGCATATGGAATGGAAATAAACTACGAAAACACAAATAATGGCAAATTCTGAAGGTAGTTTCACTTCAGAAATAAAAATAAATAACGAGCCACTAAAAGTAGTTGACAGTTTTAAATATTTAGGAGCAATCATCGACGATAAAGGTTCAAAGGCTGAAATATTAGCTAGAACCGGACAGACGATTGTAGCTCTATCTAGACTAAATGTTATATGGTATGATAAAACACTAAAACTGAAACTGAAAATCCGACTACTGCATTCACTAGTTAACTCAATTGTCTTATATGCGTGTGAGACATGGACAATTACGAAGGAACTGCAAAGAAAAATAACAACATTAGAAATGCGGTGCTTAAGACTATTATTGAACATATCATACAGAGATAGAATTACTAACATTGAAGTACGCAATAGAGTTACCAAAGAAATCGGTCCACATTCGGATCTACTAGAAATGGTCATCACGAAGAAACTGAGATGGTTTGGTCATGTGATAAGATCAAATTCCATGTCCAAAACAATTCTTCAGGGTTCTATTGAAGGTATAAGAACACGAGGTAGGCCAAAAATGCAATGGCAAGACAATATCGTGAAATGGACTGGTCTTGATATAAATAAAGCGATGAGAGCTGCAGAAAATAGAGAGGGATGGAAAAAAAGTATGACGAAATCTACTGCGCCTCTACGGCATCCAAATGCTATGGGATAGGTAAAGGTAAAAAAAAACAAAAAATAGTTAAGATAATATGTGGCTTATTATATCTGATAGTATATTATCAAGACCTCCTATAACCTCGGGGTTATAAGAGGTCTTGATATTATATTATTATAATTTTATATTATTTAAATAAACAGTCCACTACTTTATAAAATCTCGCAGAAGAGTTAATTGTATTAGTATTAATTATTTTATATAATATTATATTAGATATAGACAACATTTTTTTAATTTCATATAATCAAGGTCCTTGACATCGGGCTTGATACAAGGGCTTGATATAATATAATTTAACAAACACTATATTATATTATTGGTAATACAGTGATAATTATTAGAACAAATATTAAATTAATATATAAATAATAATGAAAACCACTAGTTTAGTTTAAAGGATCAATACGTCTTCAAATTAAAATAAAACAATTAAATTGAATACATTATTTATTCAGATTATCAAAAGAAATAATATAATTATATAGAAAAAAGATAGGCAATGTTATTATAATAATTAAATTCCATAGAATCATGATGATATACATATTTATTAAAATGTAAATATTTTATATAATATAGTAATCTAGGGTATCATTTTTTATTATCTACAATAATGTATTTGAAATTTATAACATTTGAACATAGATGTTAACTGTATGAAATGGGTGAACAAATTTATATTTAATAGAAGTCTACCTCGATTATAATTTCTATATGTTTTGTTTATGTAAAAGAGAGATATATAATAACACCTAATTAAATAATTATATATATATATATATATATATATATATATATATATATATATATCTGTGGTGGACATCATTTACTGGTATGCAAGTTAATTGCGATACCCTTGGTCATTGAGCTTGGTTATCTTACACGTCGTGTGAATACGATTATGTGTTTCAAACTAAATGGCGTCACATCCTAAAAGAGTATTTTACAGATCTTTCTCCGTGTGAACAGAGTTAAAAACTGGTAACATTTATAATTTAATATATTTCGGCGTATACTATTGTAGTTTACCAAAAGCAAGACCTCCTATAACCTCGAGGTTATAGGAGGTCTTGCCAAAAGTAAGTAAAAATCCAATGCTGTATTTACAAAAAATCATATACACAGTAGAGATGACTCCGGTAGAAGCAGTAGCGAACAGTCTATGAACGACAGTGTCGATGGGGTAGTATCATAGATATTGAGTGGGGACTCACTCTAATATCTATGGACAGTATAACTAGGATTATTACATATAATCAAGACCTCCTATAAACTCAAGGTTATAGGAGGTATTGATATAATAGGTAACAACGCTCCATTGTCCATGGTATCATTGTATTTGATATTACAAAGATTATCCAAATATTTTCAAAATATTTTCATACATCAGAGCCGCATCAGAGGTTAATAAAGGTCAATCTTAATAATTCAAACCCAAAAATATATTATTTAAATATAAAATAATAAATATAATTTTAATTAAACATACATACATATTATCATATATGAACAATTATTAAATAGGTAATAATATGTATTCAATACAAGCATGTAATGTATAATATTGTTAACGATATTATATTTAAACGATATTATAAATATATAAAAATATAATATTTTATTTAAATAAATATTTAATATCGTATTTAATATCGAATTTTGACTTTATCGAGATACAGCATATTATTAGTAATAATAACATAATACTCAATATTATACATATTTAACTATTAAATAATGTAATACCGTAATACTCAATATTATACATATTTAACTATTAAATAATGTAATACCGTAATTATGTTATTATTACTAATAATATGCTGTATCTCGATAAAGTCAAAATTCGTAAACAATATTATGCATATTTTAACTAATTAGGTATCTAATGAAATCGATAGATTACATTAGCCGATTTAGACTGACATCGGCCCCCAATATGTCACGTGACTAATCGATAGTTAAAGTTAATAATTCGTGTAGGGCTTATATAATATTATATTAATATATAAACATACGGTATTATGATATGTATGTATATATAAAATACGAATTCACTACTATTTGAATAATTTAATGAGAAATATAACTATAACAGCGACATTTATAATTTAACTCTCGGTCTGATACGTGACTTATTGGTAGCCGATGTCAGTATTCAGCACATTAGCCTAATGATTAGGTTGGCAAAGCTTTGCAAAAATCTAATTTAGGTTTTTTAGAAAAACCTATAATGTGTTATATAGGTTTTTAAGTTTTTCATTTTCATATAATTTTAAAATTATAAATACGATTTTTTTGATAATTATATTTTTTACAATATATATATATTATAGGGGGATGCACGAGTTATGAACGGTTTTCAAAATTGTATCAGCAATTGAGGCGAGCGCGCATAGCGCTATATATATTATATATATGTGTGTATATATATATATATATATATATATATACTATATATAAATTATATAATTTAATATAATATATATATAATATAAATAAAACTCTTTTTTTTTATTGTTGTGCTTTAGTTTTAACCCGTCACCATATATAATATTTTATATAAGCTTTATCAATATCGGTAGGCATTGATGAGTGAATATAAACATATAATCTATTGTTAACAGTATTATACAGTTAAAATGACTAGTGTATACAGTGTATACACTTGGGCGTTCGCCGCCCGCCTCAATTGCTGGTAACATTTTGAAAACCGTTCCCAACTCGTGCATCCCCCTATATTACATACTATGTAAAGGTCTACACAAATTATTTAATAAGTTTTATTACTATAATATTTACTTAGATGATGATGATGATGCACATATTTTTAGTGATGATGATAATAATACTGTATTACATACAGAATATTATGCCATATTAATTAATTAAATATTTAATTATACAATATTGATGTAATTTATTTTTATAATTTATTCACAATAAATATTTATATAGGGGAATATGGTCACTAGGCAAAAGTTAAATAACTCTAAATAGAAAAGTTCATAGTTTGCAAGCAAAGCGTGCGTCGCGCGAATATACGCTATAGACTATAGAATATAGTGAACACGAAAATAAAATCTGAATGAGAAACATTTATATATTGAATAATACCTTTATAAAAATATACATATGTTCGGTACATAATGTACCATATATACATATGATATATACACATACTAATACGAGTACTATCCTATGAGTGGATTGATATTTTTGGTTTGTTTGATTTATTTGGTTTAGTTTTATTAATCTGTTTTTTTTTACCTGCATTATATCCAGAAGTGAGCGTCTTGGGTGTCAAGCGTGAACTTTGTTATTTATAGTTATTTTATTTTTGCCTACCATCCGTACCATCCTTTATATAGCATATACTATATTCCCTATCAATTCTTTTTTCTGTATATCCAATTAATGTTTATATATTATTATTATAGGCTGATAGTTATGCTTGTTTATAATTATTATAATAATATTATATTATTAATATATCTTGTATATAATATACAATTCTAATAATTATCAATATATATATTATAATATATATTTTTAAGAAATATGTGGATGTATTCTATTATAAAAAGAAAAACTTATTTTGTAAGAACAAAAATAAGTATTTTGACTAAAAACCTAAAAACCTAAATTTAAGTTTTAGAAAAAGTATGTTTTGAACAAAACTGATTACAATTAAAGGCAATAATATATCTCAACTATAGGTGGTGCTAGTTGATATCAAATCGTTATATTATTATATTACTAAAAGTATAATATATTATACTTGATTATACTTGATTATATAAAAATATTCAACATCAACTATATATTCCAATATTATTTTTATATAATTAGGCAAATGATTAGCATATGAAATATATGGTTGTATTCAGAAGTATTCATAGTATTGTTCACATATTTGTCCTTTAGTCTAGATACAGAAAATCAATTAAATCTAATAATATCAAAATAATTAATATGGTGAACATGGTTATCTAATTATACAATGATACATCCATTAGTAATTCACTGGAATTTTATATTAATCATAGATATAGATATTATATACATAGTTTTATTTATGCATATATTATAATAGTATTATATATAATACTTATATATTTATTATAATAAAATGATTATAATAATTTTATTATAATAATTATACTAATTATAATTATATATATATATATATATATATATTATAAGAACTAGATACAAGAACTATATTAAATTACAAGTTCAAGATAATTTTTATATTTATTTAAAAAATAGTCACCAGCGCTAAGTGTGCTCATATCTTTATAGTATAATTACTTACCTATACAATATTTGTATATATAGGATATATAACTATATAATGTGTTCTTATGTTTCTGCATGGTGATATTGCTGTTTGTATATCTTTGTATACATATGAAACAGTGATATTCAATAATGTTATCTTTTAGTAACATACTTTCATCAAGTTATAAAATAACTGTCTGTCAATTTCGTATTCTCCAGGAAAATTATTCAATTAATTTGTCTTAATACATTTCCAGAATAATATTACAATGTGATATAATTATGCATGATATTACTATACAATAATAATGTTTCTACACTAAGTTATCACGTGTATAAAAATCAACTCGTGTTTCTTAAGCTTATAGGTTAGGATGCAAGTGAGTTGATGTTAATTTGTTAGGAATAATCAGATATTAGATGAACCAAGTGAGAGCAGTCCTATAGATACCAGTAGAGACAGTTAGTTATGAGGATATTATGGTAAGGGTATCAAATGTACCTGATAAATCTAGAAGAATGAACCATGTGGTGATGCAGCAGATATGTGAATGCTATTAAGGATATGAATACTTACTGTTTCAGTAGATATAGATATATATGTATGATTACATCTATTTAATTATATCTGAATCCATACCTGCAATTAACTATGCAGAAAACAACAAATTAATTTTATATAATCATAATAATAATCTAAAATTTAAATAGTCAAATAACTAATATATTATAAAAATAATAACATAATTATATAAATAGATTATTTTATTATATTTAATAATAAATAATAATACATATGTGTGTGTGTATGTATGTGATGAACTATATGCTGATATATGTTTACTATATATGATGAAGCAATGATATCTAAACAAGTATATTACACAGTGATTTTCATCCCGTAGGTACACTAGTAAAAGACATCACTCGACATGGCTAAGGGAATGAAGTTAGTACATTATTCTTATCACACATGTAAATTTTTAATATAAAGAAAGTGGATAAGCAATTGACGCACGCAATGCATGTAAAAGATAGACACGTGAATGACACTTTTATCAATAAATTAACGAAATGGTATAAGTGATTTTGATTGGATATTAATCATATTATATATGTCAAATATTAAAACAGTAGGCTTTTCGTCGAAATAAATTAAAGTGACTTCTATCTATAGCAATGTATTTAAATTTTAAATATCAATAAAATAGTATTATATCAATTTAAATACACAAAATTACGAGGAATGTTGATATTATGTATTTTAAATATATAATTTTATTTTTAGTATAGATAGTACATTAAAATTGGTAGTAATTATCAATATATATATGTATAAATAAATATTATTATAAATAAAAAGTAGTGGGCCAGATAGTGGGTTTCGACTGCAGCGCCCGTAGCGAATAGTGCCATACACTACATTCAATTTCTTATCCACTTTCTTTATATCGATGGTTCTAACCCCATCCGGACCAATAAAATAGGTCTTATAATAATATATAGAAGTGATCTTATATAATTATGTATAAATAAATGATAGGCTCTCGTTAAAACCATAGATGCATTAACATGAAAGAGGCTTCGAAGGGAAATTAGAACCATATGGTTATAAGTGAAAACTTCATCTAAGTTCCTGGATTGGATGAAATGGAATACTCCACCATAATAAAATAAAAATTACAATAACATAATCATTAATATTAAGATGCGGGTCAATGCTTTAGTTTATATATTTATTAGACTGCTGTAACAGCGAGATGATATCCGTAATATTGTCTGACGCTGATGTACAATGATGCGTGACCCACTTTAGATGGCAAACCAATATGAATAGTGGAACATTCCATATAGCTGTTTACGGGGGTGTAATATCAAATACATGCATTATGTATATATGTGTATTAATAAACATATATAATATAACAATTATTATATACTAATATGTAATGTATTCGCTCGTAATAATGTGCTTATCTATTGCATTTAAGCAAGTTTCCCTAAAGAATGTTTACGTGCATTGAATCACCTACAGACGTTAATGAACACTCCCCCCCCACCAATATAAGGGATGTGTCATCATAGCCTTAGTAACAAGAGTGTAATCGGTGTTACTATTGTCAGCGGTCACCCGTCTAGTATATCTATAATCATCTCCATTACAAGCGACACTCTTAGACAAGTATTATGTCCATCGATGTAAAGAAAGTGGATATGTAATTGAATGTAGTGTATGGTACTTTGCTATAGAGACGCTGCAGTCAAAACCTACTATTAAATTTCAAATTATTATTATTTATTTATATTGATAATTATGATCAAGTTTAATATAATATCTGTACTAAAAATAAAATTATATATTTATAATACAACATATCAACATTCCTCATAATTTATGATATTTAAATTAAAGATATCATACTCATTAACATAATGTATTGATATTTATAATTCAAATCCATAAATATAGATATAAGTCACTTCTTAGACTCTAAATTTTAAATGAAAAACCTACTGTTTTAAAATTTGACATAAATAATATGACTTATATCCAATCAAAATCACTGATTCCATTTTGTTAATTTATTGATAAAAGTTTCATTTGCCTATCAATCTTTATATGCATTGTGTGCGTCAATTGCTTATCCACTTTCTTTATATCGATAATTACTATTGTAATAGGTATTTTTTAAATGCGTTAATTTGTGTATAGAATAGAGTGCTTTTTGATTGATTCGATAAATTCATAACCACGATTATTTTTATAATTTCATATATTTCATTTGATATTAATATTTATTTTAATATACTCGATTGAAAATATATATCGTATGTATACGTATATTTCAAATAAACGATAAATATTATAATATATAAAATATAAATGTACAATAGATTACCCCGATAACGCTAGTCATGGTAGGGCGTGGCCACACTAACACTACCACTAATCTTAGGATGGTGGTCGTACTGCTAGAAAGTCTAGCAGGTTCCGGGCATCGTATCTCAGCCTCCAGATCTAAACTCACCGACAAACTCGAACAATACAGATTCGACCCCTGGGGTTAGTGTTATGTCCGCCTACGGAGTAATATCTCTACAATAATATCTATATGTCTACAATAATATCTATATGTCTATAATAATAATAATATTATTATTTAAATCACGATATTATATATATATATATATTTAATACAATAAAATAATGGAAACAAATGAATACGTTTAGTTAGATAAATGGAAGTAATCAATACGACGATGGTTGATGTAAACTATATTTAAAGAAAGTCGTTATTCGAGAGATATTTATTATAGATATAACATGCAGTGTTACCCGATCATGTTCTAGATTAAATAAAGTTAACCTACATACTAACTCTTAATGATATGTACTAATTTAACGTACTAATTAGAGATGTAAACAGAGATGATGTTATAATAAATGTTGTCACGTATGTACCCAATCATCCGTGTACACTAGTCTATCTAAAGAGTTGAATAGAAAGTGAATTAGCGTTAAGTTATGTTGTAGCTGGCATACTTCACTCTAATGAACACATCTAGTTTGCGCATCAATAATATCATATCATAAACTTTATGTAAGCTCGGATTATAATTTGTAGAAGTGTTAAATAACATGACTTATCAGTAATAAGTTATTACTAGTATAGATTTATTCCACATATAAACTTTTATTTATATATTATAATATTTTACAATCATATTTAAAAAAAATATTAATGGTCTTCTAATAATAGTTTACTATATTAATATTTCATTACTTACTATTACTAATTGTTGTGTACCTATACAGTTCGAGATTGGGTGATTTACAAAGAAATAAAGAAACTAAAGAGTATTAGATCAAACTAATATATAGAAAAGTGTAATCATTGATATTTTGTTATTAATTCCCATACTTACTTTTTGGAATAAAATTGTTAATCACACAATATTTCTAGTGAAATTATTGCAAATTATACAAGTATTGTGAATTCAGTATTCCTCCCCATACACATATATTTTTACGTTATCTGGTCATAATTGATGATATAATATTATTAATGTGATATATTACTCAAGTAAAAGTAACCCTACTGAATATTCCCAAACAAAGGTACACAATCTAGTTATTACCTATTGTACTGTTTCTCTCATTACTTAGTTTGCATAAGTAATATAATATACTCTACGCATTCAATGACTTATGATGAACTTTTATTACTACAAATATCAATATATATATATATATATATATATATAAATAATTTCAATTATATATATAATTTTATAAATAATATTATTCTTATGAAACTAGAAAACTTAAAAAAAGAAACTACTAATTTTATAATGTTATAGTTTATCCATTGGTACATGTGCATTATTCTGTCTATATATTATTATCTATTAATTAATCCATATTTATATAACTTATCATCCTACTTTAATTCATTATAGATATCTTTTATAGGTTTTATTATACTTTTTTAAAATAATCTACTACCACATTTCTATAATATAATTATTAAATCTATTATCAATAATTCTATTCCATATCACCTGCATGTCAACTCGTAAAGAAGATATCGCTAGTAACTTACAAGACTGCTTATAATTATAAAGGTTCCATGAAATATACCACAGTGTAGGTATGTCTAATGTAGTGTTTACCTTTCTCTCGGTTGATTAATTCAGTTTCTTTTGTATCTAATTAAGGTGTATTTCAATACTATATAAAGACTACAAATTGTGTCTATATGATTACCTATTTTCATAGATTAATTTCTAAATTATCTTATTTAAAAGAAATTTAAATTTATATGTTATATATATATATAATTAATGTTAAATATAATGTTATATTCAATAATAAATATTGTTTTATGAATTATATTTTATGGTAACAGTAAAATTATATTACTAATATATTATTATAAATATATATATTGTTCTCAATGTATTCGTTACCCTATCCTAGTGGTATTGATATATATTTATATCCCTCTAACTACGCAACATTAGGGACAACCTATAGTTGAGGTGAGATGAATACTATGCTGTACCTCCATGAAGTATAACTGTCTTCTTCTACTTTGTTATATGAAAACAATATTAAATACTACAATATGATAATCTCTTAGATAGTCGAACATATATCTCTTATATAACACCAATTATTGCAGACAAATTTATTTTGCTTCATTTTATTATTTCTAAATTATATTCAATACGATTTGTTATACTTATTTTAGTCGAACTCTCGTTCCACCCGATTTTTCAATTTTTCCCAAATATCTCCAATACACAATTTTTTATAATATTTCTAAATCAATTCAGTTTATTTGTGCACCAATGGTATTGTGTTTATATGAATTTTATTTTATTATAAATTTTGTGTTTGGTATTAATTCAATGGAGCAACAGTGTCGTCTCTTCCAACTACTTAAAATCCCTGCTCAGATGACAAATAATTAAATATTTCATATAAAAATGTTATAATGAAATAATTACATAAACATTAGTAGTAAATCATAATTAGTCACCGCCTCTTCATCTAATCTAGTATTAGTTATATATAAATTAGGTACTTCATGAGATAATATTGCTTGGATGCATGTGAAGTTAGTTTCATCAATAATAGAGTTAGGTTTCATTACCTCGTGATATTGCCATTAACTATTCGACAATGCAACAATTGCTTATTTTAACTTTGTTTAATCTATTTATTAAATAGAAGTTCTATTTGATTACATATATATAACGTATACTTTAATATATGGTTTAATGGATATTTATTATAAGCAAGGTATACTAGATATTATTAGCTTATTGTTATTCGTTACCTGAGGTTACTACAAAGATAACTTGTAGTATTGGTATACATAAACCTAGTGAATCACCTATTATGAAATACTTTATTATTCTCTTTCTAATAGAATCTACAATCTATTGAAATAGAACATAGAATATCAAATATACTTGACTATTACTTTTTAAATATAATATTTATTCTTTATATACATTTTTGTAGTGTATATGTATATCATAAATATTATCAGTATATATTATTATTAGTTTACATACTAAACTACATATAACTAATGCATATATATCTTACAGTTAAAATATATGTTTACAATAAATACACTTGTTCGATAAATATTTATTATACACAATATTTCTATATATCAGCAAATTTATTCTAAATATGTAAATATATAGTGTAATATTTCATATCGCTATGTTGAATCATATACATATTACCATATTATATGTATATTATTATTACTAATTATATAAATTTAATAATATAATTCTATAGTTAATTTTATATCGATATTAAGAAATGTAACTTCTCGTAATCTTGTTAACGGGTGAATCAGTAGAGAAGCAATATAAGCTCTAATCTACCATTCACCTAGTTACTCAGATGATTATTATTGAAGTAGTCAAGTGATACAATACTAGGGTTGCCTCAATGATGATAACTCATGTGTAAGCCAACAGAATTAAATATATTTTAAATAGAAATAACAAATGTAATTAATATTGTATGGGGTGGACCAGATATTCCACCCCTCTCCCCCCAGTAATTAAACTGGAGGAGGATATGTCCCTCCATCATCCATGGTTCTGCACCCCTACATAACCCATAAAGAGAACAGGATGTAGTTATGATGGGAAAGGCTTATGACTCATAAGTTATGAGTGAATAAACATGACCTACAGAACTAATTATAAACTTCCATTCGTAAACATATTATTAAGTCACACTAGTGCTGTAAATAAACTCGGACAGTTCAAACAAGTATCAAACTTTTAATACTTTGAACTTTGAACAAAAAAATGGATTCGAACTTTACAAATTTTGAACTTATGACATATGAACTTCGAACTTTGAATTCAAGTATCAAACTTTCGTTATTCAAACTTTTTATGCATTTATAGTCTTGCGATCATATGTTTGATAATATAATTAATTTAAGTTATCCAAAGTATCGGGGCATTCCAGTCTCGGTTATCCAAAGTATTAATGCATCTTAGTCTCAGTTAACCAAAGCATTAATGCATCTTAGTCTCAGTTAACCAAAGCATGGATGCAGTCTCAGTCTCAGTTACCCAAAGAATCGATATAGATATTAGATATTAAAAAACTAAAATAATAAAAACATATATTAGCCACCTATGGAAATAATAACATTTATTTATATTAATATTTATATCTATATTAAATAATTAAAAATTATGATTATAATATAACGTAAAAATCATTATTTGTACTCGGTTATATCAAGTAAGAGTCACAATTTGGTTTGAGCCCATTACGTAAAATAGATGATTTGTTAATTTTGTTCTTGTAGTCTCGGGTAGGCATCATTTACCCAAAGTCGCAGCTTTATCAAAATTCTTGGTGTAATTTATATACAAGTATCAATACTTCAAAATGGTGTTCGAAAAAGTATCGATACTTCAACAATTTTGTTCGAAAAAGTTCGATACTTTAACAATTTTATTCGAACAAGATCTATACTTTAACAATTTTATTCGAACAAGTTAGAAACTTCAACAATTTTGTTCGAACAAGTTTGATACTTCAAAAAGTTAGTTCATTTACAGCACTAGGTCACGCCCATGCAATCAATTACAGAATTATTAAGCAACACCTATAGTGTAATGACAGCAATATTATAGGCATTCACAAACTATATTTCATTCATTAAACAAACAAAAACTCAAAATAACTAGAATTCTGCGATAATTAATGAAAATTATATCAAACATTATTATGATTATTATTTCTTATGGAAAATCTGATTCATTATTTACACATATACACATATTTCATGTCTGTCATTGTTTCATATTTCATTAACGTATGTTATCGTAAATATTTCGTCTTCAACAATTCAAGTGTATAACGGCTTACATAATCGTATCGTTGATTGATTTACACATATCAGAATTCATAACATAATAATAATATTTAGTCAATATTGTATTTATCATACATAAATAAAACGCATATACATAATAACCCATATATAACATATATCAACTTTTATACACTATTTGAATACTAGTTTTTGTATGCGCTATCGATTAATACTATATGTAGATTCAAATTCGGTGTTGCAATAATATATGTCAGATCGATAAAGACGGAGGAGTTTGTAAAATTCTTTGATCACACCAATAGAATGTACACAATTTCTAAAAAATGTGGTAACCTTAGTTATCTCGTACGGTTGGTGATTTCGTTCGTAGTGTACATTTTACTCTTTATAAATACTTATTTATATTAATATGTATTTCATTGCGCACGAGATCACCAATCCGCTCGCCACGACATCACTAGGCATTAGATCACAGGTATTGAAAAATTCTATTGGGTAAAGGTAAAGATAACAAATATATTTACCTTAAACAATCAGATATATTAAAATGAATATAATACGTATATATATATATATATATGCACTAAATGGGTCACAGTGACTGTAACTTACAGTCTGACATTTGTAAATTAATATGCATGAGGTTGAAGCGCAGTAGCGTGGCTCGGGCACAAATCAACAAATTGGGTATATTTCGAAAATACTATGTTTATGAAATATTAATTATTTTGTCATATCATGATATATAACTTGTAAATAAAATGTGAATATGAAATATATATACGGATTACATTCACTCACCATATACTTTATGTATTTTATGATGTATACATATTTATATTACAGTTGCCAATTCCTAGTTAGGTGAGCTATATATAATTATTTGATTTGAACGGTCGACACCCACATACGTCATTCAATTCTCCTCATTACGTATACTCCGTGACATAGGGCATACAAGTTATATTGTTAATTTCGAGAATTATACAGGGAAATACGTATATATTTTGTTTAGTGTACACATTATAATATAATATATAAAACAAACATATCGAACATAACAATATAAATTAAAATTCAATGAGTTTAATAACTTATTAAATAAGTATATATCTCTAAGATGATCTCAAAAGGGAGTACAATCTGAAACGGCGACAATATTTAAAATAATACGAATTTGATTGACGTGTGGGGGGCGTCGCGCGCTCGAAACGAATTGAATATAGGTCATGAATAATTAGTGATAGCCGCTATGTGGCAAATATTCCTTTGATGTAAATCATTTACTAAATGTATTATATACACAACTTGTTTACATTTATATACACTGTAGTTTATACAAGTTGCTTATATACTCTATGCTATATATATATATATATAATATATAAACTAGTTATAAAATAAGTTTAAAATAATAAGTATGTTGTCACATTATATATATATATATATATATATACTTGAGTATTATTAGTATTACCTATATATATATATATATATATATATATATATAGCATAGAGTATATAAGCAACTTGTATAAACTACAGTGTATATAAATGTAAACAAGTTGTGTATATAATACATTTAGTAAATGATTTACACCAAAGGAATATTTGCCACATAGCGGCTATCACTAATTATTCATGACCTATATTCAATTCGTTTAGAGCGCGCGACGCCCCCCCACACGTCAATCAAATTCGTATTATTTTAAATATTGGCGCCGTTTCAGACCGACCCCCTCTCAAAAGGTATACGATCATATCAAATGTAAATAAGCGCGAAAAAGGACGAGTTTAGTTTTTATAGGTTTTGGGTGTAATGCACACAAAAAAAAATAAAGCAGAACACAACTAAACCAATTAACCCTCAAATATCAATACAACATATATATATATATTTAGTAAATAATTTACATTCTCAACCCGTCCGTTATGATCGGACACCATCTCAGGTATATTATTAATTATATAATAATTCTATAAGGACTAATTATATAACTTGTATTTATATCACATATTAATAAAACATCTAATGTTGTTTTATTATTTATCAACAATAAAAATATTATTTAAAACTATTAAAAATAATCGATTAAATATAAATAAATTTTTAAATTATATGTGTAAATATATATTTGTATAAAAATTCATAGACAGACGTCACGTGAATAAACATAAAAACAAGTGGAATAACCGACCAATAATATGCCACGATTAATAAAATCACTAAAGTCAAGACTGTCGAAGGTAGGTAATAATCAAACACAGAAAAAACCAGAAGTACAATACAAAATACGGACTTCAGCTAATATAAGAAGAAACCCATTCGAAGCAAATGAAGATAAACATAAACAAGATAAAGAAATAAATAATAGTAATAATAACACGAAGAAAAGCATGTTTAACTGGGGAAATAAAGATTCAAAAACTAGGCAACCAGAGGTGTATGAAAATGTAGCCTTTGGATTAAAATCACTTTATAGAACTAAACTACTACCCCTAGAAGAAGCATACAGATACCATGATTTCCATTCACCTGCTATGAATGATCCGGATTTTGATTCTAAACCTATGGTACTATTAATAGGACAATATTCAACAGGAAAGACAACATTCATAAAATATTTATTAGATTCAGACTTTCCAGGAATACGAATTGGACCAGAACCTACAACTGATAGATTCATAGCAGTAATGCATGGTCAGAATGAAGGTGTAATACCAGGGAATGCACTCGTAGTTGACAACAAGAAACAATTTAAACCACTATCAAAATTCGGAAATACATTTTTAAATCGTCTGCAATGTTCAACATTAAATAATAAAGTTTGTTTTACTTACATATTATTATAATAGAATCACATAAATATATGTAATAATATTATTATAAAAATAATGTCTATTTATCATAACTATATAAATTTGTCACATATTATATGTCATATAATATATGATATATTATCATCAATATTATATATATAATTTACTGATAATTAATTTACAGGTACCCCAATGATAATACTATTTACTTGTTATATATTATAATTTACTTTTAAATCATATTATTCATCTATTTTATAATTACTATATATGAGTTATATACATATAGTGTATTATGAGTTGTGAAATAATGCATATTAATATTTTTTTATAAATTGATCATATACTTTTAATTATATAAACTTCATCTTAAAATATTACAGCCAACTAAAGGCAATAATTCACATAAGTAAACTATAGGGGCTAGTAGATATCAAATAATCAAATTATTTGAATATTAAAATACCACTCTTTACTTTATTATATTTGTACCTAAACTCATTCCTCATATAGATAAACATGCAACTCGTGTAAACGATATTCATACTCTATTTTAAAGCGTAGTCGTCTATGATTTAAACTGACATCAGCCCCAAAAATGGCACGTGCTAACTGAGAGTTCAAGTAAATAGTGCGTATAGGGCTTATATAAAATTATATTAATATTTAAGCATACGGTATTATGCTATGTATGCATATATAGATCACAACTTCACTACTAGGTGAATAATTTACTGAGATATATAACGCCAGCCGCGAAATGTTTACTTGAACTCTCGGTTAGACACGTGACTTATTTGGGCCGATGTCAGTATACAGCGTCGTCTATTCTATATCTCGATATTATTTCAATATAATTAGCGCCATTTATAGTTACACTACGCATAATATTGTTGGTACCTGGTCAAATGTATCGCGATTTATTTAATGGACTACGCTTTGAATGCACACAAAATTGTTTATCCAAATTTGTGATTTAGTAATCTTTTGTAATTTATTTTAGTAATCGCGTATCTATAAATGTGCGTCATAACTATACATATATCTATACTGTGTAGACTACACATATGTCTAGATATCATAATCCTGAGAATATGAGTCATAAATAACATGTAATTTAGTATAATAGTTTGTATAATATTAGTATCATACTAAGTATGGAGAGGCATAATTATTCTTATGATATATAATAATATAATGTTAAATATATAAATTTATATAATAATTAATTTGAATACAGAATGTTTCAGCCATTTAGTACATATTTTTTTCGTAAAAATCGCGAAGATTTTGACCACAAACCATATTGTTTAAAAATTGTGCCTTTTATCGAAATTCAACTCAACATAAAAAAGTGGAAATTAGTTTAATTTATAGAATATATAATTTAAAACTATAATAATTATTATTATGATGACATGTATTTTTTATACACTAAATAAATATCATTTACGAATACAAAATAAATTTCTATGCTTAAATAAAATTAATAAAATATGCATACATCACATATATTATAATATATATTTTAATCGTGTAAAAGATGTTTTAGTAATGCTACGACATGTAGGTTCAACATCATATATCATCTACTCTATATATATATATATTCAGTAGTAATAGGATACATATACATTCACAAGCATAATATTAGTATGCAACACTTGTAGGCGGTTATGAAAATGAATTTATCAATTCCTCGTATAACAATTATATTATATGTGTTCACTGCATTCAGAATAATAAGCATTAATAATTATTATTTTTTAGCTTAATTTTTAATATATAATAAATTATTATATTTCAATTTTATATCATTAAATATATTAAATATTATTCCAATTATGATAAATGAATGTATCTCTAATAACAATAATATTCCCTTTCTCTTCCTAATGTTAATAATAATAAAATATATGATTAAAGTTTACATTTCATACAATTAATATAATTTTCTACTAATAATTAAAATAATTACTCATAATTAACATTATAATCATATGATTAATATAATAAGTATAGAATTAATATTATAATCAAATACTATATATTTTATAGATTATTATCCATTCATGATAGTATTGATATTCCTTTCATTAGATCAGATAACATTATATATTAAGTAAATCACTATTTAATCGACTGATTTCGATTCCAAAATGTTAATTATTCAATACTTGATTAATTATATCATTGATTGCGTCTAATTAACTCAATTAAACCCTATTTTATCCTATTCCACTGACATTCTATGCTAATTCTTCACTACTAAACATAGAGTCTAACTGATAACCAATGCTGAAATATTTCACCCGTGCCTCTACCTCTAGGTACTCGAAAGTATCACGATCATTGACACACCCGGCATCCTGTCTGGTTCCAAACAGAACATCGACCGGGGTTATGACTTCAGCCAGGTGGTGGAATGGTTTGCGGAACGGGTTGATCGAATTATACTGTTGTTCGACGCCCACAAGGTAATGCCATTAACATTTACACCATTTAATATAGTGATAGGTATTTATTTATATGAATTTATCAAATTCATAATATCATAGAACCTCAATTCACTAAAATATATATATCGTATACAGAAGATATTATAAATATATATATATACATATATATATAATAGTGTATTAAACCTGCATATGTACTAGTAATAGGTATATATATATATTTATATTGTTGTTGTTATTGTTATTTTATTTGGTGGAGTCCTTTATTCCCATGCAGGAACTTAGATGAAGTTTTCACTTATAACCATATATGGCTATAATGTCCCTTCGAAGCCGCTCTCATAAAGCATCCATGGTTTTAACGAGAGCCAATCATTTATTTATACACAATTATATAAGATCATTTCTAAATAATATTTTATGACCCATTTTATAAAATTAATTAACGGTACAGACGAGGCTCGAACCTGTGTCCTACTTCTTATATATATATATATATATATATATATATATTTACACTATCTTATTTAGATTAAACCTATCTATATAACCTTTATTTTAATAGATATTTCTTTATAGATTTGTTACTTTAGTACAACCTGAGATAAACATTTAAATTCATTATAGTATCTACTATATAAATTCAAATATATACTTATATTTTAATTTTTAGCATTTTTAATACTTTTACTATACAACTATAATTCCTAAAATAAATATAGATATATATATATATATATTGGACTGGAAGTGTGTGAAAGTGCAGTGTGGTGGGATTTTTACTTTTGCAGGTATTATTCGGATGATTTCAGCTACCAATTGGTGAGCCTGATTGGCCTATATATAAGTTTGAGATCTATGATCTATCGTGAGATTTGTATCGGAAATGAATCTCAAGCTTCTTAGCATAGAATGATGAATACTTGAATAGTAGTGTATTTCTTGGTCTCTCGAAAGAGCCTAGTCATTCGACTCGCTATATTAATCTATATCATTTTAATATTTACAATTTTATTTATTGCTTCAACTACATTCCTTCTATTCTAATAATTATATAAAATCTATTCTAACCTTATAAACAATAAAATCTATTCAATATCTAATCTACTATAATCTTATCTTATTATATAATATATTCTAACTTTATCTTAATATCTAATCTAATACAGCCTTTCTCCGTATTTAACACATCATCTAACTATCTTACCAACAATTATCACCCTGCCTCTCTCACTCTCCCTACAATCATTGACCCCATCATTAACCCCATCACTGGTGGCAGCTGGATATCTCCGATGAGTTTAAAAGGGTCATTGAACTGATGAGGAAGTACGACGAGAAGATTAGAATAGTTCTGAATAAGGCGGATTCTGTGGATCAACAACAGCTGATGAGAGTCTATGGAGCTTTGATGTGGTCACTCGGCAAGGTTACACCCCCTTACAGTACCATATCGTATTCACTTAGCACCATATACGTATATTTATATATATACTCTCGTAATATTTATTTAATAATCTAAAATATAAACTAAATATAATGGGTACATTAATGATAAGCAACCAAATGAGCCTACATCTATAGTGATTTACCATCTTATGTGGCTTCATTTTGGAGTATAGTTTTTTATAATAGTTATGATAATATTCAGATTATATACATTTTATATACCCTTTACAATATATGAATTTTATTTTAATGCAAATTTTATTTATTGACAAATATTTTAAATGCAATATGTGTTCAAATTCGTTGATCATTATACATTTGTTTCAATCATTTATAAAATCTATATAATAAAATATATAATATAATAAAATCTATATTTGTTAATAAAGTGAAGAGATTTCAATAATACATGCATACAATGTTAGCAGAAAGTTTCAGTCAATGCAATATAATGTTAACTGTATTTCCATACAATATTCTCCTTGAGGAAATCATAATTATTTAACAGTTAACTTTAGTCTTTGGTAATGTATTGATTATCTACTTATTGAATAAATACTATAGTGATATATTGATACAATTCTAATCTAGGTAAAAGCAATGCATGTTTGCTTACACATATTTTTATAACTTTATATTACATTTGAATTATCGTATTATGGCTGAAAAATAAAATGTTATAAATGAAAATAACTCATTCTTATTAATTATTTCAATATAATTATCAACGTTTTTTCTAGAGAAATATATAACACTTACACTAACCTGTATGTTGAATTTTCAATTAAATGTTTTGCTTATAAATTCGTATCAAACTATGAAAAAATGAAAATAATATGCTTCAAATTATTATTTGTATTATGTAAACTAAATGATATACTTATAAAAGCTAACTTATATTGCATGTAATTTAATAGAACAATGAAAACATTGTTGTATGAAAATCGCGTCAAAACTAAATCTATTTCAGTTTTTCGATACTACTGCTAGCAACGCTATGCTTGAATATTAATTATGTTGCGTAGATATATGGAGTTTTATATCTTTGCTTCAAAAAATCTTGATAATTATATTAATATCATAATATATACATTATTAAATAATGATTATTTAAAATGTTAACAAACCTAATATAGACAAATATCTTCAAATTTTAACCGAATTTATATATAATAGGGTATAATAAAGATAATAGCTTATTCCATGTACTTGTTATGTACTTGTTATGTACTTGTAAATCTATTTATAATTTTAAACTAATTAAAATAAATTTAGATAATAAATAATAATATATTTAATCTGTCTAATTTACTTTTTATTTGTTAATTTTAATAGATTAAAATTTTTTTTTAATCTACTAATAATATTCATTGAATGTTCCTCATATAAATTATATCATAAGTTCATATTAATAAATATAAATAATTTATATAATTTTTCGACTCAAATTACATATGTGAATATGAGTTTTATAAATAATAGATACAAATTAATTATGGTAGATATAATAATATATATACCGAGGTTATTTAGCATGATTTGAATATCTAAAATAAAATTTTTTTATTTTTTATTTATCACTATATTGAAATTATTAAAAAAATTATTATTTTGTTATATCAACATTGATTATTTTGTAATTATTTATACCTCTATTATATAATGATACAATATTTAGTACTGCTAGTGTTAGTGGTGGTGGAAATACTAATCTGTATAAAATTGAATATCAATATAATGATACCAACATTGTTATTTATTATGTCATTAAAGTGTCACGTATTATGTCATCTATATAACTATAACACTAATAGGGTCTATGTATTATATTTCAATGTATATATTTATAAATAACTTAGTTATTTTTAGTTCAGTAACACCCAAGCTTACATACGATTATCATTATATATAGAAGAACTCAGGGCCAATGTTTACAGTAAATAGGATAAACAACTGCTTTTTGTCTTATGATATTTATTAGTCTTCTAGTTATTCTAAATCATGTGTTTACTTGTATCATATATGTATGAGTATGGTTCTTATCATATATTAATATATTATTATATATTTTATATTATATATTATATTATTATATATTATTATTATATTATTATATTATTATATATTATTATATTATTATATATTATTATATTATTATATATTATTATATTATTATATATTATTATATTATTATATATTATTATATTATTATATATTATTATATTATTATATATTATTATATTATTATATATTATTATATTATTATATATTATTTACTGAATACAAATGTATAATAAGTTATATATCAAATTTATACTAACACCATATTAAGTATATTTTATTTTCATTATTTATTATATAATGTTTAGTTTGTTGATCACATTAACTCACAATGTATTCTTGATTAATGATATACCTACAAGTGTTTTCTTTCAGAAGTTGTCCTTTCTAACCTGTCTACCACTGCCTACTACTACTACTACTACTACTACTACTACTACTACTACTACTACTACTACTACTACTACTACTACTACTACTACTACTACTACTACTACTACTACTACTACTACTACTGCTACTGCTACTGCTACTGCTACTGCTACTGCTACTTCTACTGCTACTGCTACTGCTACTGCTACTGCTACTGCTACTGCTACTGCTACTGCTACTGCTACTGCTACTGCTACTGCTACTGCTACTGCTACTGCTACTGCTACTGCTACTTCTACTGCTACTGCTACTGCTACTGCTACTGCTACTGCTACTGCTACTGCTACTTCTACTGCTACTGCTACTGCTACTGCTACTGCTACTGCTACTGCTACTGCTACTGATACTGCTACTGCTACTGCTACTGCTACAGCTACTACTACTACTACTACTACTACTACTACTACTACTAATACTACTACTACTACTACTACTACTACTACTACTACTACTACTACTACTAATGCACTACTTAATCTTATAAAATGTGTGAGAGTGTATTGAATTAGAATGCATGTTACACATTCTAGATCTATCATACAGTATTGTAATACCTGATGACATATATCATTTCCTACATATCCATTGATTTTTGAAACATGTGTAAATCATATGCATACACTCATAAACTTACATACACACATGTACATATGCTTACATCTATGATAATTATAATAACTACATATAATACTATACTAATTTGTGATATTAATGTGGTATTAATGCATGTATTAATATATTAATGTGTTTGATATTTAAAATACATATTAATTGTTTCTTTGTTAAAAAATGGTAACCATATATATAATATTATATATAATGTGGTAACCATATATATATATATATATGAATATATAATTAATGTTATATAACACTTACATTTATTATAACGTATTTCTTGTAAATAAATATATCACAAGCTACATATTATTCTATAATTCTATATTGCTCATATTTTACAGGGAAAGGTTGTTGTTACTATTATTGTTTGTACTTATTACATAGTATTATTGTATGTATCAGGTATGTTTGCCAGTTTAAATATCATATGTGCTTTTTATTACTGTGAGATAAGGTTCAATGCTTTATATACATATATATATATATATATATATATATATATATATATATATATATATATATATAATATTTATTTATATATAATAAGTATAATCAAAGTATTAAACTATTTGTATAATTATTACATACATATGTTTAGATACTTAATTATATTATATTAAATAGTTAGAGAATTTATCATTATGTTACATGTAAAAGTTAAAGACCGCACATTTAAAGTGATGATAATTTATTTATTTTTATATTTTATTTTATTACATAATAATACTTATTGTATACACTATAGTGTTTTTTAGTATCTGTAAAAAAATTAGATATGAATTCAGTCTAGAAATGGCATAAAAATGTGTTTTTTCACGATAAGATAATGCTATTATATGCTATTTAATATTACATTGTTATGCTGTCAAATTTCAAATGCTGTTTTCTCAAAATAATTATTTCATGCTAGGTATGTGCATTCAAAAATATAGAACACAAAAACTATTATAATTATAATATTATTTTTTTTTCTTTATATAGAATTTAATTATGTGAATAGTAAAATAGAGAGATAATTAATAAAATGTATAGAATTCATTGTATAAAATGATAATTTCTATAGAAATACCATCATTTTAGTATTGATAATTTTTAATTTAGATATATATATAATATAATAAATAATAATATTAAATATAACTTTCTATTTTCCTATACATTACAAAAAAAATTAGATCAATTGAATGAATAGAAGAATATCAGTTCTATTTTTTTTTGTGGACATATGTTTTTCCTATCTATTTATACACGAAATTGGCAAATTGCGTGTTATGTGCGGGATCCCCTTAAGTGACAAGAGTTATGTTTAAAAGCTGATAAAATCTATAATATTGTTATTTATAGTCGTATATCATTTATACTAATTAACATAATAGTTAAAAAATGGTAATTTTGTATATATTTGTATATAAAATATGCACATATATGATTTTGTTGATGTTGATAAAATATAAAATGATTTCATATTATGTGTTATATTATATAACTTATATATAATATGTATGTATTTATTTTTAAAAAGTAATAATAACTTATAATAATATATATATTTTTACTTCATACTATCAAAATATTTAAATATATTATATATATCATGATAAGTTAGTATTGTTTTTTAAAAATAAATACATATATATTAAAGATTTTTCTTAGGAAATTGTATAGTTCTATATTGTATACAAAATAAGAACAGCGCCATTTACATTAAGAATGATTTTACAATGCTGTTGATTATGGATTTTACCATTATTTTTGGATCATTTAAATATGAGAATACCCATTTTTTTTTTAATTTAGGTCAATATAGGGAATGCGAAAATGTAACAAAATTTAACACAACCCACTCTTAGGAATGTATATATAAATTCCCAAAAAAATAGATATGTATATATTTTTCACATTTATAATTAAGCTAAAATCATGCAATTTTCAGAATATGTGTAAATTTAATACAATTACAAAGGAGTAACGAAATTTAGAGAATTTTTTATTAAATTATTATTTTTTTTTTAAAACCTTCAGTGCAATATTGAACCAAAATGTATATGTATTAATACAATAGTATCATGAACTATAGCTATAGTTATAGAATCTGCTATGTAACCATATGATATGTAAAATAAAATCACTCTCAAATGGATGTCATACGACACATGCCACTGTATGTATAGAGATAGCAAATAATGGGTCTATACAAAACTAGGCACACATAATTCTATTCACTGAATAGAGCTATTTTTGTTTATTCTAATCATTATATGTATTCACATGATTCTATAAAAAATAATATTTATAATATATATTACATTACATATATAATGTATAAAATTACCATTTTTTTAATTGGTGGTATTTCTATAGAAATTATTATTTTTTCAATTATACACATAAACAATTAGAACAATTTTTCTTATTTAAGATCAAGATTATTTATATATATATATGTTGTTTATATAATAATTATTAGTATAATATATATAATAGTTTTGTGATACCTATATTTGTATACACATACCTAGCGCGAAATAATTATTCCGGAAAAACAGCATTTGACATGAAAATAAATTGATATTATAAAAATTTGGAAACTATATTTCTATAAGATTATTTATATATGTGTTTATATAATGCAAAAAGAAATTAGTATAATTGATATTTCTTGTGATACTAACATTTATATACACACACTATTGAAGTTTGACAGTATGAAAATCAATTAATATTATAATCTATATCAATTTATATTCTAATTTATCACAGTAATTTATATATACATATATATATATATACACATTTCTTTATAGTAATATAAATATTGTCATAAAATGAAATTTATATATTTATTTGTAAATTGGAAAGAACTACTACAATACTTATTATGTTATATAATGTTATATATTATAAAATAAATAATATATATATATGTATTATGTGTATTATAATATATTATAATACAACTATGGAGATTCATTATATATATAACAAAGATTTTCCGAAGGAAAGATATAACACTTACGCGAAATCGTGTAATTCGAATTTCTATACAAAATACCCTGGTGCCACCTATAGCGGGTTACTTTTAGGAACTATGCGTTGTTTATAATGTAAATTCGTATTTAACTATACACTTTTAAAATGTTAAATAATATGCTTTAAATTAATATTTATATGATGAAAACTAAGTGTTCATTACTAATATATAACAAACAAATATGATATGTATGTTTTAAATGCTATAAGTATATATTTAGTGAGTAAAAGCTAATTTATATTGCATGTAATTTAATAGAGCAATGAAAACATTGTTGTATGCAAACAGAGCCGAACCTAAATCTATTTCAGTGATTTCGATACTACTGCTAGCAGCGGTTCGGGCTATTACTAAATTACGTTGCATGCATAGGGAGTGTTATATCTTTGCTTCGCAAAATCTTTGTATATAATATATAATATATTGTATCGTAATTATCAATTTATAAGTTTTAAAACATTATAATATAAAATACAATAGTCAGGGATAATAAATTATATATTGATACTTTTATTTTTGAATAGTATGGTAAACAAAACTATATTTTATGGTATTTCTAGATTGAATTCATGGCTAATATTTATACAGACTATATTTATTAATATTATGGAATAAAAAAATAAATAAAATATAATTTTTTTTTTATCATTTTGGACACTGGGATATCCCCATACATAGATTGAATTTTCAGATTATTGTGTTTTTTATAATGTAAATTCATATCAAACTATATCATTTTAATATATAAAATAATATGTTTAAATTATTATTTATATGATGAAAACTAAGTATTAATAATATATAACAAAAAAATAGGATATATTGGTTTTAAATTCTATACATATATATGTGGCGAGTAAAAGTTAATTTATATTGTATGTAATTTAATAGAAAAATGAAAACATTGATGTATAAAAACTGTGTAAAACATAAATTTATTTCAGTGATTCGATACTACTACTAGAAATGGGATAGGTCATTATTAATTACATAAATATACAAAAAAATAACCTCAAGTCATAAACAAATAAAACAACTTATTTGCCTATCTTTAACATGCAACACGATGGTTACTCCGACCCCTTTATATAATTTCCTAAAAGTTTTAATGTATATAAATTATATTATTTCACATATATATAATAAATATGTTTAGTTGTATACATATTGTATATATATATATATATATATATATATTATATCATTTGATTAGATAATTCTATATTTAGAAACATGAATTTATTAATAATTAGTTTATGCATAAAGAATGATTTATCAATGAAGAATATACATACAATACACATAAATAAAAGTATATACATAGTATGTATTACATACACACAAATACACATACACACAAGTACACACACAAACTCAAACACACACAATATAACTATTCTACTTGAATTGTTCAAGTACTGTTCTTATATTTATTTGTGACATTAACCATGCTAATTTGTATTATTGCAATCATATAATAATCATGAGATTAACAGAAGAATGTTATAGTTTCCTAGAATGTCAGACCCTAATGTTTCCATGTCATATAACAATAACAATATTGTGCTTATGGTAGTTATATGGGTCAAATAAGCTATTTATCTATTTTCTATTCAATCTTTTTATGTTTATTATATATTCATTTATACATAAACATATATTTATATATATATATATATATATATGTACACTGTACATATTCATGTACCAACTATCATACATACCATTGCAAACACTACACATACCACTATGTAAATATCAAGTATTAATTTATCATGTCTTTCTAAATTAAAATTCACTTTACACATTCCCTCATGAAAACGAATTTGATTATCAATAATGCGCTCGCGGTGTGTACACCCCTTAATGAAATATGTAACTAATATTTCATACTTGGTATATATAATTATAGACTTACATATATATATATATATATATATATATATATATATATATATATATGATATATTCATATATAAATGCATAAACTAATGTTTATTACATATGGGTGCTGCACACACAATGTGCAGTGTTTTCATATAATGTTTGACATGTCTGCTTCAAAATAATTTATGAATAATGGTTCCCTTGTCTCCAAATTAGGGAATTACTATTATATAATATTATATGATCTTGATATATATATATGTGTATTGGTATGTATGTATGTGTTATAATATATAAACTTTATTATCTATAAATTATATACATAATAATATTATAACGTTTTAATTTTTGCATAGTGGATATACTATATTAAAATGTATCTGTATATAATAATATCTACTAGAGTCATATGCATATATATATAGATGTTTATGTACAGATAACAGTTATCTGAGATTAGTGATATTGCTTTCTAATTAGCTTATCATGATGACTGTATTTATCTGGGACAGGAAGTTATGTAATGTTTTAATCTAAATACTGCATACTGAGTAATCATATTCTGCCCTCCTCTACATACTCTACATGTATATATATTACTATTGATATTGTATTATCCACAGTCTATGACTATTGTTATTTATTACCAATATATATATTTAATGATATTGAATAAAATGTTATTGTATAAAACTAGAACAGAATATGTTTATTAAGTTTTAAAATGATATGTGGTAAGGTAGGTAAGTTAATGTACATAGTTTATTATATTTCAAAGTGCTCTTAACTAATCGGCTTCAAATCATGACAATCTTCTCTTCCTAGTTATAACCCCAACCTATATGTTATTAATGATATTGCATAAGATTAAATTAAACATAATTTATGTGACAACATTACAATAAATATTCTATTATTATTGATATTATGCATAAAACTAAATATTTGCAATCCACAATATGTATAAATATATGCACACTAAAAGATTGCATTAGATAATTGTATATAGAATACTTTATATGTGATTTCAAAGAGATTCAGTGTTGTCAAGATCAATATACATCACTGCTTTTTATTTAATATACATTGTATTCAACATTAACTTATTAGTATTAATAATATTAAACAGACCACATTTTATTACATTATAATATTTAAAACAATTGTTATTAAATGTTTATTTAATAATGTTGTTTAGTACAGGACATAACATGCTTATGAGTATTATTACTAATAATTTATTAGACATTTTTATTTTACCATTGAATGGTTTACTTTATGATATAGCATTTGGTGTACATTTTTAATTTAAAATCAAGAAATAACTTGAAATTATTGAACAAGTTGTATCACTAACAAGTTTTATCCCTAACAAGTATATATGCTAAATTACCTCACAGAGAAAATATAGAACAAATGACATAACCTTAGATTACATAGATCACACCATATATAATATTATATATCCTGTCATCAGTATATCTAGATTACATTGTTTTCATATTTGTAATGTAAATATTATTATATATAATTAGTGATGTGTATAAATACAAATATGTATCTTTCATTCATGAAATATGTTTAATTATATATACAAATTATAATATACAAATATTTGTATACTATAAAAATTCAAAAATGTTCTATATATATACTTGTTTATTTATAGTATATTAATCTATTGAAATATTATTATGTTTATTTATAATTTATAGGTATCAATATATATATATATATATGAATATATATTAGACCTGATTCCTAACTTATACTATTATTATGATATGTTATTACGGATTATTTATATAAATTAAAAATGTCCATGACACTTATTTTCATTATTTGTATCTTGCCGCAATTAATTACAAAACTGCGTCGCTTTCTATCATTCTATATGATTATTAACTGGTCAATAGTGCATAATAATAATTAAGTATCGCATACTCTCACATATATATATATATATACGCATATAAATATTACGCCATGGTATCGGGAGAATAGTGTCACACCTACCTTTAGCCCCATTAACACCCCTTTAACGCCCCAACTACAGGTCCTATCAACCCCGGAAGTCGCTCGTGTCTACATAGGTTCATTCTGGGATAAACCTCTACAACACGACGATAATCGTAAACTTTTTGACCTTGAATCCAAGGATCTCTTTGCTGACCTTCAATCTCTGCCAAAGAATGCCGCCCTCCGTAAACTAAATGACCTCATTAAGAGGTCGAGGTCAGCAAAGGTCGGTTCATTAAATGTCATGCAGAATGTATTGAAGTTATAGTTTAAACATTTTAAATTATATTTTACATGTGGAATACAGATAACTTACAAATTAGATAGTAATAACATTATATGTAGCATATTATATCTACATGATTATCTATTACACGTAAATACATACTATTCCCATTACATCAGGTTCATGCTTATATCATATCGCATCTGAAGAAACAAATGCCAACTCTAATGGGCAAAGAGTCTAAGAAGAAGGAACTTATTCAGAAACTTCCTCAAATCTATAAAGAAATTGAAATAGAATATCAAGTTATTACTACTACTACTACTACTACTACTACTACTACTACTACTACTACTACTACTACTACTACTACTACTACTACTACTACTACTACTACTACTACTACTACTACTACTACTACTACTACTACTACTACTACTACTACTACTACTACTACTACTACTACTACTACTACTACTACTACTACTACTACTACTACTACTACTACTACTACTACTACTACTACTACTACTACTACTACTACTACTACTACTACCACCTCCACTATCACCTCCACTACCACCTCCACTACCACCTCCACTACTACTACCACTACCACCTCCACTACCACCTCCACTACCACCTCCACTACCACCTCCACTACCACCTCCACTACCACCTCCACTACTACTACCACTACCACCTCCACTACCACCTCCACTACCACCTCCACTACCACCTCCACTACCACCTCCACTACCACCTCCACTACCACCTCCACTACCACCTCCACTACCACCTCCACTACCACCTCCACTACCACCTCCACTATCACCTCCACTACCACCTCCACTACCACCTCCACTACCACCTCCACTACCACCTCCACTACCACCTCCACTACCACCTCCACTACCACCTCCACTACCACCTCCACTACCACCTCCACTACCACCTCCACTACCACCTCCACTATCACCTCCACTATCACCTCCACTACCACCTCCACTATCACCTCCACTATCACCTCCACTACCACCTCCACTACCACCTCCACTATCACCTCCACTATCACCTCCACTATCACCTCCACTATCACCTCCACTACCACCTCCACTACCACCTCCACTATCACCTCCACTATCACCTCCACTACCACCTCCACCATTACTATTACTATACTACCACCACTTTTTTATAATTATAATATTATATAATCAAAAATTAAAATTATTTAATTAATTGAATGTTAATTTAAATATTTGGAGAGTATACATTTATAATAATTTGCCATAATTATTTATTAGTTTTAATCTTATTTACTTTCACCATAAATTGTCTAATAAAAATGTTTCAATTTATCTTTTCTATGTACTACAATATTTTATATGACTTAATATATTACATGTTATTTTTGATCTTACATATTTACACATAAATATATAGATTTCAGCTGGAGATTTCCCAGAAGTCAAGAAAATGCAAGAGATTCTCGCCCACAAAGATTTCACTAAATTCCTTACTCTGAAACCCAAGCTGATTGAACAGGTTTGTGAAGCAGTTTTTCATATAAATCTATGTTTACAATATCAATAATTAAGAGTTTACAAATAATATATAAGTAACAATAATTATTGTAGATTATAATCTATAATTTTATTAATTAAATAACTATGGACATTTATTTTTATTTGATATGGTGTCATTATATATGTATACAAAATCTGGAATTCTATGTTTACAATTAATTTTTTCTTAATAATTACCATTGCTTTAAAATGTTTAATAATATACATTTGACAAAAATGTAATAAAGTATTTTACATTTAATAGTATCTATTTTTGGTATACCATTTATTTAACAATATATCACAATTTATACTACAAATATGTTTCATTTAATATATATAATCAAAATAATATAAAGTGCATTTAATATAGGTAATGGTTTATATATCTGATATTCGAACACATCTAACTTAATATAATAATGTATATCTCTGCTATGATGTTTACATTTTAATATCACTATAAAATAAATAGAATTTCCCTATAGTGGGTTATTATAGTTATAATTATTTTAGATTTAAATTAAATGTAAATAATAATAAGTTTTAATGATTTAAGGGGGGGACATGTGAAGTTTGCGAGATTATATGTAAAACATAGGGAAAAGGGCCATTTTTTCGGGGTATAATTTTTTTATAATTTTTTATATATATCAATAAATCTTATTTACATTATATTTACAATTTATTATTTTGTGGTGTATATTTCTATACTATTTTCATATTAATATTTTTTTTTAAGTATTTAAAAAAAAACACACTTTAAAAAATATATATATATGAAAATTATTATATAGAAATATATACAAAACAAAATAATCAATTGCAATTATATTGTAACTAAGTTTTATTGATATACAGTCAACTCCCGATAAGTCGGACTCGCAAGGGACCGGGAAAAGTGTCCGACTTAGCGAGATGTCTGACTTATCCGAGATTAAGATTATCATGCAAATAAGACATGAAATGCGCAGCGCGAGTTAAATGGTTACCGAAATATGTAATTATGCAACAATCAGCAACATAAAATGTTGTATTCAATTATATTACTTACTAAAATTATAATATTCATTATTTAAAGTAAACATTTCTGACAATCTATAAAAATTCCGACTTATCCAGTATAAAAATCATAAAAATGACTATAATATGTGTCCGACTTATAGAAAAGTCCGGCTTATCCAATCCAACTTATCCGATTAATTTAACATGGAACTAGATACAAATCCAACCAAACCAACTAAATGTGTCCGACTTATCGAGAAGTCCGACTTATCCGTAGTCCGACTTACAGAGAGTTGACTGTATATACAAAATTATAAAAAAATGATCCCCCTATTAAAAAATGGCCCTTTTCCCTATCTTTTAAAAGTAATTTCACAAACTTCGTGTATCCCCTTAATATATCATAGATTATATTTCTATTAATAAACTAATGTTGATGTGCTCATATTTTATCAAATTTTAATTTATAAAATCTCAATAAATATCTAAATAATGAAGTTATAATAATGAATAAATATATTATATAAAATATAGTATTTGATAAATTTAAATACTGGTGATAATAAAGTCAGGTGACATTGTAGATATAACTTGATGTCTTCACCACCACCACCACCACCACTATCACCACCACTATCATCACCACCACCATCACCATTACCATGAAGGTTGACCGAATGCTGGAGGAGGAGATAGCTAAACTGATGATAATGATATCAGAGAATGACAGACTAGCAAACCTAGCAACTCAAGGAGACACTACCTCGCGGGTTATTAAAGGAGGAGCTTTCGATGCCCTAGATGAAGATTCTCCTTTCAACATAGGTTTGTGTGCGTGCCTATAGGTGTGTGTGTTTGTGTGCGTGCCTATAGGTGTGTGTGTGTGTAATGTTTTATTTACATACACACATATATCATTTGTATTTACCTAATCTAGAGTATTAAAAATTTTAATACTTTAATTTAAAATACAATGATAACTAAACAGATAATAATATTAACAAATATAATAACTGGAGGTAAACATATTAAACACTAACTAATAAATCTAGATATACTTTATTACATATAACAAATAATGCTTACTTGCTTATTTCGGGATTGTTGTTTCCCGGACAGTAAAAGTTCTCCAAACAGCACGGTTCATCATAGCTACTCTCATCTCGCTCGCCGGTATTCCAGTTTCGCGCTCAAGATTCCTGATGTAGCTTTCTGGCGGCCTTCCCCGTCTTCTAGTTACATGAGTAGGTTCCAAAAGAACTAGGTCCGAAACAACTTCATCATCTCTACGTAGGCAATGTCCAGCAAACTTTAAGAATCTACGTCTTATCTTTGTAGATATTTTGTCTATAGCCCCATACAGTACTTCGTTAGTAACTTTCTGAGACCAATGTACGTTTAATATCATACGTAGAATTCGAGTGTATGTGCCATCAAGTTGTTTGAGTAGTGTTTTTATGAGAGTCCAAGTCTCACATCCGTACAGCAGAACCGATTCAACTGTGGTGTGCATGATCCTGAGTTTCATTTTCCTACTAAGAGTTGACTTCCAGATATTCCTTATTTGATGACATGTTCTCCAAGCAAGCGCTTTTCTGATTTTTTAATCTTTTGCACTGCTGTCTATCCATGCACCTAGGTACTTGAAGTCATCAACCCTTTTCAGATTTGACCCATCTATAGCTTTGATTTCAAACTGTTGAATGGTATTGTAGCTCATGTATTTTTTTTTCCCTGTATTCATGCTTAGTCCTACTCGTTTTGCTGATTTTTCGACTCGAGTGAGCATCTCTTGGGCTTCTTTGATACCTTCACTTACTAATGCAATATCATCTGCGAAGTCCATATCTGTAATAGTGATAGGTGGTACTTTTCTGCTTTTTCTTTTCCTTAGTTGGAAACCTAGTTTATCTTATCTTCCTTGTAAAGCTGTTCTCATAACATAATCGATAACTATGACAAAAAGGTATTGGGCTAACGTATCTCCTTATAAGACACCAGCTAGAATGTTGAAAGTTTCTGTTTCTCCATCAGTGTAATGACCTTAGCAGTAGTATCTTCATACATTATGCTAATAGCCGTCACCAATTCCTCCGGTATCCCATAAGCTTTCAGTATCGCAAGCATTTTCCCTCTGTGTATAGTATCAAAGGCTTTCTTGAAGTCGATGAATATTAGGATTGCTTCTAGATTATTATATTTGACTCCCTCAATCAGTCGTCTGAGTGCTAATATTTGACTGGTTGTTGTTCTGCCACTTCTGAAACCGTTTTGATTTTTCCTTAAATGACAATCTAGATGAGGCCTAATTCTGTTCAGTATCATACGATTATAAGTTTTCGCTACTAATGAAGTAAGACTTATACCACGATAATTACTACCTAGACTGAGATCTCCTTTCTTGGGTATTGAAAATTGACCATTTTTTTGGCTTCATTTTATCTAATAGTGCTTTGTTACAGAAGTAGAGGATAATTTCATCTATATTACATCGTTTTAATACTTCTGGCCGTATTTCATCAACACCGCAGCTTTTACCTTCTTCGCCAACTTGTATTCATACATTTCAAAGGCTCCACGCTTTATCTCTAGATGTTGTATAACTTGAATTATCGTTTCATTTTCGTCTTCAATATTTGGTGGTTTGCCTAATAAATCCTGAAAATGTTTGTACCAAGTTTGTAGACGTTCTTTTTGGTTCTTACCTTTTATCATACCTTTTTGAGTTGTTTTTACCAGTGATTTCATTTATTAATTCCCAGCTTAATAGGTACTTTCTGTTGAGATCAGTGTTCTCAATTTGTTTGATCTTTTCTTCTAGGGTATCAACTGCAATATGTGTATATGCTGTATATAGTTTATTGCGCGATTCAGTATTGTTATGTTGATTAATCTCATTTGGATTGTCTTCATACTCTCTATTTGCTATACGAGTGTCTTCTCTAGCTCTAGAAACAGTATTTTCAGTGGATGGACATATTTTCTTGTTTTAATTAAAAGTGGAACTAGTTCTCTTGTAACTTCAGCATTTATATCTATGAATCGTTCATATGTGTCTGAAATGTCTTCATCGCCTTGTAAGATAAATCGATTTTTTATTTCAATTGCGTATTTCTCCTGAAGGGACATGTCAGATTTAAACAAAGGCCAGTTATAACGGAGTTTTCTTGGTAATGTCTTCCTATTCGCTCGCAAACTTAGCCTTACCTTAGATGATACGATTCGATGATCTGAACCAATGCTAGAAAAAGTACTGTATGCTTCCACATTTGTGATGCTGTTTCTCCATTTTTTTCTCATTAAGATATAGTCAAGCTGATATTTCCTGCAGCACGGATCCATATATGTCCAAAATTTATTCAACTTCTTTTGAAAACATGTATTTATTATTACTAATTGTTTTTCATTTATAATATCTATTAATAATACACCATTTTTATTTGTTTCTTGATGATATGTAAAATTCTGTCATCTTTACCTATCCTTGCATTAAAATCTCCAATAATGATTAGGACATTGTGCTGTGGTATAGTTTCTATAGTTCCTCTAAGTTCATCGTAGAATTTGTTTATAACTTCATCTTCGCTAGAATTTGTAGGTGAATATATGATTATAATAGATGTTGCAGGATTTCCATGGAATGTGCTTATCAATATTCTCTCAGAGTGTGATATAACCTCGCATAGTGAGTTTATTGATTTTGTGTTTAACATTATACCAATTCCTCCTGTTGATGCACCTTGAACATTTTTCCATGCTGATGTTGTTATGAGTGTGCTATGTCCAATAGTATTATACTTAATTTATATTTAATTTCATCATGCATAATTCGATGTTCCTGTATTCCAAGAATATCTAGATCATGGCTTTCGAAATTATACTTTAGTTCTAGTTGTTTATGTTCTTCTCGAATTGTTCTAACGTTCATAGTTGATACAAGGATTTCTCGTTTGCATCTTAATAGTTTGGCCTTATTACCTACGCATAACAAATAATAGATTGACAGGTACAATGATTTAATACAGATACATACATCCTTTTTTCGGTTTTTTATACTAATTTATAATGAAGAAATTAGTATTTATAAGTAGTTTGGCGGGTGTTTGAATAAAGTAAGTAGTTCTGTAGTTTAAATTATTGATGACCTTCATTTTTAAATATAGTTAGATTTTTATAAAGTATAATTTTGATATATAATATATTTTTAATTATTTTTATATTTAATATATTTAATATATTTGTATTATTCATAATATTTATAAATCTAATATATAATGATTTTTAAAAATATATAATAAATATAATAAAAATATGGTTAATAAGAAATCATTTAAAACAAAATTATTTAATTAATATATTATTAATATTTTGTAATATATATGTATTATTTTTTTTACGTATTTGTATTGATAACTATATTCTGTAAATCTCTAAATATTTAAATTAAAAATATTCATTATTGAATGATTTTGTATATTTTATATTATTTTTAGTAATAAGAAGTTAAATTATATTCTAAATAATATATTATGACAAATAAAATGTACATTACTTTAATATTTATTAAAAATTATATTCTAAATAATTAAAATATTTTCATTTTTATAAGTTTTATTTCACTTAGTATAATAATTTGCATTTAATTTTAAATTTATTAATAAATTATAAAAATATTGTTATCATTTAAAAATACTTTTTATTGTATAATTTGAAGAATTTGTATAATATAATAGAGAGTTCCCTTTAAAATAGTAGGATATATTTCATGTTAATAAAATCTTAAGAATTTACATATAAACATATTTATTTATTTTATTTTTTGTTTAGGAGATAATATTTTATTAAAATAGAATTGTTTCCATATTCTGTTTTGTAATCAAGGTTATTTTTATTAATAAAGTTTGTCAGATATAATAAAGTTTTTTTTATGGGTTTTAAAAAAATGGTACGTTTGAAATTAATCTGTAGTTCTAAGATTAACTTGGACTTAATAATGGATTTTTTTATTATTAGAATTATAATGGAATAATTCAGTATAGTAGAGAGGTACGAAAGATCATAATATATCTATATGCTAGTGAAAAATAAAGATTACTTTTTAATAATTCTGGTATTGTATCATCTATTTGTTGTTACGATGAAGTGAGTAGACCAGTTATAAGTGTAGATGATCATGTGTATGTATTTGTATGGGTGTTTGTATGTATGTTAAAGTTGGTGGCACTGATACCACTGCATTATCAATCTGATTATACAAGTACATAATCGGCATAAATTCTAGTAATGTAATAGAGAATTATATTACAAGCTTATATGTGTATAAAGAAGATAGTTTGGAGTAGTGATGTAAATGATGCCGAGCCGAGACTTTTATTTTCGGAAAAAAAAACGAGTCCGATCCGAATTGAGACTCTAGCTAAACAAGCGCGAGCCAAGCCAAGACCCTAACAAACGAGCGACTGCATAGACTGCAGCTGAAAAATAGACTTCATCGATGATTTAGATTTTAGCATCATTTACATCACTAGTTTGGAGTCTGAGGGTATCTTTCATAGCATCGCATTCCATACCACTACTGTAGGGTTGCACATTTATTTTGATTACAAATTATTTAAATTAATTATTAATATTTTAAATATAAACCATCGACTGTATACATAATATTTTAACTACATTATATTATTATTATATCACATACATGTGCTATTATGTTTACTACTATATAAAACTGACATACAACTCTGTCTTGGTAGATGCTGGCTGCGGGATAGATGAAGGCAAAGGAGAGTCGGAGTGGGTTGTGGAACATAACAGGGCTACCTATGATGAAATCTTCTCTTCTCTACATCCAATAAATGGAAAACTCACAGGGCGTATAGTTAAAGATGAAATGGTTATTACGAGATAGAGATATAGGTATATGTAAGTGTGTGTACAACATTACTGCATTACCCCATATGGGGGTTTGTTCATCCCACAATAATTTAGATTGTAATTAAGTGCCTTGCATATAAATATGTAAAATAAGTATGTAAAATTCTAACATTAATATTTGTCATGCATAAATATATATATATATATATATATATATATATAATATGTTGTTTAGTATATTCATTGTTATAATATATAAGATTTGTTTATTTCAAAAGTTAGATATACATAAAGTATACTTTATATATATGCAGTTATTTTATAATTATTTAATTAGATGCAGTTAGATTATACTTAAAATTTCACATTTTATAAATATATAATAATATTGCTAATGTAAGCATTATCTTATATAGTATATTTCTAGTGTTATATAGCGATTTACTATATTTTACTATAGTTATTTATACTATATATTATAATAAATAATAATATAATTAAAATTTTAATACAAACTTTTATAGACATGTTTATACATATTTATAAAAATTACTTTATTAAATAAACCAAGTTTGGGATTTTTAATTTACATTAAAAAATTATTTTATATAAAATTATAATAGAGAAATAATTACAATTTATTAAAAAATTGTAGTAAATATTATAATAATATAATTAATTTATTACTTATGTCTTGAGTTTTAATATTAGAATTATCCATGTACCATGTAGGTATTTTCCTTGGGTATATTTAGTTAGTTTTTAGCTTGTATATAATTCACTGTTATAATGAACTCACTATAATGAAGTAAACAATTCTAATGTTATTGTTTAAATATATATGTATATATGGTGTATCATAATTTATTATGAAAAATGTAATAGTAACTATATATAATATCTCTAATGACATATGTATATACAACTTATATACTTATATATATATATATAAAGTGAATTCATCAATTTATTAATCTCACTATTATTTATCAAAGAGAACCTAATAGTTAGTGCCACATATACCTTACTACAACACAACAACCCTCCCCCGTACCCAATAGTTGAAGTCTAAACTAAAGAAGGAAGTACTGGGCAAGATATGGACATTGTCTGATATTGACCGTGACGGTCAGCTTGATGCGGATGAGTTTGCTCTGGCCATGCATCTTATCAAGATCAAGGGTGAAGGCTATACGATTCCATCAACTCTACCAGAACATCTGATCCCACCTAGCAAGAAGGATCACTTCTAATAAACCTTGTTCAATGTATTCACCACCTTATTTATACATACATATTACCTTGATTCATGTTATCTATCTATTGTTTGTAAAGGTCACCCAGGGCTGATATTACACCTTGACCTTTATGTGTGTAAATATGTATATAAAAAAGAACACACAAGTTAATACTGCCTTAAGTATTTTTATAATTTTCTGTACAGAGAAATGTATCTTGTTATTATTATTATGGAACCTGTGTTACTGATATGAATGATGCAAGTAGCTGCTAATATGCAGCATAATTAGTTATTGTGCTATATTGAATACTATTTGAATTTATAATGAACTCATTAATTATTTACTCTGTGATTACAACAAGTGCACATGATATTATGATCCTATTTAAATAATTGATTAATTTATTTATTATTCAAATTACTACTATATTACAAATAAATTTAAATATTGAGAATTATTATTTATTCAAATTTATGAATGTTAAGGGGGGCACTATTAACATTAGAGTATGAGAAAAGAGCATATTTTCAAAATGTAAATACTTTAGTATTAATTATGTTTTTTTAATAATTATAAAACGATCTTATTAAAAAAATAGATATATTTATGGTTGAATATTTTAAATTAATAGTTGATATAAATTAACAAAACATTTAATTAATTAAAAATTTGTCAACAAATTAGTCATATTTTTTATAAATTTGTATTATTTATAATTATAAATTATAATCATACCTACAAAGAAATACTTAACTATATTATTTATTTATAAGTTCTTTATACTGAAAATGTTGAGTAAAACGATTCAAAATTGAATTGATAGTAATATTTATTTTGAGTAAAAAAGATTTATTTTATTTGTATATAATAGATAATTAGTAATTTATATATAATTGTTATATATGCTTATAGGTATAATAATTAAATAAAATTATAGATATACAATGTACAAGTTAAATATGTGCACTCACTGAAGCATATTCACTAGAATTTATTAATTTTAATTAGTGGTCTTTTATATATAATTTTATAAGTAATATTTCAGATAGGGCGTTTCACATGTAACATGTGTCGTATATATTTGTACCCAGACTGGATATACTTATTTACATAACCAGTCTATGTATCCATTGCAGAGTGTTCAAAGGTTAGATATACACTAGTGATATAAATGATGCCGACATTTTTGGTTATTGATGCCGAGTCGAGACTCAACGTCGAAAAAAACGAGCACGAGCCTAGTTGAGAATTTTTCAAAACTTAACCGAGCAGAAATTATGCTATTGTGAAGTTTCATTTTTATACTAATTTTTATATATTTCAAATTTATATCAATTTTAAAAAAATTATCTGCGCCAACTTCGATAATCAGTGAATAATAATGTAAATGTTGTATGTTAATCAAGTGATGTAAATAATACCAAACTTTTTGATACCGTTCCGAGATGAGACTCTAGCCATACGAGCCTGAGCCGAGTTGAGATTTTAGGTAACTGAGACTGCATTGATGCTTTAGATTTGAGCATCATTTACATCACTAGTATACACCCACATTGGGTAATATATCTGGGTACCTACTAATCGCATTCACACGCTAAATAATCTACCCAGATATTATTTTATTACGAATAACTAGTTATATAGGTCACCAATAATAATTCAAGAATTCATTTGTAAATTATAGAATTATTATATATATGGTTATAAATGGGTGTGGTTAATGTATAGTGTGAATACATATTTATCACCCTCTGGGTAACCTAACATCATAATAACATTGGACGTGTGAAAGTAATAGTTACATCATTTTAATCATATTAGAAATAATTCAAATTTACTAAAAAAAAAATTAAGTAATTATTTTTTATGTAATTTGAAGTTGAAATGAATTTTGTAGTTACACTTCCCATTAATATTAAAATATTATATAAATAATGTATTTCCTATTTGTTATAATTTAATTATAAATAATACATTTTTTTAAATACAAATTATTTGGTTAATTTAGTAATTTATACATGCTTATTAGAATACTTATACATGAGAATGATACTAGTCAAGACAAAGATATATATATATATATATAGCAAAAAAATTTCTAATGAAGGAATAACACTCACGCGAATAGGTTGGAGTAGGAACCCACCTATATATATAGGGTCAATATTCGGACCTATGTGTTGTTCATAATGTAAATTTGTATCAAACTATACACTTTTAAAATGAAAAATAATATGCTTTATAAAGCATATTATATATATATTATTATTTATATTATGAAAACTAAGTGTTCATTACTAATATATAACAAAGCAATAGGATATGTTGCTTTTAAATGCTATAAATATCTGTGGCGAGTAAAAGCTTATTTATATTGCATGTAATTTAATAGAGCAATGTAAACATTATAGTATGCAAATCGCGGCAAACCTAAATAGATTTAGATACTGCTGCTAGCAGTGGTATATATGGATACTAATCACGTTGCGTAGATAGGGAGTGTTATATCTTTGTTTCGCAAAATCTTTGTATATAGGTACCTACTCAGTATAATACTGAATATATGTTATAATGTATTTATAATAAGAGGTTCACATGTGCGACATAGTGAATGTTTGGATAAATCTCATGATCATATCATTGTAAATATCCTAATTAGTACTTGTTCTATTTGTTGTGATCAATTATAATTAAATAATTATATAATTAAAACAGAAAACACATACATAGGTATATTTACGAGTACAATTGTGTATGTACACATATGACATATGTTATGACCTATATTGGTGTCATTCATTGATATTCTATTTAAAACGTATTATATATCATTATTTTTGTATTATCTCCTCACTGTAATCATTAAAAACACTAGAATAACGCACTATATTGAATTACATTTGTATGTATATGTGTATAAACCCAGCAAACAGTAAGAGCAGCATAATAGCAGCATAACAGCATATGCTAGAGCCTCAAATGTTTACATTGTGCTATTATGCTAATATTAATTTTAAATGTATATTATGCTGCTATTATTATAATAGCAGCATAATAGCAGCATAATATACATTTAAAATTAATAGCAGCATAACAGCATCATAATATCCTGACAAATTAATAGCAGCATAATAGCAGAATAATAGACATTTAATAGCAGCATAATAGCACAATGTAAACATTTGAGGCTCTAGCATATGCTGTTATGCTGCTATTATGCTGCTCTTACTGTTTGCTGGGAAGTTTACAAAATATTATTAAATTTGCATTAATATAATAATTAAAATCATACAATTTCTCTTGAATAAACTTATATATACCCATTATATATTTCATAGTTATAAATTTATTTTATATAAAGTTTATGTATTATAATTGTACTATATACTATATCATAAATGTAAATAATGCATGTAGCAACACTTGTATAATATAAACTAATGCGAAAACCCTGACACTGATGAATTGTAGAATTTTATATTTTTTCCGCGATAATTATACATGTGAATATACAGTGACTTTTTTATATACGAATATAATTTATATTCTACAAAACGTTAAATATGTTATATTAATATATATGTTAAAGCAGTCAATTGACTTATCTTAAGATATAATTAGGGGGAATTAAAATATAATCATTATAAATTTAAAAGTAATCTAATTTGACAAATATTGGATGGAGAAATATTAACACCAAGTTAATGATACAGGTACACTTATGTGCATTATATTATTATCAGAAGTAAAGATATTGTATAGGTGCGTGTAATCAATCATATTAAACATATAGCATTAAGTGTAATACAAATTAGTGAACAAAATATACCACATATTATCCTGCAATGCAATATTTTGCAAAGTTAAATATTAAGGTTGATAAACTTGAATTCAAAATATTTCCGATTATATTTATATATTATATATTAATATAATTTAAATATAACTTCAATTACTAATCAATCATAAATAAGTATTATATTATATTGCCATTTTTATGTAAATAATATATATATATATAAAATATAATATATATATATATATATATATATATATATATATATATATATATATATATATATATATGGGTTTATTAAATGTATTATATTAGATAGATACTAAATTATTAATTATATCATTATATATATATATATATTCTATAATATAAAAATATTTCTAAATCATTTATTTAATAATAATGATGACAAACTAATGTATAAATAATATTTATGTGGATTTATGATTCATATGTATTTTTTTTATTCAAAAAATAATATTTTTAATCATTTGTATATTTTATATGTAGGAGTATATTGCTAATGAAAATATGATATATATTTGTACAGAGTTCAGAATATGTATCATTAATCAGAATATATATATATATATATATATATAATATAAAATATTGCTAAGAAAGTATTACTATAAAAAAGATTATGACAACTAAATAGTATTTTATTTTCATTTTTAAGCATGCAAATAGTAAATATATATTCATTCATTAATTATTTATTTAACGAAATTATGTAACTGAATCCAGCCTAGTTCATATTGCCAGGATATCACAATAGTATACATATTACATCATATACTGGTATCTCTAGAATATCCTTACTTTAGTAATTTTCCTAAATATAATAATATAATAATCATGATAGAACGTAAAATATCGGAATGGAAAATAGTTGTTCGATGCTCGTTTAGCATGTTTAGCGAGTGCCATTATTAAAGCAGGGCATACGTGCGCTTTAGATAGATAAACGTCTAAAGGTGAGGCCATACTGTATAGATCAAACATGTTAAGATTAGTGCGAATATTGGTGAACGCATGTTTTAGGTGAATGTGGCGAGTGTGGCCTTAGCTTAAAGTGAATTGAAATATAACGAAAAGATAATATAACTTTCAAACAATGCACGAATAAATCCACGATCTGATTCGTCGTTAAGAGACGAGACTGACGATATGAGACAGAGGCTGAGGACCTTCGTACTGGACAGATAACGCTGCGATCTCATTGGCCGTTCGAATGGAGAGCGCGTAATCGCAGTCACGACTCATCATCGCCGCTAGACAGCCGATGAAAACATCCCCGGCTCCCTACCAAAGAACGAGTATTGATTAGTATCAGTGAACAAATACAATTCTATTTATGGTATTCGTAATTATAAATATTAAGGTTAAATTAGTTTTTAAATTATAAAATAGAAAATAATATCTAATGAAATATATCTCAAATATATATAAATATATACATATAATAGTTATATATATATATATATATTTATATATATATAATGTTATCAAACGCTCGCAATACATAACACAGAAAATGAGATTAGATAACTATTAAATAATATATATCAGATAAAGATAAACACCATATTACGGATGCAATGGGGAGATTAGTGGGTTGATTTATTTAATTTTTGCATCGTAGTTATAATAGAATATTACTAGACAGAAAACATCGCTAGAAATATAGTTATATAGTTATATATATATATATATATATATATATAACTTATCACAGAACATATCTGATCTAAAATTGAGACATAAATATTACACTTGATAAAAACTACGGATATTCGTGTACAATATTCGTTGTAAAGTTAAAAATATTGACCTCAATATTCGTATTACACAATATTAACATTTAATAATTTTATTAAAATAATTTGTGAAAATATACATATACATGTATATATTTGTATTATTCATTTGTTATTTTTTATATTAATGTTTTATCATATTATTAGTTCATATAACTCTCAATAAACTATGTCAGTTAATAAATCAATCAATGGACATTGAAATATGTACATAATATATAAGAAAATTTACATGATATACATTCATAATTATAAAGCACGCATTAATATCAAAATTATTATTATTATTTATTACAAATTTCACAAGTTTCATAATATTTATAGATTACTGAAAATATTATTGATGTATAAAATGAAAAATAGAATTACTCTTAAATGAAAGTAAATATAAAGTAGTAGTAGTAGGAGTAAAAGTGTATAGTAGAAATACTAACTACATATTTATTTTAAATTATTAAATTTTATAGACTTAATTTAAATTATTATGTTGTACTTATCATTATGTTTAAGTATCTGTATACATAGTCATGATGATACTGCTGGTGATGTTAGTGATAATGCTGGTTATTAATGTTTATGTATACACTGTAAACATATGATAGTTATATAACGATTTGTAATATATATTTGAGGTAAAAATGATATACACATGATATAAGTCCATTTCAAACAAAATAAACACAATATTATTATTATTAAATGTGTTCCCCTGATTACACGTGAAATAGAGGCAATTCCCGGCGTTTTGTCATTCAAATGAAATATTGTTTAATTGATAGGTGCCATGACACTAAAAGATCTACCCACATTACATTTAGGTTAATTAGTCTTATAAGCGACATCATTAAAACTTCTAGAAAGACCTCTAGATATGTTATGGATTAAAGAAATATTAATACATTTAGTTATAAAAAAAGTAAAAAGAATGGGATATATTATCAATTGGATGATTATAGTGGTGTAAAGATGCTGATAATGATGATGATGATGACACATATACACACACATATGTATAAGAACCGTAGTGTCGACAGATATGACATTAACACCCATCACGTGATGCATGGTGTCGCAGTCGTAGTCAGTGTAAATAACTCCCAGTGCTCCCATAGTAAGTATCACCCTCATCCTAGCCCCATCGCTGTGTTCCCGTAACACCCGCTCTGTCAATAGGGTGCAAGCTCTCTTCCCATCCTCTATGCTCTCTACCTTGTAGTCGCACAGTTTGCCTATCTAAACATCGGGGGTTGCGAAGGTTAAGTTTTCATTTTATTTAATTTCTAACGAATTTCAATGCTATTATTTACATATCAATGTTTTGTAGCATATTGTTTTTATCATTTTGTATGTGAAAGGTTGCAGATATACACACACACATACACATACAAACCTCTGTTTCATTAAGACACAGAACATCCACATAACGGAGACAGCTGAGGTCAAACATATCTGGCATAGGGGCGGGGTTCAGCAGGGTTCTTACTGGTAACACGGGGGTTGTATGAGTGGGAGTGAGCGTGGGAGGGTTGAGAGTATGGGTGTGAATATAGATAGTTAACTGATAATGCATGCGATTGCTTAAAGCCTGGTGGTGATATGTGTGGAATAAGTACCTAGGCGTACATCACTAATATGTGATGACTCGTAACTGATATTATGATTTGATTATGATATTATTATTTATATTAATGTTTGGCCTAATGGGATTTGTTTTTTGAATCCTTCATACATTAGAAAATTAACATATCAGTTAATGCTTAATTGAAGTAATACCATATATTTATATATATCTATAGGTAAACTATCTAAATATGGCTAGTTAATGTGAGGGTATATATTGTATTATTAAACATAGAGGGCTTAACTAATCAGACGCTATGATATTCACTTGAGAGTATAATATAAAGGAGGAGGATGATGAGGAGGAGGAGGAGGAGGAGGAAGAGAAGGAGTGGTAGTGGAGAATGGAGGGAATATATAGAATATGCAGAAGCCAATTGGGATAGAGATTATCATAATGAAAAGTTAAACTAACGGTATACATTGTTATGTATACGAAGATTAAGTTCATATTATAGTTAAGGTCAAGATCAAGGTCAGTAGTTAAGTGAGTTCACACTGACCTCGGTAACGATGAGCCGCCTTCAGCGCCGCCCTGGTGACAGCCGCCGGTACTTCTAGCTGACAGACCAGTATCTTACAGTCTTTGATCATAGAGTCCGCTCGCCTCACATCCTCCACACTTAGGTCTTTGTTAGCCCCGGGTATTACCACAATCGTATTCGCTCCTGTACAGTGGGGGCATTGATTATATATACTTGATTTATATGTATTATATTTATTCATATTATTTATATATATATATATCTGTATTATATTTATTTATTTTTATTTTATTATTTGTTAATATTAATTAATTGTCACTCAACAATATAATATAGCTAATATAGATTACTTTTGTTTACATCTTTATTTTTATAAACCTGTCCTTTAGCAAAGATGGACATTTTGAATGAATAATTCTATATTATAAGCTTTCAATAATCCTCCATAGATCATTGTTTATATACTGAGTTAGTTCATTCATATCTATAGTTGGACTACATCAATATAACAGATTACATATTATTGTGAAGCACTTTAGGAGGGGTCAACACATATAATCTAATCTACAAAAGAAAAGTAAGAAGAACATAATTTCAAAAGAGAAATAATTTAAATATTTAACTATTTAAAATAAAACACATTTTCATATTTATAAGGTGCTCGAAAATTAGAATATATAATTTGTGATTATTATATTAGATGAAGTTCAAAATATATGTTTAATAAATATTGTTTAAAAGACTGCTTTTAATGGGTGGAGTGCAGCACGTACATTCCTTACATTCCTTAAATTCCTACATAATTAACATATATTATATATATATAGATAGTATAAATGATGCGGAACTAAAGTGTGTGTGTACATAAGAAACTACAGAGACTGTGGTGTTTATTGACTTTATAACTTTAATAGAAATTATACAAAACTAATGTAATTGTCTTTGTTTTGAGATATTATGTGATTAGTGCGACTAATAAGGGTGTATTGTGTGCCCTCAAAGAAGTGAATGTGTTAACATATGATATTCGTCTTCACCTATTTATATGTATATTTAATAACATAAATAAGTGTTAATAGTAGGCTAATAAATGAGATGTATGATGCAATAGTTACATCATTAGCTAGTGATTGCATTTAAATTTCGTTATTTCACTTTATACTTGTAATGTTGTATAATTTCCACTAGATAGATATAAGTAATATAGGTATAAGTAATATAGATATAAGTAATATAGGTATAAGTAATATAGGAGATATCACAAATCATATTTAATACTTGTTAATGAAGGTGCCAATAGTATATATTATAGCTTGTTATGATTAATTAAACCAAATATTTTGCGAAGCAAAGATATAACACTCCCTATGCATGCAACGTAATTTAGTAATATCCCCTGCCGCTGCTAGCAGTAGTATCGAAATCACTGAAATATATTTAGGTTCGGCTCTGTTTGCATACAACAATGTTTTCATTGCTCTATTAAATTACATGCAATATAAATTAGCTTTTACTTACTAAATATATACTTATAGCATTTAAAACATACATATCATATTTGTTTGTTATATATTAGTAATGAACACTTAGTTTTCATCATATAAATATTAATTTAAAGCATATTATTTAACATTTTAAAAGTGTATAGTTAAATACGAATTTACATTATAAACAACACATAGTTCCTAAAAGTAACCCACTATAGGTGGCACTGGGGTATTTTGTATACAAATTCGAATTACACGATTTCGCGTAAGTGTTATATCTTTCCTTCGGAAAATCTTTGATTAAACTATTTAAGTTTATGTATACTGTTGCTTAAACTATTTAATTAGGTTTATAGATAATTAATAATAAACTAATGTGATATTGATATTAACTTGTTAGCAAATGTATTAAACATTGTACAAATGAGATGTTGTTTGGTTATTATATTGTTTAGGGAATAGTTATAGAGGCAGAGTAATGGGCATGTTTGCGATGGTAGGGCTTGTGCATAGGCAGAAATGCATTGTGAATGTTTTAACCAATATTCAAATATAATGATATATAATTAGAATAGTTTACTAATATAATTAATTATTTCCATTAATCTACAAAGTACTATACGAATAAATAATTGAAACTGTAATTATAGGAAATGTGTACTATCACACACATGAGAAGATATTGAAAATAGAAGTACTATTCAAAAATGTATTAATATATATATATCATTGATGTATAATTTGATATAAAATCACATACAATAATTTAATCATATAATCTTGCATCATTTATTTTATTTCTCCTATGACATATGTATATAAATTACTTATTCAGGAGATAGTTTATTGTAGTGTATTCTGAAATGACTCATCATACACATTTTATAGATTCATTTAACTTATACATTTTAAGTTATAATAGTCTCAGTAATGTAATGTAAATATCTATGTAAATTAAACCCCATAATAAACTTCTATATATTTTCATAATAAATGTTAAAATATATTTAGATATTATAAACTTTACAAAAGGAATGTAATTCCTCTAACTAATAATAAAAAGATTATATTATTGTTGTTAACTGTTGACATTAAATTTGTATTATTATAAGTTTCCCTTTACAAATATCAATATATTACAGTTTTAAATAATACATAGAGTAGTGGTGATATAAGAGCATGGTCTTCTTACCTTTCTTATCTATATTGACCATAGCAACTCCTGTGTTATTATGGCCTGATTCTGTCAGTTGTTCTGTTGTATTGGGTAATAGTATTGCTGATTAGCTTATCTTATATAACACATATATATATATTCATATAAATACATGAATTTATAAATACATATGAATACATAAATATAATAATGACCAATATTAATATTCTTGCTTTTAAATCTATCAATGTAGTCCCTGCCATATGAATCTTGCCCAACCTGCAATAGAGGAGAGGGGTTAAGGTACACGGGTGTGTTAGGGTTAATATAACTATTAGACTGATGGGGGTAGCAGGGCGGGGGAGATAAAGATAAGAGGATGGAGTATATCTACTGGGGTCAATAGGTCATAGTTTAAAGGTCGATATCATGTGTCAGGTGATACAGCAGTAGGAATCCTATATATGCCTGTCTATTTATCTCTATTATAGCATCCTGACTACTGTCATCAAAGTATACATGTATGCTGTTAGGATATAAGCCTCTAGTTGTTGATAGAATATCATACCATAATGATACCTATTAGATTATAATTAGGGACAAATCTATATATATAAATATAGGTAATTAGGAAGTGATCATTTGCGACGTTTAAGTTTAAGTAAATATAATTTTAGAATCACCAATTACTAAATTCACCATTACCCACTTACCCTTCAAGGTCATTACCGATAACTACTGACCTTGGCTATCATAGCAGTTCTAGCACCGATGTCAGCCGCAGCCACGCATTGATTAGCCCCTTTACCCCCGAACTGGGTCTTGAACTTTAACCCAGCGACTGTTTCACCCTTTGCAGGTAGATATTCCATATAACTGCAGTGTGGAGTAGGAGGTTATGGTGTGAGGTAAGGTGTGGGGTAGGGGGGTAAGGTGTGGGGTTGGGTAAGGTGTGTGTATTATAGTGGTGGCAACCAATCTTATGATTGAAAATGATTAAAATATTGATTACAAGAATAACAAATATATATACATGTATAATTATTAAATTTAAGGCGGATAATAATTACGAATAAATTATAGAAAACAAGCGAATTCATTACATACATATTACATAGTATTCTATTCTTAGGTTTTATTCAGTTACAATATACTATAATGAAAATAAATATATTAATATATATATATATATATATATATATATATATATATTGTGCGTACCTATATAGGTATGGGAATACCCATATGGGTATAAGAATATATTCGTATTATATAGGCTATGTAGGCTTTTTAAAATATCATATCATTTGAATATGTATATCCCATAGAGTGGTGTAAGTCGTTGGTTCTATGATATAATCAGAGTTAGCTGAGTGGTAAGATGACAGATAACTTGTCTTGTCATTCACATATTAATGAGCTTATGGTAATTATAATATCATATTATCAATATAATTATAGGAATTACATTATTAAATATAAGTAGAATAATAATAACTAACTAATAATCAAACTAATATTGATTGAAATAAAATTATACTTAAAAAATTAATAAATTTATCAGTAAATAAAGCATAAGGCATCACGAATGTAATACAGAAAACGCAGGCATTGTAGCGCATTAACTTTCAGATGAGGGTTTTATGTATAGCACTATGTATAGTATGTATAGTAAAATGTATAGCGCAATGTACTTATAGAGGGAGCTAGCTGATTACAGAGATAAACAAACGTGTATATGCACTAATGTAACTTTGAATGATAATGCATGATGGGTACTAGTATGACTCATCAAAGTTATCCATATTTATGGATACGGGACAATTTGGTATGATGTAAATGTACTCCTCCATTTCTCATATAATATATTATTATATCTCAGTAATAATGGTTGCGCTTGGCTGGTCCGATTCAATGAGAGAATGCCAACCACAAATAATTATTACACTATTGTTAATATATATTATATTTAAACAGTGTCTACAGAATAATAATAAAGACATACAACAGAACACCTATAAGACATGGTTACCTGAGGAAGTCACAGTTACAGCTGCCCACAACCACTACATCAATACCTGCCTCCTCCTCCTCCTCCTCCTCATCATCCTGCCCCAGTCTCCTTCTCATCACTTCTACTCGCTTGTTCTCTACGACTGTGACGTGCATGTCTTACTCTGCTGTATGAGGGTGGGGGGGGGGCGTAACATTGATATACATCTCAGTAGTTGTACAATATTGATTTATGTCATGATTACATTTGAAATTATATAACATTTGTTCGTATATAGATAAATAATAGGCGAGTTAATATTATACAATTTTAATTATTATTATTATTATACAAGTCTAAATATTATTATTATACAAATCTAATTATTATTATTATTATTATAATTATTATTATAATTATTAGTACTATTATTATTACTATTACTACTACTACATCAGCATAGCATGCATTATGTTAGCATTACACTAGATACACAATGACAGCAAGATAGTGGGTAGGGGGGAAGCTATCAGGAGTAGGGAAGGAGGTAGTCAAAGTGAGCAACTAAACACAGTTGTACATAGGCACTAATCTATAAGTAGCATTAGACTATACTTACATGTGTGTTGGTGTACTAGTTGTGAAAGTTAGACATGTACACTTTGGGTCTGGTTTATATAGCACTGATAGGCTAGCATTGATAGGCTCTTGTATTATGTAAACACTACACATACATAAGTAAACACTGAATTGAATATAGTGAAACTAGCATGATAAGAGGCATAACAGATATTTATATGCATTGTTATATAATGCATATAGTGACATGAATACCTAGATATTTGCCACAGTATTTAGTTGACCTATAGCACTGTTTACATGTCTGGCAGAGATTGTACTGTGATAGATGGTCAATAATAACAACACAGACTTATTTATTATTTACGTTCATGCCGCGAGGGGCCAGAAACCATATTTTTAGTTTTAATTAATAAACCTTCATTATCATCAATATAAACATCATATATATATATCACAATATAAATGTTATCAACTAATTTTAGTTATGAATAGAAATATGATAATATAGACATATGAACATAATACTTGATATGGACATTATACATGCTATGGACATAACATATTTATGGATAGTATTTATATTTGTTATAATATCAAATGTAACTACCATCCTATCAAAAGCTAAAACAAAGTTATTTTTATTTACATCTTTCATTCTCTTTATTTATTATAAACCTGTCATTTAGAAAATGTACTGGTTACAGATTAATAGGGTTATATTATAGATTTTAATAATCCTCCTTAAGGAAATCCCGCACATAACACGCAATTTGCCAATTGCGTGTATAAATAGATAGGAAAAACATATGTCCACTAAAAAAAATAGAACTGATAATCTATTCATTCAATTGACCTAGTTTTTTTTCTATTGTATTCATAACATATACATGCATAGGAAAATATAAATTTATTTTTAATATTATTATTTATTATATTATATATATCTAAATTAAAAATTAGCTATAATAAAATTATGGTTTTTCTATAGAAATTATCATTTTATACAATGACTACTATACATTTTATTAATTATCTCTCTATTTTACTATTCACATAATTAAATTCTATATAAAGTAACAACAATTAATATTATAATTATAATATTTTGTATGGTCTATATGTTTGAATGCACATACCTAGCGCGTAATAATTATTCTGAAGTTTTACATCAAAAAAATGTAATATTGAATAGTATATAATAGAATTATCTTATCGTCAAAAAACACATTTTTATGCAATTTCTAGACTGAATTCATGTCTAATTTTTTTACAGATAATAATAATATCTACAATAAGTATTATTATAGAATAAAAAAAATATGAAAATAAATAAATTAGCATCACTTAAAATGTGCGGGATCCCCTTAACCCAATGTCTATATACTGATTTATTGCATTCATTTATATTTATATACCTTCGATATATTCAATAAATTAAGAGAAATAAACTATTAAAATGAAAATTTAGGCTACATCATCATATGTATATGGTGCTAGATAATCAGAATATATAGTTTGTAATTATGATATTATATTAGATTTAAAAGATAACTTAGATAGATAGATAGTTTAATTAAAAACAAAAAAAAACATTAGAAACGAAATAATAAGACACAAAAAAAGTAAATGAAGTAATTACGTAAATATTTGTGTAGATAATATTGAATAATAAGTGCCTCGTGGCTTGAATAAACATCGTTTAAAAGACATTTCTTACATTCCTACATAATTAACATATATGCATATATCTAAAGTTAATGATGCAAAACTAAAGTGTTTATGTACATAAGAAATACGAGAGAATATTGCAGTTGTACTGTCATCATAGTTATTAACTATGTTTAATGCAGCTGCTGCTATTGATAATACACATAGATCTTGTACTATCAGCCAATCATATCGTAGATAGAGGTGTCAGTTAACACATATATGTTAATCATAACATAGTTAATGGTTGAAATCATCTCTCTAAGTAAACCTTACACTAATAACAAGCTTAACGATGGATAATAAAGCTGCTTGATATCAATTCCTAAATCTAAAACTAGGGCTTAATGGTGTTAATCAATATGGGGCGGGCAAATTAACATCACTTACTCTCACTACTTCTAATGTGATAGATGATTCATTGAGTTAAATGTGTACCTTCCAAAAGTGTTAACCTTTATCCATTGCCAATATTGAAGTTATTAATAAAAAGGTTTTTTTTATTTTTAATTGAATTAAACTACAATTATTACATTGACTATATATATATATATATATATATATATATATATATATATATATATATATATGTGTGTGTGTGTGTGTGTGTGTGTGTGTGTGTGTTTTAAACAATATTAAATGTATAATTTTATGTTTGAAAAAAATAATTATTTATAGATATATATATATTAAGGATATCTAGTAAATAGTATTTTTTAATATAACAATGAATATATAGATTATTATAAACCATAGTATTTTATATAGTAAAGCATTATTATTTATATTTTTAAATATACTAATATTAACTGTTCAATATAAATTATAATATTTTTTTTAACACATAGATGTTTAAATTATATATATATATATATATATATTAGATAAATATATACTCTAAAACAACAAACTATATAAATATATTGAATATAAACTATGATTCTACGTATGATACAACGTTACCAAGTAATTAAAACCTATTCAGATATAAATATGTGCTATCTAATGGAATTGTTGGAACATTTATTTGTGATATTTGTAAAGTTAATAAATAGTTATAATTTAAAATTCATATTATATATATTTTATTTTAAGTTTATAAATTTTTACTTACTATTGTCGTATTCTAAATTTTTAATAATAATACCTCTATAATGTATCATTATTATGTATATTATATAACAATTAGTCTAGATTTACAAGACTATTATTTTGTTAATGTCAGGTTAATTCGTGATTTATTTTATATTATTAACTTTTATTAGGTCAAAAGAAATTATTGTTTTTTTATGAGAAATATTAGAGAAATTCATCTATAATAATTTACATGTAAATAAGATATTTATAATAAAACGTAGATATTTTAATGAGAGTTTATTAATACATTATATAAGAAAACGATGATTTGATGATGGGTGATGGGTGATATTCAAGAGAACTTATTCCTGAGATTCTGTGCCATTAGGTCGAGTTTAGACTTCCATTTATCCATTCTGATATCAGGATCTTCTAGAAACTGTAGGTGGATGGGGTTGTAGTGTAGAGCTTGTGAAGTGTTATGCAAGGTCTAATATTTACTTATTTGTTATATAATTTGTTCCACTGGGCTACATATATATAGGGGTCTCAAGTCTACCTGGGAAATGAGATATTCCAGGTAAGATTCATCATATGTTATAATTAAAAATAATGTTATACTATGTATATCAATAAATAATATTTGTCTTTATTCTTAATTATGAATCATTGGTATAATGTATATATGGAATGATATTGATAATTTATATACATTTATTAAAAAATTCAAAGAAAATCTAAATCTCACTTATTTTAATTTATGAAAACCTAATATATAGTTAATTATCATCCTGTATTTGTATTCAACTAATATATTTATAAATAAACATATAAAATTTAATTATTATTTTGGAAATATAAATTTGATACAAAAAAATGAATTGTTGACTCCATTTTAAATTATTTATTTTATTTTAGTTATTTTAAATATTCACATATTCACTTTTATTATTTTATATATTTAATTATTATACGATGATGTAATTTTATATTAAATTTATATTATATTTGTTCTTATTTGTATAAATATCAAGTAATATTATTTTCATATTATTCTATTTTATATTGAAACTTCTTAACGGAAATTGTCTAGATAGAATTAATGATTCTATAATTATCATGGAAATGTCTAAAACTGATATTAATAATATATTTCATAAGATTTATTTTGATTTTTTTTTATAAATTTTAAATTAATACTCATATATATATATATATATATATATATCTTCATAAATGTTTTATAATATATTATCATTATTATGATATATATATATAATGAATATATACATATACATTGTAAACAAACAATTCACTTTTGTTACATTAATTCAGGTATAATAGATCTATGAATAATATAATATATCACGAGTTTTACATTATGGACATGATAATTTAATTTTCTAAAATTTATTCGATGTATATTTATAACACCGAATATAAAAATGTAAATTTAATGTAAATTATTATGTACAAAATCATCTATATGTATATAATTAATATTATGTTAAGGGAATAAGTGGTGGTATAGAAATATGGAAATTTTTGAGTAATACTGTATTTTTGTTATAAATTTTATTCAGTTATATATTATTTATATTGTGTGAAATTTTCAACTAAAAATGTAGTACTCAAAAAGAGATGTTATTAGATGTAAAAATAAAATTGATAATTATTATAAAATAAACAATAATTTGTATATCTATATATAATTTGTTATTATAATAAGTTCTATTCTTATTTATAATCTATTTAGTATTATTAAGGGGATACGGTAGTTTGTAATTTTCGTTTTTTGATTTTTTTTATAAAATTTATTTTGTGCTAATACTTATAAATAATATATTATTTATTTAAATATGAATTTTTATGGCTGAAAGATTCATATAAACATGTTAAAAGTTGTCTTTTATGAAGGTATGTAAAAAATAAATATATATATATATATATGATGACTATATATTCATCTAAACTATCATATGTATGTATTATATAAGTATATATCCAATACAATATATATATATATATATATATATATATGTATATATCATATAAGTATATATCCAATACAATAAATATAAATTTTCATACAAAATATTATTGGTAAACTTTGAATGCGTTTTTCTCAGTATATATATACATTATATATGTATATACTATATATATATATATATGTATATACTATACTATACTATATATATATATATATATATGCTGAATATATATATACATCTAAAATATCATATGTATGTATTATATATCCAATATAATAAATATCTATTTTCATACAAAATTAAGAAATATTATTGGTAAACTTTGAATGCGTTTTTCTCAGTATATATACATTATATATATATATACTATATATATATATATATGTATATACTATATATATATATATATATATATATATGCTGAATATATATATATACATCTAAAATATCATATGTATGTATTATATAAGTATATATCCAATACAATAAATATCTATTTTCATACAAAATTAAGAAATATTATTGGTAATCTTTGAATGTGTTTTTCTCAGTATAAATATTTTCGCCAATTACTGTTATATAAGTCAATGTTTAGGGATCGTTGTTTTAGCTACACTCATAATTTTTACTACATATTATAGATAATATATATATCTAACATTTAATCACATAATATTTAAAAAATATTTATTATTAAATTTTATATGGTACATTTTGTAAATTTTGTACACTAAAATACCGGAAAAAAATCGGTAATGACGTTCAACCATGAATTACTCGACGAATATATATCATATTCAAAATATTCTGTGATTGAAACAGAGATATTATTCTAATTAATATAAATATATAAAAATTATTAAAATCGGTAATATATTCAATGAAGGCCGCTATTTTTAATATTATAAAACATCCTATCTAATTGCATGTAAACGCCGAAATTGCGGGCGTTCTATGGTATCCCCTTAACTATAGATGTTTATGTATATTTAGAAGTCTTAAACTTGTTTCATTGTTGATTTCATGTATTTAATAAAATCACTCAAGCATATCAACAATTATGTCAGGAATGTGTGTATGGTACGCTACAGTGCATCCACTTTCGCGTATACCATAACATACCATGTATAAATTTATATTTATATAATTAAATTATAAAATCTTAGTCATAAAAATAATATAAATTATTAGAAATAATTCATTTATTTAATAATAATTATTCTCACAATCACTATTATTCAACTTATTTCAGAGATATACTAATATTTATTTTTATTTATATATATATATTATATATTTAAAGATGTCATATAGATATTTAGTTTACTTGTTTTCTAATATAGATATGAAGTTATATAAATATAAACGATTATATAAGCATATTTGATATATTTTAGAAAAAATCAAAATTAATATAAAATACAAATTGTATATATTATATTTTATAAATTTATATTCGTTGTTTTTATGTCTACTTTATGTAGAATTTTTTCAAAGAATATTCACAAAATTGAAACACTGGATTATATTTAAAGTAATCTAATGTATTAATATGTAATGCGTGCAATTGCCGTTCACAGGGAAATCCCTTTAACTATAATTTAAAAATAATAAAAGCATCACTGTAAAAAATAATTTCAATTGATTTTATATAAATATATCTTGTATAGTAGAATATTGATGGCTTTGAATTAATATGCATATGTATGTAGATACTGGCATATATAGTCATGTAACTGAACGAATGAAATAGTTTAATAAATATAAATGACATCATAAAGGCTGATACTAAAACAATAGATATCAATACAATAAATAATAATAGATATTGAATTAATTACTATTAAAATTTCTAATGAAAAACAATTAATTTATAATATAACTATTGGAGAATATTTTGGATAAAAATAAAAGTGACCACTATTCTATTTATGTAATATAAATATTTAAAAACATTTTAAATTTTAATAATTAAGATATTAATAAAGCTTATATAAAATTTATAAAATATCATCTTCTAGAGTTAATTGGGCATATTCGAATAATTATCAAAAAGTAGAATATTTAAATAATGGTCTAATTTATTTACATCATGCTATATTTTGTTATGCTCTTACTATAAATAATACAATAAAATGGGTACAAGAATATAATATATTGAAATATATTGAATAGTTATATTGAATACAAATATTGAATAGATATATTGAAAAAATAACAAATTTATTTTTAAAAACAAAAACTAATTTATCCCATAAATATAGAAAAATAAATTAGTTATATATATATTAATGAAAAAATGCAGAAGTTAAAATATAGAGTTTCACTACCAATAGATATATCAAATACTATTTAATTTTCATATCTAAATAATGCAACATATTAAATACATATTTTTGTTTAATTATCAAAATATATATGTACCTCTATTTTATAATATAACTAAAGAAAAATTTAATAATATAGAAATGAATCCTGAAATAATTAAATTATTTTTCTAAAATATTACTTTTATATAAAATTTAATAATTTATTATAAAATTAAACATAAAATTCAAAACTAATATTATTATAATTAGCAAAATGTTTAAAATGTTGATATAATGAATTATATTTTACGAAATTCAAAATTTTGATGTAATTTCTCATAAAAAAAATAATATAAACTAAACTCATATGTTATATCTAATAAAATAATGATATGGATTTGTAATTTGTTATCGGTTAAAATCTTAAATTACTTATTAAAAATTAATAAAAAAATAGTTTTATTGTCAAATCTGGAGTAACATAAGGATCGGTCCAATTAGGTCCAATTTTATTTTTTTTATATATTAAGGATCTTCCTAGTATATTATATATTGTATATTGTATATTATTATTCTCTTTAAAAATTCATATTGATTTATTAGGAGATAATTATAAAATATATTTGTCTTACTCGTCTGAGATCTCTTGCAAAAAAATTGAATTATGAAATTTTCACAATGGGCAAATAATTGGAAATAAAATAAGTCATAACCTAAATGTGCTTTAGGAATTGATACTGAATCTAAATATTTTAGAAATAATATTCAAATATAAAGAGTATATACTTTTATAAAGATTTAGGAATAATATTTGAGAATAGCCTTTTGTATAAATAGATATATTGATTATAATTTGTAAAAAAGCATATTTTTCTTTGAATTCAATGTATAAATACATTATTAGATAATACTCCTAGATAATTAAATATGCATACAATGTATTGTAGACATTTTAGAATATGCATAATTAATTTAGTCACCTTTTTAAAGTTATTAAATATGGTAATCATAAATTGAAATAGTATTGAGATTATTTACTAGAAGATTACAAGATGTGTAGTATTTACGAATTCACACATTCATTGTTAAGCATATAGAGATATTGGAATATTTTAAATTGGAAACAATTAAATTAAAAAATTAATAATAGATAAAGCCCCGAAAATGACAAATAATTATACAGATATAATTATATCTGATATCCTTAACATTTCAAATAATTATAGAACTAGAGATAATTATTAAAAATTAGATTTCATAAATTAAAATAATAATTCAATTAATATATAGAATTTATTAAATAATGAAATATTTTTGTATATATGCAATATTATCTTTTAAAATAAAATTTTTAAAAACAACTTTATTTTACAGAAATGTGATTATAAATTGTATATATATATTATATATTTTGTTAATATATTTTATTGTATTCTCTATTAGGTTATTTTTCTACATAGAATATTTAGGTTTTTATTAATATTTTATAAATGTTAAATATATTAAATATATTACTAATATTTAAATTAAAGTTACATTATATTTTGTTTGTTTTGTATTATTATTGGTTAATTTCATTTTTAACATGTCTGGTTTATAAATTAAATATATATTTAAAATTGATCATTTAAATATTAAAATATATAATTAATAATGTATTACTATTACAGGTTACAAATTAAGAAGAAATTAATTTGTTTAAAGTTGTGAATGAAGAAAATATATTACTTCTCTTTTACCAAACAATTTACTTTATTTCTATTTTTGATTATTTATCGTTTATAGTAATTCTAAAACGTTGTACATTTGTTATTATGTATTATTCTTTTTTTATTCCAATAAAATACGTTATCGTTAGTAAATAATATACCATTATACTCTATTTCGACTATATATTTGCCCTTAAATAACAACAACAATAGAAACCTTGTCGTTAATGATGAAATCGAGGTCAAGGTTAAGCTGAAGTTTCTGTTTAGGTTGTATTAGACTGCTAAACTGTTCGTTTATTGATGTTTCGAGCTTGTTCTGTGTATATATTATCATGTTATGTGTCTAGCTTCTTTGTAGAGCATACATATTTATTGCACCAAAGTATATCAGATAATATTTAATTTCATAAAGAATAAAGTTTGATTTAATTGATATAAGATGTTCTAATTTTGATGTGATTACAGCATAAGATATATATGATGATATGTATTGTACAAATGTGTACTGTACATATATGTGTATTGTAGACATGTATAATGGACAAAGGAATCATTAGGACACAAAAGTGAATGTAATATTCTGATTGAGAAATAGAAAAATAAAACTGCGGAGTTGTTTTATTAACAAATTAATAATATACATCCAAAATATTATTGAGTTATATATAAAATATATATATTTAAAAATTAATATTTTGTGAGTGTTATAAATGTAATAACATGTAATATAAGTTAAATATAATACTAATACTGAGAAGAAATATACACATAAGACTGTAAGGTTGCTATTATCATTGTAAACTAGTGGGTTTCATAGGGTAAAAATATAATATGTATATAATATAACATATCGTTCATATCATTTTCATTGTACTACTAAACATAACGCTATTAATCAACCAGTCATCTATAGAGAATGAAAATAATGTTTAGGATTGAATAGATTACATTGATAATGTTCTAGCTTAAATACAAAACAGCAGCATGATATTTATATCTATTGTTCTAGACCACCTGAAGGTTTACACATATCTAGATTAGTTGCCATAGTAACAGACTAGATACACTGAAAACAAATGTTTCTGATTGGCTAACCTTAGGAGTCACTAGACTCCCATGTATCTAGCTCTACTCACACACTATATCTCATGATATTAATGCCTTCTCCTGTAACCTGATACACATACACACATACACACACACTATACTCATGACTCATCCTCCTCCTCCGGTACCTTACGAGAAGATGAGAACGAAGTAGCAACGAAAGCATCCCCTTCTATGTCCTTGATACGCTTCTGTCGCTCAAACTCCTTGACGGGGTCGTAGTCGTCAGTGGGGTCACGGAGGGGCGCGGGTTCTATCTCCCCTAGACGCTGGGCTATCCTCGCCTGCGCTTGTTCTACCTTACTCTGATGGGGTTGAAGCAGAGGATGGGGTTATTGGTGGTGGTGGTGGTGTGAATTAGGTTAATGATATATTATTTTCATATAAATATTTACATATTATTTAATTTATAATGAAACTTATCATATTAATAAAAGTCTCTATAAGCAGTAATGATACTATAAATACCATGGCTATACCTACCTCCGATAATTATAATAATAATATATATTTTAATCTATAAATTGTTGTAACAATCAATTTTTAATATAATTAAAATATTTCAGCTAATCATTTAGTAATTTATATTATTTAACGTCACTAATAGTATATTAATTCATTTACATTATTTTGGATATATAGTTATCATTGATATGTATGATCATTAAGCAAGTTGATAGTATGGTTCCAGATGTAATAATATAACACATATTAATATTACATTATCAAACATATTTTGAATACAAAAATTAAATATATTTTAATATATAATTATTATTTATTTTAGCATGCACTTAATCGGTCTTCACTAAAATTATATTATTATTTATTTTAAAAATAGTTTGTATAGAATGTACTCTACAATATTACAAAATATTATAGATAAAAATGATCTATATAAAGTATCAATAATGTGATTTTAGAATGCTATCTATTTCAATAAAATGATGATCAAAAGAAAAAGGCGAATACATTACTGATTAGTAATCAGTGATTTCTAATATTAAGTAGATATTATATTTAAATATTGTTTACAAACAATAATATAGACATTTTCATGATGCCAACTAGCAACATCTATTGATTTTATATTGAATAATCGTATGGTTCCATTATATTGCCAGGTGAAAGATGTCAGGTAAATACTAGTCATTTCATTTATATATTTTTAATATGGGATATTTAAATAAGAGGCAGATTTATATTAAATATATATATATATATATATATATATATATAATACCTAGCTATTCAATAACTAATATATTATTTATAAAACATCAGATAAGTATGTCTATTTTTAAAGAATATAAAATATTTTCAATATTTTATTTTTGAAACAAAACACTAAGATTGTATTATACTTATGCATTATTATAATGTAATATTATAAAAAAAACATTATTTTTAATTATTATAATAATATACTATATTATACATATTCATTATTACCATCTAATGGAGATGGCCAGATATGAAACTCGTTTAATGGCTTCTAAGCATAGAAGATAAGCTTCATCTAGAGATGGGAGATGAGATAAAATAGAAAACAAAACGCAGGAAAAAGATTATCAATGTTGATTACTTTGCACACACTATAATAAATATGTAAAAAAAATGTGTTGTTGTAAATTTGTATTCTTCAAATTGTAACTAATATAATATTTATCTATAAATTAATCGATGATAAATTAAATAATGACAATTATCATATAAGTAATTTAATATATTATAAAATTTAAGAACTATATAAAATAATGTTAATTACCCTAATAGATTCCAAATCAGATAATTAATATTGGCAATATTTAACATCCATTATTTAAGAATATTATTATTTCGCATAACATTTTCTATTGTTAGGTAATAATCAACGAATCTTAGTCACATGTTCACAGTATTCCTATTATGTCTTTATTATATATAATGCAAATCTTTGCAATAGATGTAGAGGTGATTGTATATTTTACAAATATTAATCAGTTTTTATACATTTATTATCATTTTTTAAAATATAAATATTTTCAAAACTAGTATTTCTATTATTACAATATTCATTAGAATTATTACCATTATGAATATTAATACAATGCAATTTAGAATATGTAAATATATTCATAATTTTATGAGTTATAGCATTTTCAACAAAAAAATTTCTATCTAATTGCATTGAAAAAAAATAACCAGTAAATTCCCTTAACTATCCCTGAATATAAAAATAGATATTAACCATTAGATCGAATTCAGTGATTTCCTTTATAGATTTTCTGTGCATGAAATAAAGATGATATCAATAGATTAGAATATTATGATATTATTCTATATAACATTATCTTTATTTATTTAATATAAATTTAAATATACATATTAAATATATACTATCTTTATTAATTAGATATAAATTAAATATATTATATAATCTAATATTAATATAACATAATATCTAAATTGTTATAATATATATTTTAAATAAATAATAATATCTATATTATTAATGTAAATGTAAATATGAATAGAATATACTCATAGTCAATAGTACTATACTATAAAACTATATGACTGGACTATAATTACTTAATGACTATATATATATATATAGTAGGATATATCGTATATTAGTCATGACTATATCGAGATAGATTAACGTTTTCTTTTCAGGAGAACTGGATCTTGAACTTCTAGAAATAGAACTCCTGTAGTACCTATCCTTTGACCTACGATCCCTGGACGGACGATCTCGTGACCGTGTCCTTGAACGTCGATGACCTCGTGACCTCGAACTCGATCTTCTATCGTATGACCTTGACCTACGAGAATAAGCCTTTGTCCCGCGATCGTACGACCTCGAACGTCTTTTCGAATGCTTTTTTTCTTTTTTCGATGCTAGATCAATTTTTTTATATAAATTAATATTTCACTTCAATAATAAAAAAAACCTATCCAATTTTATGGTATATATATATAACCATTATTATATATTTATATAATAATTGAAAACTATTTTATAGTGTATATCTAGATAAATTATATTGTATTATTTATATGGAGTATAATTAAAAATGCATAAATTAAATATATTAATTAATATAAATGGAAATTAATGATTATTTAACATTGACTTTATTCCGGAATATATTTGAAATAACACACACAGAAGTGTCTATAATTATTATCATACAGTATATATTTCAAAGTACCATCAATATAGAACAATAATCTCCTCATTGCATTAATAACTAGAGTTATATAATATTATATAATATATGGTTGTGAACAATAGAAAGTATATTATTTCTAGAATCATGTAAATAATATAATTGTTCATTAATTATATGTGAAACCTTTATGTTCTTTACTTCTGCCCCTCCTAGAAACATAAAAATGTATTATTACATTACATTATTACATATTAATGCAATGTGAATTTATAAAGTAACTTTATAATTATAATGAAATATGATATTTAATAAATATATTATAAACCAATTATAATCACCAATTATTTATAAATTATATCTACATTATATATATATATTAAAGTACTAATATATACAGATGAAACATACATAATAAAGTAACTATAATACTAAAGGTGTGATGTGACCTGTGCTTCTTAGCTCTCCTGCTACTGCTGCGATAGTAGCTGTCATCTGAATCAGTTGAGGACATGAGAACACCAGTGTGTGTCAATCTACAATGCTACCGTGGTTATTGTGTGTGTGTGTATGTGTGTGTGTGTGTGTATGTGTGTGTGTATACGTATACGTATTAGTCATATAGTTCATGATTGCATAGTAGCAATACAATATCATGTTTACGAGTAAACTTGTAAGCTGGTATGATAGTTAACCACGATATAAATATATTAATTACAATAACACTACTGCATATACAGTATCATGTCATGTACACTATCTATGAGCTATAGGTAACAGAGGTGTTGGTTTAGTGGTGATTTAAGGTAAGATGCGTAAACAGAGAAAACCAATGATATAATATAACAATTTCATTACTCAATAAATATGTCTCTCCTATTCAAAATACTGCAAGCAGTAGTATCGAAATGTACTTAAAGTACAAAAGTACTCAAATATATTTAGGTTTGAAGCAGTTTTTATCAGGGTTTATTAGGTTTTTAAAATTGGTTTTTTCAAATGGTTTTTTCAAATGGTTTTTTTCATCGGTTTTTACGTTTTTTTCAAATTGAAAAAACCATAGTTTCTAACAAATTAATTTAACTTTTAAATTATAAGTTATAATTGCCTACATTATATTTTATATCAGGGAGTGGGTAGGATAATCTAATTACACTTACATGCCTACGATACAATGATTATGTGATAATATATTGTTTTTATGGTAATACATTATTATTAATAATAATTATTTATATGTAATAGACAAATATTACTAAAATCAATCATTTTACTAAATAATATAAAGTAAAGTACTATTTTAGTATATTATAACTTATCCTAACATTTTATTAATAAAAAATATATTATTATAATATTATATAAATGTTATAAATATGAATCAAAAATATAATATCAAATGTAATCATATTATATAATTACATTTGATATTATATTTTTATTTAAATAGCTATACAAATGATATCTATTCATTTATAATTATTTCACAATAATGGTTTTTAAAGGAGGATTTATTAAAATTATTATAATTTTGAATAATAATTAATGTTAATTTCACATTGTGATATATAAATAGATGTGTATGGAATAATTTGTATATTTTGGATTACAACATTTTAGGTTTTAAAATGATATCTAGTAGATATTATCTACTTATTTAAATCAATTAAAGGTTGTAAAATGATATATACTTATAATATATTTAAATAATTATTGAAGTATTGTATTATATCATTAAAGCCCCTTTGATTACATTTAGATAATAATCTATTTTATTATATCAATAATATAATATTATTAAATAATATTTGATAGGCTTGATACTATTTAATATTTTTTTTTAATATATATATAATTATAAATATTTATTAGAATTTTTAAATTGTAAATTTGTTTTCGTATGAAACATATAATTATTTATGTTATTATTTCCTCTAAAGGGCTTCATATTAAGATCAATATCTTTTCTATGCTGTCGCCCGCCCAAACAATATATATATATATTATATACTCGTAACAATAAAAAATATGTATATATATATTATATAATATACTCATAACAATACAAAATAATATATTCTACGATTCCAACTCTTCCATTATGCGATGTCTATATATTTAAAAATTATAATGAAAATAATACAATTTAGTTAATTTTTTGTTATGAACAAATTATAATTTGTACTTATTTTTATTTTAAAAAAAGGTAAAACCAATAAAAACCGGGTTTTTTGGTTTTTACGTAAAAACCATCAACACTGGTTTTTATACAATATTTTCATTTTTCTATTAAATTACTTGCAATATAAGTTAGCTTTTACTCACCTCATATATATGAAAAGTATTTATAATCAACATTTCTTATTGCTTTGTTATATACTAGTAATGAACACTTGTTTTTTATCATATAAATAATAATTTAAAACACATTTTTATATTTTAAAAGTGTATAGTTTGTTAACAATTTACATTATAAATAACACAAAAAAGATAACCTATTAATATATGTGACATTGTTCATATTTATGTACAAAATAAAATTACATTATTTTATATTTACATTTAATGATAAAACACATGATATGTTTTGGCGTATAGTCGAGACTATACTAAGTAGGAGAGCCACAGGTGTGATTTATATGAACAGATATAAAATTAGATATAATTATAACCTAATTAATATCAGTGGTTGTATGTGCTAACGTTTCATTTTTAATATGCCTAATTTCTACTGTAACCCAAATATTATTTGTATATAAGTTTACATAAATATAAAATTTATAGTAAATATTATTTTTAATTATTTAAAAAATAAACAAAAAATAAAATAATAATAATGTACCTTCAATTACACATTATATACATATAATATATATATTTGATAATTAACAACATTATGATGATGATTGTATTAATATGATAAAATATAAGTGATAAATTTACTTACATAGACTTGAATATGAATATAATTAACAAATTTGATAAAAATGTATTCAAAATTAACCAATTCAAAGATTATATGTAAATATTTACATATTATACAAAGATTAAATTTTAATTTGTATCTATTATATTATAAGATAACATAGATATTGAGTGGCATCATAGATCTAGAAAGAAATTTCTCTATAAGCTCTATAGGCTATAGCCTATAGACTATAGCTATATCATAGACTCAGTGAGTCTATGCGTGGCATAGACATCTACGGGGCGAAGCCATCGATGTAAATAAAAGCTTTTATTTACATCGATGGGCCTGTAAAAAAAGCCTGTATAAATATATAAATTTTTTGTTGAATGTGGTATATATCAAGACCTACTATAACCTCCTGATGTTATAGGAGGTCTTGTAGACCTATATATTAACTATAATGTCTATGGAAGATAAGAATACTAATAGAAGATGGTTTTGAAAATTTCTTCCGAAAAATTAAAAAATATAATGTATAATATACATTGTATATTATATTTTTGATATTTTTCATTTATAATTCCTGACATACTTACTTTACTTTTTACTTTTTTTTGGTTTTAGGACTACACTGTGCGTGAGCAATCAGCCGTTTTCGCCGGCGTCCATGGGAGAAAGTATTATGTTGGGGGGAAAGAATGGGAGAAAGGTATGTCTTAATGACGTTTGAAGGAGGAGGTTAATGTCATTTTTCGAAGGTGGTAGGGTATGGAGTTCCAATGGTAATGGGCAGGAAGGGGAAATGAGCGTATATGGGAGGAGTGGAAGTTGTGTAGGTGGGGTGTAGCAAGACCTCCTATAACTCCCCGAAGTTATAGGAGGTATTGGGTGTAGTTAGGAGAAATGTGTTGGAGGATCGAGTGTGGATTTGAGTAGTAGATATGTGCAGGTAGAGATGGGAGGCAAGGTAGTTGGGGGAATTGTGATGTATGGTTTTGTGGATTGTCAGGGAAAGTTTGTATTTAATACGGTAGGAGACTGGGAGCCAGTGTAGTTGTTTGAGGAGAGGTGTAATGGAATCAGAGGAACCACGGGGAAGTAGATAGGCGAAACGTACTACAGCATTTTGAAGATGTTACAGTTTAATAAGTTTGTAGACGGGGAGATTGAATATTATGTAGTTGCAATAGTCGAATAGGGGGAGTATAAAGGAGAAGGCGATGGTAACAACAATGGAAAGGGAATTTAGCGTCGAATTAGGCGGAATCAGTTTAAGTGGTATTGGATTGATTTGTGCATGTGGGCAAAGTGAGTATTATCTGAGGTCTTAGTTATTACTAATTATTATAAAAAATACTTCTGATTAATATTCAGGGTTATAAATACTTTGAAAAACCTAAATTTAGGTTTTTAGGTTTTTAGGTTTTTTTTAGAAAAACCTAAAATGTGTTATTTAGGTTTAGGTTTTTCATGTTCTTAATTTTAAAATTATTAATTTATAAAAAATCATAATTTGACGTTTTTTTGAAAATTTTATTTTTTGCTATACGTATATTATAAAAACTATATAAATAATTTATTTAATATTTATTTAGATGATGATGATAATAATACTGTATTATATACATAAGATAATGCAATATTAATTAATTAATATATTTCATTATACAATATCAATACCTCCTATAACCTCGAGGTTATAGGAGGTATTGACAATATTAATGTAATCTTTTTATAATTTATTCATAATAAATATTTATATACATTTACATAGCATATACTATATTCCCTTATCAACTCTTTTTTCTGTATATCCAATTAATGTCTACATATTTTTATTATAGGCTGAAATAATAATGTATTGTTTATAACCTGGGTTTATAATATTATATTATTAATATATCTTGTATATAATATAAAATTCTAATAATTATCAATATATATATTATTATAATCAATATTTTTTTTAAATATGTGGATGTATTTTATTAAAAAAAAAGAATACCATATCTTTTTAAGAAAAAACCTAGGTTTTTTGACTAAAAACCTAAAAACCTAAATTAAATTTTGTTGAAAAAGTATGTTTTGATCAACACTGATAATATTAACCCGAAGGATATTAACCATCAACCGTAGATCCATAGATAGGCCATAGATATAGAGTACCACTAAAGTACCACGAATTGTACCAAGACCTCCTATAACCTCGGGTGGTTATAGAAGGTTATAGGAGGTCTTGATTGTACTCTAAATCTATGCCATCAACACTCCATATAATAATATTTATCTGTATTTTAACAAATCCTTGCTATCCACAAAGATTTTGCAAAACATTGATTGACCAATGAATATTTAAAAATATTAAATATATATTTAATTTAATTTTGAAATTTCAACATTTATACAGTTAGAAAATTCATTTAAAGTTACAATTTGTAATTATAATATTTTCTTTATTTATTAATGAATTACAAAGTTAATACTTTATTATAAAATATAATGATTATATTTAATTTCTATTATTTAATATAGGGAATCAAATTTATAATTGCATATATTTTAAAAATAGAACCACTCCATAACTGATGGGGCCCATCAGTGACTGAGTGGTGACCACAGTCCTCTATATATCGAAGTGGCGTTTATAAATAGATTGCGAAATTGCATATATATTTTATATATTCATAATTAGTATAATTTGATAGTGTTAGTATATATATTTATATATATATATATATATATATATATATATATATATATATATATATATATATATGAATCATATATTATATAATATAATTATTATATTATTATATATTATTATTATTATTATATATAATTATTATATAATATATATATTATATATATATGTATAATATATGATATATAAATTACACTGTAACACACTATTACTCAATACTATGATAAGTGTAATAATTACAGTGTAACTCAGTTACATATTACAATAATATTATATATAATAAAACTGTAATTATTACACTAATCATACTATTGAGAAATAGTGTGTTAAATAGTAAGTTACACTGAGTCTAACTTACTATCAACAGTGACTATCATCTAAGATTTTTCCAAGGAAAGATATAACACTTACGCGAAATCGTGTAATTCGAATATGTATAAAAAATACCCCAGTGCCACTTATATCGGGTTACTTTTAGGAACTATGTGTTGTTTATAATGTAAATTCGTATCAAACTATACACTTTTAAAATGTTAAATAATATGCTTAAAATTAATATTTATATGATGACAAATAAGTGTTCATTACTAATATATAACAACAAAATATGATATGTATTTTTTAAATGCTATAAATATATATTTACTAAATTTACTAATATTATTTAGTGATTAAAAGCTAATTTATATTGCATGTAATTTAATAGAGTAATGAAAACATTGTTGTATACAAACAGAGCCGAACCTAAATCTATTTATGTGATTTCGATACTAATGCTAGCAGCGGCATTGGGTATTACTAAATTACGTTGCATGCATAGGGAGTGTTATATCTTTTCTTCGCAAATCTTTGCTATCATGGTCTGTGTGACTCAGTGGCTAAGGCATCAGACATACAAGCAGTAGGAAAAGGGTTCGAGCCTCGTCCGGACCATTAATTAATTTTATAAAATGGGTCTAAAATATTATTTAGAAGTGATCTTATATAATTTTGTATAAATAAATGATCGGCTCTCGTTAAAACCATGGATGCTTTAACATGAGAGCGGCTTCGAAGGGACATTAGAGCCATATATGGTTATAAGTGAAAAACTTCATCTAAGTTCCTGGATGGGATGAAAGGACTCCACCAAATAAAAATAACAATAACTACCATAGTTACTTATTATGATATTGACAATATTACATACAATTTCTATCGAATAATGTCAATTTTATTTTTACATGTATATTACATTTCTAATACAATATTGTATATATATTTAATTAATATTATTTTGATAATAACAAATAATGATTATATATATTATTTCTACATTTCATTAAGTTATATATATGATTTCTACATTTCATTAAGTTATATATATTATATTTTATTGGTAACTATATTTAATATGATATGATATTATTGTAATAATCAAATTATGATATATATTCAATGTATAATAAATCGTATTTATATTTATTCCAATAGTTACTAATATCATATTAAATATTAGTAATTTTTATAATACTGAGCTTTTTAATTCCGAGCCGAGACTTTTGGTTATTAATGCCGAGCCGAGAATTTCATGTTCGGGAAAAACGAGCCCGAGACGAGACAAGACTCTAGCCAAACGAGTCCGAGCAGAATAATGATTTTTTTGAAGTTGCATTTTAATCTTAATTTTTATATACATTTTATATTTAAATCAATTTACAAAAAGATTTACAATAGTCAACTTCGGTATTCAGTAAATAGTAATGTAAATTTCATCTAGTGATGTATACGATCCGATCTTTTTATTACCGAGCCGAGATTTTAATTTTCGGAAAAAAAACGTGTCCAAGTCGAGCTGAGACTCTAGCAAAACGAGCCCGATCCAGGCTGATACTCTAACTAAACGAGCCCGAGCCGAGTTGAGACTTTAAGAGGGTATCCAACTATCAGTATTTCCGGAAAATAATATCCGGAAATGTATGCTGGAAAGTGATTGTATTGTAAGTTGTAGTGTAGAGTACCCCCTTTAAAGTTACTATATTTTTCCGGTAAGGGGGTATCCCATTACAACTTGCTAGAAAATCGCCTTCCAGCAACAGTTAAGGACATTATTATAATGGTAATGGGATACCCACTTTAGGTAACTGAGCATGAGTCATCATCGGTACTTTATATTTGAGCATAAATTACATCATTAGATAATATATATATATGTATATATTAAATATAAATACAAGAATATAATCTACTATTGATAATGTATAATATAAGTTAAATTATACTATTATAGTAGTAATTATATGATTTTTCAGAATTAAAATGAAATTTTTTCTTAAATAAAATTACTGTTAGTCTGTAAATAGTAACTTCAACCATTTTTCTAAGTATAGATAATGAAATAATTTACGTGAAATCGTGTAATTCAATTATATACACAAAAAAAGCGCCACGTATATGTTCAATTTTAGAAACTATGTGTTGTTAACAATGTACATTTGTATCAAATACACTTTTAAAATGTAAAATAATATGTTTTAAATCATTATAATAATAAATAATTATTTATATGATGAAAACTTTTAATATGATTTATATGATGAAAGTTTGTAAACTCTAGCTATTTTTATTATTCCTAAGTATTTACTACATTTTTTTTATAGTTGAAATTCATTTTAGAGAACATACTTAATTAAAGCTATATATTGTGGATATATCATATATAAATAGAATTAAAAATGTTAAATATTCAATGCATGCTGGATTTAATAAATATCACATATTAAAATATACCTATATATATATTTCGCGCATGTAAATAAAATATAATAATAATTATAAAACTATTACTACAATATTACAATTAGCTTTTCCAGTAGCCAAACCCACTTTCTTACTTCATCGGAGATTATGAATTCCCATTGATTATCTCTAGTCTCTATTTGATTATCTTTCTCACTAAGTGAACATATCCCATCCCTCGCTGAATATATTCCTAAAGAAAGATACAACACTTAGGTGAAAATGCCTAATTCGATTATCCACCTACAAATTGTAGGCTACAATAAATGATATTTTTATCGGAACTAAAATATACATTATAATTTGTATCTCAGATATAATTTAAAAATGGAAATTATAGATATTAAATCTATTTTTAATCAAAAGTAGGTGTCTTTTAGTTTAATATTCAATTTATAAAATGTAATAAAATGTATTTCAAAGTGAAATTTCTAATACATTAATTTAGATAGGAATTTAAAAACATTGTTTGCAAGTATGTTTACATTTTCAATTATAATTCAGTGATTAATATATTCATTTCAATGATTGATACTATCGCATCCATATGCAAATAGAGTATTTCTAATTAAGTAGAATATATAGCGAGTGATATCTGTGCCTCCGCTACCATGCTTTACACTACTTTACCCTACCAGAATGAAGAGGGGCGCACTGATAGTAATGGAGGGGGGAGACAGAGCGGGAAAGTCGACCCAATGTCGTAAACTCAGTGAAGCCTTAACGAGTAGGAAAATCGCTAACAAAATCATGTGTTTCCCAAGTTAGCCACATGCATTATCACTACATTAATATCGGGTAATATATATATATTGAAATTTTAAAAATAATAATAATAATAATAATAATAATAATAGAAACTTAAATATTTACCTATATTCGCTATACTTTTAACAGAGAATTTTTTTAAATAGGTAAATATGATATAATAAGATTAAATATGTTATATAACATATATATTATATGTATATAATTTATGAATAATTTCTTTTAATTTTTAATGAATATACATATATATATATATATGTTCGGTACATATTATTAATTCATATATAATATTGTTTAAAAAAACGTGTACTCCTTATTAAGACGAGGATATAGCCAGGGATATTACTGTCTAGGTATGTATTAGCCACATTAGGAGTCATCATCAATTCAAGAAGAATTTACAACTTTTCTTGTTGATAATTTAATTAATTTATATATTTATTTATTTTTTTTATATATATTCTCAACTCTTGTGAGATTTTAGAATATAACCAGTCTATAAATAAATGATTTACTTACTTACTTACTTACTTACTGTCTAGGTAAACTAAACCCGTACCCAGTACTAACGTGTTGCTAATGAGTTACCTCTTACCCCGTAGACAGAAACACCCGGATAGGTTCCGTTATCAACGACTACCTAGCCAATGGAACGGAGCTTGACGATCACACCGTACATCTTCTATTCACAGCAAACCGCTGGGAGGCGGAGTTAGTAAACTTCCTGTGTCGGGTGTCACTGTCATATGTCACTCGGTGACACATCC
>OZ025240.1:76036083-76409083 GCA_964019155.1 Osedax fenrisi | reverse complement strand
ACGAATATATTCGTCATAGTTAAATTTAACAAATTACTCAATTAATAATAACTTATTTTCATCATTTTCAAACATTAATAACCTAACATTACTATACGAGGCTGAGGTGTATTGCGAGCCCTTTTCAATATATTTTACAGCTTGTTCCTATATTATATAGGAATTAGGTAACGGAATACAGCGAATGCGACTTGTAAATTTGGTATTGCTAATAATAGGCGGGTTGTGTGTATATATCGAGGACACGAGAGCTGACCTATTCGATAGGCGAGGATAACATAACCATAACAACGTCGGGGTCTACGAACTGTATAGATAAACCCAAACCCAACCCAAAAACCAACCAACTCCGTTAGTATAATGATATAAAAACACGACTACCCCGCCCGCCCGCCCCCACACACACCCGCCCTTAAAGGATTTTTGGGCCGAGCTGCATTTCGCCATTCATCGAATTATGATTAATATTACGTTATTTATTTATATCCTATATCGTAATCGTAATTGTAGCGTATTTTATTAAAACACGACAGAGCTGGGCAGTATCGCCGATACAGTATCTATTAAGGCAAAAAATCAGTATCGTAGATACATTTGTATTTGTATTTGTATCTATAGATATCTATAATATCTATAATCAATAATCTATAATATATTATAAAAATTATAAAAGTATTTGTAATCGTATCTATTAATCATAAATAGTATCTACGATACGTATCTACTAAGACAATTATTTAAATAGATACATTTTATTAAATAATATATCATTTGGACATCATATGTATTTTGTATCAATATTTTATATTATCATATTATAAATTAATTTTAATATATAAATCATCAATATATTTGTAATCAAATATCTTTTGTAAATATTGAAATTAATTCATTGTTAAAAATTATGATATATCAATTATAGTGATATTATCAAAAACCATTATATTCACTTATTGAAAACAAAGACATTATTTATATAATATATTTTATATACTAATTGATTTATAATTCAAAATTATATATTACTTTGAAAGATAAAATCATTTTAATAAATATGATTAATCTAAATAATAATAATTAATAATATATTAATAATTTAATTTTTGTATATTTGATAATTTACTATATTCGTGTTGAACATTCGAAATTAAAGGTCGCTGATTATTTTGAGTTGAAAAATAGTATATTGTAATAATGTATATTTCTCTATAGTATGTAATGGCTCATAGTATAATTTCAGATGAATAAACACTGGTATACCAGCGTGTGTACAACTAATGTATACACCTAATGTATACACCTAATGTATACGGACGTGCTTTTTAATGTATTTATTAGAAAACTGCATGTTTTGAGATTTAAATTGAGTATTACAGTTGAGTCAATTGACCGGATATGGTGAAGTAGATCATTCCAGATTTTTGGAGCCTGGACGGAGAAAGATTTATGTTGGGCAGATGTTAAATATGATAGAACTGGAGTTTTTAATTTGAATTTGTTTATTTTTGTTGTTGTAAATAGTTATGTTGGGAAGTTAGAAAGTTGGCGAGATAGTCTGGTGTGTTATGGTGAGTAGATACACAGGGGCGGATACAGGAATTGTTCAAGGAGGGGGCTGACAATTAAAATTGTATTTTTAAAATAAGACATATTTACTATGATAATATTCAATTGCATAATATGTATGTGTATATATATATATATATATATATATATATTATTAAATACGTATTTAATATAGTACTATATTAAATTAAATATAATAATATTTTATATTTTATTTAATAAAAACTATTAATCAATTGCATTCTTCTTGGATTACGTAATGCAAATTTGGAAATATTATAATCACAATCGATCTCTATGTATTTATCTATATATAATAAAGAAATTCCATTTAGTTGGTCTTCACTCATAGTTGAACGTAAATATGTCTTTATTGTTATTAATCGGTCAAATGAACGTTCACATTCATACGAGGTAACTGGGTTAGTAGCCATCAATACAATAATTTAATAGATATTAGGAAAAAGACACCTATGTATATATAATATATATATTAAGTATATATTATAAATAAATATATATATATATATATATATATATATATTTATGTAATGTAATGTAAATACATTTAATAAATTCAATTTATCTTGACATGTTATTGAGAGTACTTGTTATCATATTAGGTAGATATTTATTCTCTGTCCATTTAATTTCCCAGTAAATCAATTCGCTTTTTATTAAATTTATCTTTGGTAAATCATCTTTGACTAATTCATACAACTTTAATATATTTTCTTTCTGAATCCTTGTTTTCATTCATTACTTTTGGAATTAATAATACTCCAAGAGATATATACAATATGTCTTTATTGAATCTTTCTTTCATCTCCATTGTCGAATGATCCAAGAATGGAAGAGATATTACTTTTAAAAAATAGGTCCTACTCTTCAGCTGATGAAGCAGGTGCAATTGTAAGATGTAGCTATTTGTTATTTAACCTTGGTATATATAGGTTATAAAGAAATTACTTGAGTTGAATATGATACTAAATATGATGCTTCTTCATTCCATTATACTTGTACTTCATACATTTTATCTCTACAAACTTTTCTCTGACACTTTTAATATCTTGATTTACCTTATATGCGTCTATTGACCTACTCTGGAGAGCAGTTGTTAAATTTGCTATGAAATTAAATGAATTATTACATACAATTAATTACATAATAAATTGTGTACTATTTATAGAATTGTAAAGACCGTTAGCTGTTGTTATACTTTCTGTACCTACCTATAATTAATATTGAAGGTTATTCTAATTTACCCACATCATCTATTTTACAAGACATTATTTTACAATCGTGATGGGGGGGGGGGGGGGGCTAGAGCCCCCCTAGACCCCCCCTGTATCCGCCCCTGATACATGTATGATAAGTGAAATATTATAAATTATACTGGATTTTATTGGCAGCCAATGTAAGTTGGTTCTTAGAGGAGATATATGTTGTCTGGAATGTTTAGCTATGTTGAAAAATATATAAAGCTGATAGCTGTGTTTTGAAGGCGTTGGAGTTTATTTATTAGATTGTGAGGAGGCATATATGTCCCTATAATGACAGGAATTATAGTAATCAATGTGGGGTAGAATGAGGGATGTAGCGAGAAGATTGCAGTATTAAAATTAATGAAGGGTATTATTGTTCGTAAGTTTTGTAGTATGTAGTTAATTGACTGTGATAGTGATTTAGTCGGAATGTGACATTTTAGTGTTGGGTCGATTAATATACCAAGAGTTTTTACTTTATTAGCATAAGAAATACTCAACTTGTTAATGGTAATTTGTGGTGGAAGGAATATAGTAGTAGATGTTTTAATATGCAATGATTCAGTTTTAAGACAGTTTAGTGATAAGGAGTTGTTGGTGAGCCAGTTATGTATATCAGTAATATAGTTGTTAAGTAAATGTATTGCATTGTTAGGGTCTATCAATCTACAGTATAATATGTCATCTGTATACGAGTGATAGTCGACTATATATCTATAGTGGGGGTATATGTCAATAATTTTAAATAAGGGAAGTAGATTGATATTGAATAGGAGTGAACCAAGGACATACCTTGAGGTACTCCATGAGTAACTTTACGAGGTTTAGAAATTAGTGAATTTATGCTAATTTCGTAAACAAATGACCAGTTAGGTATGAGATGAACCAATCGAGTGAAGTATCAGATATTCCGATAGAGGATAGTCCATTTATAAGGATATTATGGTCAAGGGTATAGAAGGCAGCTGATAAATTAAGAGAATGTAGTGAGTTATCCCTAAAGTAATTACTTTCCGACAATTTTCGGGAAATATAGTGACTTAAAAGGGGTCCCACTACAACTTGCTAGAAAATCACTTTCTAGCAAACACTTCGGGATATTATTTCGTGTAATGTACCTTGATATGTAATATCAAATTCGACCACGATGAATATATATATATATATATATATATATATATTATATATATATATATATATATTATATGATATAATATATATCTATATAATTTATAAATCTATATGTTTATATATATTTTATATAATTATAATGTATTTGTATCTACTAAGATGTATCTACTAAGAAAATTCTGTATTTGTAATTGTATCTACTATTATTTTTTTTAAAGTAATTGTAGTTGTATCTATTATAAGAAAAAAGTGTGTAATTGTAATTGTATCTATTATACATTTTTTGAGTATCGTGCCCAGCTCTGCCTATATATTATAGCTATATTACCTATAAACATGGGTTACCTTAGGTTATCTATAGCTAAGAACACATATATAGTGGAACTGAACTAGTATCATTTGTTTCAGTTTTATTAATTATTATCTAGTTAAAATCCAAGCTAATTAGATTAACTTAACTTAAGTATCTAACTTATTATAAATTATTTAATTTATATAGAATAACTCTTTTTACTAACCTCATTATTTACTATTAACAAGATATAATACGAAATATTACAGTTATTTCATTGCAATTAATATTATTCGCATTAAATTAAACTAATATATCTATAGATATATTTATAAATATATACTAGGCCTATAGGTATATAGTATGTGACATATTATGCATATATATATATAACTTATTTACTTTTACAAAACTAAATAACAAGCATTAAACTATGATAATTATACATATTATATTAATTTTTCTATTGATCACCTTATTTCCATTATTATATTTATAATTATCACCAGCTAGTTCGTATCATAATGCCTAATCAACCAGATCATAAATTCATCATACTGGTAATTTTCCGAGTATAAGTTTACAATTATAAGAGATATCGAACAATTATATATATATATATATATATATATATATATTAAAATTATTAGTAATTTAATGGTAAATATGAATAAATATTTTATTTTTAAAAATATTAAATTCTACAATTGTTATTCGATAATAGGTAAACTTATAGTTTTACTTTTTAAATATTTGAATAATAACTTTTTGAAAACCACTGTAAATAATTTCTTAATTCAAATATAACACAATGCTGTGTATAATATTGAATGTTTATAAAAAAATAATGTAATGTGAATAAGTATTAAGGAATATATCTTAATTATATCTACCCATATACTTTTCCAATTACCGACAACATGTAATTTATAATAGCCTATAAAAACAGGTCCGTTATTTACAATTCATTCAATCTATTTTTATTAGATCGTATAATACCACAATTATATCCACCACGATTATTTGATTAGGAGTTCGGTAATGATAGAAAGGGTCGGTATTACCAAGACCTCCCATAATCCATTAATCACCAGATATTGTGGGATGACTCATAGTACGTACATTTATCACCTATTTAGGCTATAATTGCAAGACCTCCTATAACCTCGAGGTTATAGGAGGTCTGGATAATTGGCGATGCGATTATATACAAAATAAACAATTATTTATGGCTATAATATTAATCTATTTTAAAAAAAATTATAAATATATTGAATATTAAATAATATATTACAAATAGTCATTTAGGGTAGGTATTTAGATAATTTCTCCTATGTATACATACCATCGATATAAAGAAAGTGGATAAGCAATTGACGCACGCAATGCATGTAAAAGATAGACACGTGAATGACACTTTTATCTATAAATTAACAAAATGGTATCATTGATTTTTATTGGATATTAGTCATATTATATATGTCAAATATTGAAACAGTAGGCTTTTCGTCGAAATAGAGTAAAGTTACTTCTATCTATATCAATGGATTTAAATTATAAATATCAATAAAATCAATAAAATAGTATTAGAACTTCAAATTAAATACACAAAATTACGAGGAATGTTGATATTATGTATTTTAAATATATAATTTTATTTTTAGTATAGATAGTACATTAAAATTGGTAGTGATTATCAATATATATATGATAAATACATATTATTATAAATAAAAAGTAGTGGGCCAGATAGTGGGTTTCGACTGCAGCGCTCGTAGCGGATAGTGCCATACACTACATTCAATTGCTTATCGATAAACAAGATAGTGGATCCACTTTCTTTATATCGATGATACATACCTTCACATAGTATATTATGCTGCAAAATGTCCAGTATCCTCTATAGAAGTTCACTATATTATATAACATATGCAGTCCTATATAACTATATAGGTACTATACTATATATATATATATATATATATATATATATATATATACTATATAGAGTACTATATTATTACTCTAGAGTAAAGTGAGCTTCATCATATTTAGAAAATATTTCTATTTTTTATTTTAATTTACATCGATTTATATTATTTATTTCTGAACATTATATAATATAATTTATATTATACCCATATTTATACTCGTATTGCAAGAAATCGTATCATATATATTTTATTTTATTATATTTATCAATGTTTATTCGTTATTTCAACATTCGGTATTCGCGTCACTTTTTCGATACGAAAGTTGTAATCTTTTGCCTAATTGAGTAACATATATAGGTGACAACCGATAGGACAACACACGAGTGTACACTGTACACTGTACACTGTGTATACTTTACAGTGTACGTGTTGTCACTATGTCATTGATCTAAGATGCTGGTAGTATTCGTCGTCTATATATTCGTCCATGTACCCGAACACTCTGGTATCGGAAGGGGTGGGTGTGCGTGCGTGTGTGCGTGCGGCAATAGGCTGGTCTGTGCTAATACTGAACTTGCGCACTTTGCGCTTCATCTTGTTAGATCGCGGTGGTTTTCGACTAGCGCCGTTATCCACTCGATGGTTACCATGGTTACCGCGAGTATCGGCCGCCTCGTAGCGGTCGCTAGATATCATATCGTTGCGGTACAGTTCCTCTAAACCAGCGACTTCGTATCCGAAACAAGCTCGCTTTTCATAGCTGAGATCGGTGTCGTGGCGGTGCCGAGTGTTTATCGGCATACTTTCATCGACATACTTGTGTTGTTGTTGTTGTTGTTGTTGCTGGTTGCGCTCGTGTTCTCTTATACCACTACGTCGTCTGGTCGGAGTGAAATATTCGGTAGCCGCACCCCTAGTTTCGTTCATCCACTCCTCGAGATCTCGCATCACAGAAAGGGGCGTGGCGTAAGTTGTTGACGCGAACTCCTTTTCGATATATTCGATAGGTTCGTCGGACAATACACGGGGTATGGTAAGATGTTTCGTAGGCTGCCTTCGGTGTTGAGCCAGTTCTTTAGATTCTAGAGATTCACCTGCTTCCGCATGTTCTTCACACGTGTCATTTTCTTTACTATCAGACTGTATTACATTTGTAAAATCATTAATTTTCTATTTATATATATATACATATATATATATATATATATATATATATTTGTAATTATAAGAGATTAATTATTAGATTATGTTGAATTATTAAAAATGCTGAAAGGATATAATTATAAAAACGGTTGAATGATAAATAAAAAAATGTTTAATATTTTATTTATTTCAAATTTAAATAGGGTATTGATTCAAATATAGGATCATTTAACTATGTATAAATCCAAGGGTTTATACCCCAAGGGTATAAACTTCATTAAACCTTTTGTTTAACTCTGAAGTCAACGTTGTTATATATAATATCTTAATTCGTAAGGTAAATTTGATATTTTATCAAATATTATTTTAGTATGATAACAATCATAATAAAGTGTACTATATATATAGTATATATAGTATACTATACTACTATATAATATTACTATATTGTACTACTATAGTAAATACCTATATAGTATATGAAATATATAAATAAATAATTCTGGATATTTATTAATCATATATTATATACACATATGTGTAAAGGATATCCTTATAAAGTTATATTTGTTTGATATTAAAAATATTGTAATATATAATATAAAAAAAATAAATGATAAAATTTAGATATTTTATAAATAAATGTATCTATAGTATATAATATATTATATAAATAACCGTAGGAAAGTAATTTACGAATAATGTTCAAGATATTTAACAGTAGGTTATAATGTTATATAATAATTACAATGCAACTATCGTATATTTATAATATATATATAGTTACATATACGTATATAATTATATAAAAAAAACCTCAATATGCGATGCGTTACGATTGTGTATTTTCTTCTCGGAGAATATGTTCCTGTATCGGTACCTGTCACCTGTAACCTCTATTTGACCTCCCAAGTCTACCCTCAGTCTGCGCATATACATTTCATGAGCGGCCCTGCGACGTATTAGTATAGCTAAACCCACTACACATACTACCAACCATACACAAACTATACCGGTTATTAGTGGTTTTAGGTTTATTTCTTTGGGTTTTTCGTCTGCGTGATATTTTATTGATGACATATTATGTAATATGTTACCATATTATTATTATTATTATATTTATAACATAACGTATTATCTATAAAATATACGTACACATATATTAGTAACTATGCAGAAGTGGAATTAATGATGCGTGACTACGAATCACGTAACACTAACATGTGGTAATATGATGGCATTTAAGATTGTCGCAACACCTTTGACCTTTGCACTCTGTATCCGAATAAGCGCATCTCCTGTTTCTATATGTAGTCGTCGAGTTAACATCCCTCTTTATATACTATGAACATGCGCCGCGGTATTAGTAATGATGTTGGTGTGTGTATGCGTATGTGTAGGTAGTAGTAGTAGTAGTAGTAGTAGTAGTAGTAGTAGTAGTAGTAGTAGTATTAGTAGTAGTAGTAGTAGTAGTAGTAGTAGTAGTAGTAGTAGTAGTAGTAGTAGTAGTAGTAGTATTAGTAGTAGTAGTAGTAGTAGTAGTAGTAGTAGTAGTAGTAGTAGTAGTAGTAGTAGTAGTATTAGTAGTAGTAGTAGTAGTAGTAGTAGTAGTAGTAGTAGTAGTAGTAGTAGTAGTAGTAGTAGTAGTAGTAGTAGTAGTATTAGTAGTAGTAGTAGTAGTAGTAGTAGTAGTAGTAGTAGAGGTATTAGTAGTAGTAGTAGTAGTAGTAGTAGTAGTAGTAGTAGTAGTAGTAGTAGTAGTAGTATTAGTAGTAGTAGTAGTAGTAGTAGTAGTAGTAGTAGTAGTAGTAGTAGTAGTAGTAGTAGTAGAGGTATTAGTAGTAGTAGTAGTAGTAGTAGTAGTAGTAGTAGTAGTAGTAGTAGTAGTAGTAGTAGTAGTAGTAGTAGTAGTAGTAGTAGTAGTAGTAGTAGTAGTAGTAGTAGTAGTAGTAGTAGTAGTAGTAGTAGTAGTAGTAGTAGTAGTAGTAGTAGTAGTAGTAGTAGTAGTAGTAGTAGTAGTAGTAGTAGTAGTAGTAGTAGTAGTAGTAGTAGTAGTAGTAGTAGTAGTAGTAGTAGTAGTAGTAGTAGTAGTAGTAGTAGTAGTAGTAGTAGTAGTAGTAGTAGTAGTAGTAGTAGTAGTAGTAGTAGTAGTAGTAGTAGTAGTAGTAGTAGTAGTAGTAGTAGTAGTAGTAGTAGTAGTAGTAGTAGTAGTAGTAGTAGTAGTAGTAGTAGTAGTAGTAGTAGTAGTAGTATTAGTAGTAGTAGTAGTAGTAGTAGTAGTAGTAGTAGTAGTAGTAGTAGTAGTAGTAGACAGTTGTAGGTTTTGTTAGATGTTTTAAATTATATAGTGAAATATCTTTTTGTATGATCTTATTAATATTATTATTGTCACGTGATATATCCCGATGTATTGTAGTTTTTATTAAATTATTTATGATTAATGGTGTAAAATTAATTTCAGATGTCAAGTAGTATAAGAAAATCCCTGGGCTTTGGTATAAGTATAACGTAATGATTATTTTGGATATTGACAAATATATGTTTAGTTAGATCAAGTATACTTGATAGTATACTATAGTAGGTCTATACTAGGACTATAGTCTAAGTATTATTTGTTGGTTTATATGCACTTTTTCTTGGATTATATCATTTATTATTCATGATATATCATACATATATTATGGTAAGAAAAAAAGGTTTCGAATTATTTTGTATATTATTATCTTTGATAACAAATATAACTTTGATATTGATCTGTAGAGGGAGTGATTTGTCTGCAAACATAAACATGGCGATGTTTTGTTTCAGTATTGTAATGGTTGAGTTTTTTTAATATTTGAGGGAAATTAGCATGTTATATACATTAATTAGGTCGGTAAAGAGACAGTGAAAAGTGTAGGTTAATCTATGTTTCTCAATGTGGGTGTGTATATTTGTTATATATATATTTATATTTATTTAAATTAAATGTAATATATATATATAATAGTTTCAAAATATGTGAATATAAATAAAGTTTCCTTTAAAATATTCAATCATTATACTGCTACTAATATATAGTAGGGCTTTATTCATTTCTCATACGCAAATGTACGCCAATATATGCGAACAAACACATGTACAACGTCTTAGCATCTACTTACAAGCGAAGTTCATATGAAGGACACACGAAGGACACACTAACCGAGATGCACCGCGAACTGTCGATACAGTGGTCGTACAGGCCTGTCTCCGAGATACCTATAGGAGGATCTTCCTTATATTCACACCCATAGGTGGCGTTAGTGGAGGAATCATCGCAATACGGACATGTGTGCGGCTTATTACAGGCGTTGTAACCGCAACACCATATCGCCTCACCTATGGGGTAATGAGGTAATGGGGTAGGGTAATAGGGTAATGGGGTATCAGCATAATGTAGGCCGTATACTATATATAGTATATTATATTATAGAATAGTAAAGTTACTAGTATAATTACTATAGTATAGTATATATATATATCGTATATAATTAATTTAATATATAATATAATATAGATAAATATTATATAATGTATAAGATATTATAATAATCATAATAATAATCGTAATAATATAATATATAGGGGAAAGTCTCCGATTACCGACCCCTAAATGATTATTTGTAATAACTTATTCAATATTAAATATATTTATTTTAAATTTTGTAATTAAGGTAATATTATGGCAATGAATAATGTGGTTATTTAAAAAAATTTATATAATTATATTTACAAGAATAAACAGGGGGGTCGGTAATCGTATACCTGTTCCTAATACAGACCCCCTTCTCCTATTACCGACCCCCTAACATAATCGTGTTATAAATAATTGTAGTATTATAATATCCAATAAAAATAGTAGATATACATAAATATAATTAATTATAACATGCACGCAATTTATTTTTTATTGAATTTATGTTTTAATAGTAATATTAAATTTAAATTTAAACTTTATAGTAATTATATTAAAATAGTGTAGATTATTATTTAATATTTATTTATTAATCAGTATGTTTATAATCAACTGGACTCATGTATTCAAAATCTATATCAATGATACATAAAAAACTTACGATATATTTTAAAGTAAAATACGGATATATTTTTATAGGATATTATAAATCACATGGGGTCGGTATCAGGTTAATGTAGGGGGTCAGTAATATGAAAATCATATGGGTTTCTATAATTAAGATATATTGGTTAATAGTTATTCAAATTAAAATATTTTTATAATTGTTATAAACATTTTATTGATCTACAATATTATGTACAACATTAAGTTTCGTTTTAATTAATAAATAATTTATAATGATTTAAAAAAAGTTATTATTCAAATATTTAAAAAGTAAAAACAGAATATTACATTTTATCAAATAATAATTGTTGGATTAAATATTTGTTAAAACAAAATACTTATTCATATTTATTATTAAATTACTAACAGTTCAGTATATATAATTTGTTGATATCTCTTATAGTTACTGAGATATGATATGGGTCGGTATTAGGAGGGGGTCGGTAATCGGAGACTTTCCCCTATACGTAATGTAGGATAGATTACCTATTACGATAAATGAAACTTCCGAAAAATAAATAGCGACACCTTGTCATATCTCAGCAATGTTATATTAAAAAAAATAAGGTTTTATGAAATACAATTAATATTAATTTAAGTATACATAACATATACATTTTTTATTTTAGAATATGAAATTGAAAAAAAATATAAATAATGTTTAGAATTATTAGGTATATATTATTATCTTATATGTTCTTATAGAATATAACAACAATAATAATATTTTATTAATTAAATGTGTATTCAATATTAATTAACATACTAAATTTGACAAAACAACTTATTTATAATTATAATCAAAAAATTTTAAATATAACCATATGGTAGTAATATTACTTTCACTTTATAGGTATATATATATATATATATATGTATATATATATATATATATATATATATATATATATATATATTGCACACATACATATACACATATACACACACACATACACACACACTAACACTATATATCGACATTAATTTTAAATAAACTTAAAATTAAACCAACCAATTCCTATCTATCTGATATTGAAAACTACTATTTAAATTATATTCATGCATGCATATTTAATGTTCCACGCATAAGCTTATAGTAAGCTTATACTAGTATGTGTCATGTACTTTCGTATCTATACTAATCTAAATTAAATATTAAATTCATATTTTCTAGTCAAATTACAAAAATTAAATACAATAATAATATATATATATATACAGTAGAAGCTCAGTAACTCAATCTATCAACATGCCGATAACTCAACATTCAAAAAATATTTGGTTGGATTCGTATCTTTTACATGTTAACAAAAACCCTATTACTCAACACATATAACTCAACATACATATAACTCAACATTGTTTTTATAATCCTAGCCTATAGGCTATATATACATGTAAATATACATCCGATAACTCAACATTTATGAAAAATCAAAATATCACAAACATATGTTGTTGGATTCGTATCTTTTACATGTAAAAACTACATTGCTCAACAAATATAATTCAACATACATTATTCAACATGGTTTTATTTAATAATATATGGATATAAATATATAAACGTAAAAATACAATTACAATTATTATATTATTATATGAGTACTATTTTGAATGCATTTATGTGAACAAAACATTAATTAAGTCATTAATTTATACATCAGATAACTCAACATACTCGCTAACTCAACATGAAAACTCCGTCCCGTCAATGTTGAGTTATCGAGCTTTGACTGTATATATATATATATATATATATTATTATATTTAATTGTTGTATTGTATTAAATATATATACCTACTATTTATTTATTAAAATATTATAACTATATATTTTTTAAATCAGGGCGATATAAACTAATATCATTGGTTGAACTAATATATTAATTTTGCGGATTTGTTACCCATTAGTATTTTACACATTGCCTGATAAGGTATATATTTATAAGTATATTGTAATATCGCCTATCCACTTATATTATAATATGATATTATAATATGAATATTTTCATCTATAAGTTAAATTTATATACTAGATAACACATGTACATTATAATATACAGATAATTTTACGATCTTATTTTACGATATAATTTTACATATATATATATGAATTAAATATTCTCCGTGGAGATATCTATATATAGACATAATATATCTGTTTATTTAATATATGAAGTGCCAAAATTTAAAAATGTGAAAACTTTACTAACTTTACTACATCACATGCAGCACTACATCCCATAGGAATATATTAAATTGAAAGCATACTTCCCATGATTACAAATGTATATCTAATGAGTAATTATTCTAAGATTATAATTAAGTGTTTATAAAGTTGGTAATACGGACATGGTACACCAATGTATACATTTGATAATACTTCGTTAATACTACGCTTGATAATGCTGTACTACTACGATCATATGTAATGTCTGCATACTCCTATAGAAGTATTCAATGTATATAGGAAAGTTATAAATGAAGTTACCGAATATATCGATGCTTATAGTTATAAAACATGTATTTTATGTATTAATAACCGTCATAATTATTTGTATTATCTGGAATAGCCATTACTATAGTATACATATACCTATATGTGTATACCTATATATATATATATATATATATATATATATATATATATAACTACGTATACACTTAATATAAATTAATTATAAACAATAAGGACATGTCTATTGTCCTCTACGTCTAGAGACACGTTTACTACATACTCAGCGATACATATATGTATCGTATATGTATACACGAGCGTAACATACATCCCATGCTAGATGTCCATAGGATGCCCTTATACTAGTGATAGGATATGTGTATGTGAGATGTATTAAGGCGTTATATATACATATATATATATATATATATATATATATAACACACACAAACGTATAGACACACACGTATATAAATATATAATTACACACATCAACATAATCGTGCATATGTGCACACGTATGCACGACTGCAATGCATCGTGCGTATGTACGGGTATGTGTACGTCGTACACTGTACACTATATATTGTACGAAATATACTGTATGACATACACTGTACGACGTACAGTATATATATATATATATATATATATATATATATACATACGTGCAATGCACGACGTGCGTCTCACGATGCAGTGTGTATGAATATTTACGAAACATGTTTAATGCGCGATGCTAACCTTTATCGGCGTTGACCTTGGCTTGACATTCAAGTTCGTCCTTGGCGCACTTCATCTCGTACCAGAACAGTCTGAGGTCAGCATCCAGCAGAGTTCTCTTCATCTAATTGACTAACTGTTAGTTATCGACCACTATAGGCTTATTATTGTTGTACGTAGTATACCACTCTCCGTATATATCGTAAGAAATAATGTATGTAGATTATTTTAAATATTCATATATATATATGAAATATATTTCTACTAGACATATTTTATTTATAAATGTCCTATATATATATATATATGTATTTCATTCTATGATTATATAACCATATGTTACGTAATCAAGTTAGCGATATATACGGTGTAATAACCATACATTGAGTTTTGCAGTTGATGAAAACCAAGGACATAGTAGGACATTCGGTACCGTTACAATTGGCGCAGTTGATACCGCCTCTAGCGAATACTGATCGTTCCGGTCCAGTGAACACGCAACACAGCATCACCACGGCAACCGTATCCCAGTGCATTACGTTATCGTTTATTTACGAGTGAATTTATCGGCAGTTATTTTCAAATCGGATATATTTTAGTGTTTATATTTCTAAATTTTAAATCTCTATATATATATAGATTGCTATAGAAATAATATATAAACAGTATATTTCTATGAATTCTATTTCGCTTGATTAACCGGATACTCTGATTCATAAAAATGTATATTAGAATTAAGTAACACGTAATATTTATTAAACTGTCATGTATTATGACAACTGATTATTTTAATATGAATATTAGAAATATATTTGTATATCATAATGATTTTTCATATTTTGTATTAAAATATATGTTTATATATATATATATATAATATTAATAGAAAACTATAAAATAACATAATTTATTGCATATCAAAATACTTATAAGTGGTTTTTGTTAACCATTTATAAATAGGTTATCGTACGATGTACGTCGTGCATTGTATGCTAATATTAGTATATACTAATATTATATATTTATCTTATTTTTATATAAAAAAAAACAGTATTATATAATATATACACTTTTATGATAATCATTATTAATATTAACACTTTTATTTTAATATATAAATACCGAATTATAATAGTAACTACGTATAGGTTAATGTATATAGAATATACCTATAGGTAACCTAATGTATCGGTGAATGTGTATAGATTAGTTAGGGTGTCATCATTTCGATTTCATTCTATTCGAATATTTGCCACGTTACATATTGATGAGTGGTGATGAGTAGGTAATCCTACTTAGTAATACCAAAGCCCTCTCTCAAAGGGCTTTGGTATTATGCATATAATACACATATAATACACATATAATACATATATAATACAACATATAATACACATAATTTATACAAAACTATACATATGAATAGTTTTTATGTACATTTTTTAAGTGTCTATGTGTTATTTTATATTATTTAATTTGCATTATATTAATATTGATTGATTGATATTAGTAAGCAACTATAGTGTAGTCAAAATACATAGTCGAAATATGTAATCGAAATTATAAAGTATAAATATTTTCTAACAATACGAAATTAACAAAATAAATAAATTAAAACGTTTACAGTTACCGTAAAAATAAATGAAAAATAATCGAAAACAGAAATAAATTATAAAGTAAAAATAAACGAAAAATCATCGAAAATATAAATTAAATATTTTTTTTTGTAAATGGTATCGAAATATTTAATTTCTACTTTAACCAACAAAACTAAACCAAAACCAATCCCTGTAATAGTTATAAATTATTAATTATATAGTTAAATATTTAAATGATACATTTTAAATATATTACAAATAGAACGAGTTAAAAATCAAATAAACCAATACTAAAACGAAACAAACAAATAATTCAATACTTATCAAAATCTCTAATAATATAACATTATTATTTTATATTTTATAGTATATTAAATTTGAAACATATACATATATATATATATACATAAACAGAACATTTAAAAAATAAAATAAACTAATATATATATATACAAACAGAACACGTTAATAATAAAATAAACCAATAATAATACGAAACAAACAATATAATACTTATCACTTTAATCTGAAATAATATTATTATTAGTGCAGACTCGTTGACACGTGACTTTTAATCCTGATTTTTGTATTTCAGATAGTTGTTTCATTAACAGAATTACCTCAAGTTTATAATACGGCCGTATACGGTATAATATATTATAACCCGTATTTATAACCCGGTTATATTAAATTGATAATAATGTTATACTTACCTTGATAATACGGTGATACTCTTTATTAAGACGGTATATCATTATCTCCCTCCAAGTAAACTTCCTATAATATGTTATAATTTAAATACAAATAAATTATTGATATAATTTCCTCTCTACCTTGTTACCTTATGCCGTCGAGTCATAACCGACCCCTGGCGACTTCCATGACAGTTCCTCTCTATATCACTCTATTTCTGGCTTCTGTTAGTATCTTCATGATGTTGTCGTTGGCTATATAATTCTGCACATTGTTCAGCCACGTTATGTGTGGCTTACCACTTCGCCGTTGACCATCCATCTTTCCTAGCATCAGCTGTAGCTCCATCGAGTCCGCTCTCACCACGTGTCCGAAGTATGATGAGGCAAGTTTGAAAATTTCTGCTTCTAGCGTTCTTTTAGGCAATGATTTCTATATTTGTCTTCCTATCTATATAGGTCACTCCAAGCAGGTTTCTCCAGCACCACATTTCGAAGGCATCGATTTTTGCTCTTTCCTTCTTCTTTATAGTCCAGGTTTCTGCACCGTATATAATAATCGGGAAAATAAGTGTCTGTACAATTTTTACTTTAGTGGCGAGTCTTAAATCTCTATCTTTAAAAATTTTCCTCAAACTCCCCATTGCACTTTTCCCCATTGCAATTCTTCTGCGTAATTCCATATCTATTTGTACGTCACTTGTTATCAAGGCTCCCAGGAACACAAATCTTTCAACTACTTCTATATTTTCGCCATCAACTATTATAGAATCTAGTTATCCTGTTGCCATCACCTTAGTTTTTTTGACATTTAGATATAACCCTGCTTTCTCACTCGACGATTTGACTTTTTCTATAAGTTCTATAAGGTCCTCTCTATTACCGGCTATCAATGTGGTGTCATCCGCATATCTCAGGTTTGATACTTTCCTTCCACCTATGCCAATGCCTTTGTCCCACTTATCTAGAGCCTCTCGCATTATCTTTTCTGCATATATGTTTCTAACATCTATAGATGTTGAATAGCAATTGAGATAGAATGCAACCCTGGCGTACTCCTTTACCAATCGGTATGTCTCTCCATACTCTGTTCTTATAGTCGCTTCCTGATTTGTATACAAGTTACTAAGCATGACAATCAAATGTTCAGGTACTCCCATACCTTTGAGAGTGTTCCATAATCGTTGATGGTCTACACAATCAAATGCCTTCTTGTAGTCAATAAAGCACATGAATAGTTCTCTTTGATTATCTCTAGCTCTTTCCATCAGCCATCTCAGGTTTGATATTTCCTCTCTAGCTAATCCTAAATATAACCCTATTTCTCGCCCTTATCAAAAGCCAGATAAATATTACCTATACACTACATATCACAATTAAGCTCATCGCTCAATCTCGTTACTGATCCCATTTGTATACTCTTTCACTACAATTGTTCATTACTTAGTAGTATTAACTTAGTACCCTTTTAGCTATACTTATTCTTCCTATTCTTACAAACTCTCTAGTAGATATATCTATATATATAGTAGGCTGCTATACCGTATTATTACCAACGATCTTTAGAATTTTAGTTACAATCCGAAACTAACAATATAGTTAGGTATATACCTAGATGTATGAAATATAGTACATGTAAGAATTTCTAATTTAGATAATTCAATTGTACGTAAAATTGATACATTTAAATGTTATCGTTGAAATATACCAATTCAAGTTTGTGTCCGTTTATATATGATATAAATAATACATTATTTATTGTCAGATAGATTTTGTTGAACAATAATTAAAGTTAATAGTAATTAGTTCAATGCTGGATTTAAGATGACAAATAAATGTCATATGACGAGTAAATAATTCTTCAACGAATTTTATGGCTTCTATAGAATCATCAACATCATGTATTATATGGTTATATTTTATATATTTATAATCTTGGCATTTGTATATTAATGGTAGCCTATGTTGTTTTATTTCACTTTTAATTATGATTGAACATGATTCTATCGGTGTCGAACTACTTTGTTGAAAGTTATTTTTAATTTCAACTAAAGTTTTTCAATCTATAGAGTATTTTATATAGAATAGATATATAGAATTGAATATAGAATTGATAAATATATATAAATATATATTATCAAATTGTTTTTATTTTGTATTTTGTAGAGTCCTTTCATCATATCCAGGAACTTAGATGAAGTTTTCACTTCTAACCATATATGGCTCTAATCTTCATTCGAAGCCGCTCTCATATTAAGGAATTCATGCATAAAACCATGGTTTTAACGAGAGCTGATCATTTATTTATACATAATAATATAAGATTACTTCTAAATAATATTTTAAGACCCATTTTATAGAATTAATTAATGGTCCGGACGAGGGTCGTACCCGTGTCCTACTGCTTGTGTCTGACTCCTTATCCAACTGGTACATATGTTAACGTTAACTATAGACTATAGTTATATAATATATTGCTTACTTGCTTATTTCGGGAGTGTTGTTTCCCGGACAAATATATAATATATAATATAATATAATATATATTATATATATATATATATATATATATAATATAATATAATATATACAGGATTGTTATTTGTATTGTAAACCATTGCAATTTAAATAGTAATATTTTCACGATTAATAAAAAATCACCACTACACGATGTCGTAGATAGTGTGGTGTGCTATTGTTATTGTATTATTTATTAAACAAGTATTATAAATTGTAAGTCATACTATTAGATACTTATTAAGTACTATTATTATATTAGGTATATATCTGCAGGTCTGTATCGGAAGTGTACATTGTTTACAATCAAACAGTGATCATTATTGATACAAATCCCACATGTTCCAGATGGTTATAAACAAGTGTCACTTATATATTTGTGTTGTAGTATACATAATTCCATTGGTACTACATATTCGTAAACATTAATATATTGATTGATATGCATGTAGTGTGAAACTACTACTATATATTTAATTTCCATATCAAATAATATTTAATTGTATATAAATATTTAAAACAAATTAATTTGTTATTTACATCATTCTAAACTTCTTATAATTTTGTAATTTAACCATCTGGTGTGTCTAAATACTAATAATTAACTGCATATATTAATTAATATAAAGTAATTTAAATTACCTATAATAAATAATTATATAGTGGTCATTTATTTTAATAACTAATACTATATTCTAAAAATACAATAATAAATATAAAATGGAATTTAAAAAAAATTATTAATAAATAAAATAAATTTAAATTTAATAATAAATAAACTATGTTTATAAAAAGTATATAATTTCTTAATAAAATGTAATACTCATTATAACCATTAGATTAATAGTATTAGGCTTATTCTACTAATATACATAGGGTCCATCTGAAACGTATACAGTATGCAAAATGGTAAGTTTTTTAGTAGATTATTCCACTAGAATTAAAATATGTTACCGTAATATACCTATTAGTTAAATCTTAGAAAGCATGTTATATTGTACTATGGATAATTCGCGGACTTATAGGTCTAATAATAAATGTAAATGTCGGTATACACGTATACGATAAAGTCAATATATTGCTATTATTTAAATGATCTTACAATGTATTATATAGGATACAATGTATTACCTAGTATTGACTGTATGTGCATATTCAGTTAGTGTACTAACATGAAGAAAACAAATACATAGATTAAATAATTATAATATACATATACATATATGTATATATTATGTCATATCTTTAATACAATATTAATTATCAAATGTATATTACTAGATTCTAAAGAAAAACCTACACCTAGGAAGTGTACGATTAAAAGAAATGTAAGAACATTCTTTCGTAGAATTAAAAATGACAAATGTTCAAACGTTAAACATAACCCCGGAGTAGCACAACAACAACAACATGATACACGTGATCATATATTAGTAAACAGAACTCGCGTTCAGGGGCCATCCATTAAACGCGTATTAGGATACATAAACAAGCGTAGAAGAGCTGCCTCGAAGCCTCGCAGTGCGGGCAAGAATACCACTAGAGGCACGAGGAAGGTGGACATCACTAAGGATTTCGATTACGAACAATTCATCGACAGAGATACTCCGTGGTGTCCGGTTTCGAATTCAAATACGCGCGGCAAACTCGATGACCAATCGAAGGTCGAGCCGAGCTCCGCCCCACCTGGCGGCGTAAATAATCTTAACAACAATAACCAAGACGACGACGACAATAACCAGCAGGTGTACGACAACCTCGTCGAGGTGATGGGAGGGCTAAGCGCCTGCAGCGACGTCAACTACATAGACCGTACCACTAAGAACTCATCCGACAGCTATTCCATGATGGCGGAGAACCTTCCACCCCCTTCATCGTCGTCCAATACGGGTACTTCCCCCTCGCGCGGACCCCGTCGTACCTCCCAAGACGATAAGATGGCGGCCGCGGCCAAGATCGTGATGGACATGATGAAGGAGGACGAAAGTTTCGACAGAGAACAGGCTACCCTTCAGAAAGATAAGAGTTACGATAACTACGGAGATATTAACTTCGACGCCGGAAGTGAAGATACACTGACAGCCTCCTTAGAGCTTCCTATCATATATAACGCACGGTTCCGCTCTGTTAAGAAACTTAAACTCGAAGAGCATAAGGTTAGTCTATAGTATAGAATAGTATATATATATATATATATATATATATATATATAAATATATGTGTATCATATTGACTCTACACTGTGTAGTGCACAGTAAATATATTTGGAAAACAATACTATTGTATTATTTGAATACGTACCATAATACAAATAGGTATACGTATATATCTATATGTATATTATATTAATGTTAATAATAACATACCTACGAAAATACACATATATATATATATATATATATATTACGGAATTTAGTTTACAAATTATTAACGAAAATGATTATAGATAAATTATCTAATTATCATAGAAAACCTACTAAATATTAATTTATACATATTACTAATAATTTGATATCATTATACATTTGGTCTATATTATTGTTCCGCATGAGTGAGTATTATTGTACAATGTACATTGTTGTTATACTTATGTTTCGTATCCTTTATATTCTATAGTATAGAAGTTATGTTATATGGGTTAGAATAGCAGTCTAATTCTGACCGGGTATGAACTATGTTATTATTATTATTATTATTATGAATTATGTACTGATATAATTTTATTCTAGATTAGATTAATAATAGTTTAAAATAATTAACATTAATATAGCTATATATATATATATATATATATATATATATATATATATATATATATATATATATATATATATATATATATATATATATATAAAGGAATCTATACTTATACGTATGGCAGATATTTTTCTAGCAAAAATATTTGTAATAACAAAATATCAAAGTTCCATAGAAAATTAGATTAATTTATAAAATTGTAAAATAAATTCAAACCAGGAACAACATATAGAAAATGATTAATTGTAATATTACTTTAGTACATTATGCACTATAGTATAATATATGTATTCTAAATATATACTCTAGTGAGTTTCCTCTAGTTTCACTATGGGTGTTTAAATAATATATTATAGTTTGTCATTTCAAATTATTTTTTAGATAAATACAAATACAGCAAACGCTATTATTTCTAAACCCATCACTTAAATATATTTAAAGTTTAAATACTATATATATTCATTTATAAACTAAATTATGAATCATATAGTTATAAATATATTTTATAACATATAATTCACAAATATGTGGATTCAAATATTCTACTAATTTGATAAGTTTAATAAAATTGTAATTTATACATAATTGTTTAATCTATTGAAAATGTAGTATTAAAATTATAAATAAAAGTTATTGTTATGTTTATTCCGGTGTATCATCAAATGTTTCCATGTAATGTTATCATCCTATACATGAACTTAAATGCATTTTCCAACTCAAATTAATCTAATTTTCTTAGATAATCTTATTATAGCAACATAGTATCAGCATAATACACTTTTAAATGAATATCAGTATAATAATAACAGAAGAGACTTTTAATGGCAACATAATAACAGCATAATAGAATAATGTAAACATGTGAGGCTATTAGTTATACTATTATATTGCTATTATGAGGCTATTACTGTTAGCTGGGATCCTACTGTTGAGCTACCTAGACAGTTTATATATATATATATATATATATATATATATATGTGTGTGTGTGCGTTCGTGTGCGCGTGTGTGCGTATGTGTGTGCGTGTGAGCGTGTGTGTGAGTGTGCTACTATATTGATTACACAATCCTTTATTCACGCGTTCTCCCATATTGTAATGGTACCCTCATTCGACGCTAGGGTAACGAGGTCACCGAGATAGAATACCAGAAGTGGATGAACATCAAGGACGATATAGACGGCGAGACATACATCAACTACCCCAGAGTTAGAGGCGCTATATTGTGTATTGGAACACATTGTAGTGGGGGAACCTACCCCACTGAGGGTTCACTGTATATAAGTATACTGATAATAATGTGATTGGTGATTGATATATAATTATTAATCTAAAAAACATCTATGAAAATGGGATAATAATCAAATAGATAGATTTAAGTCCCACTCAATTATACTTTTATATTTATTTAAATATAAAACATATTAATATCCTTTTAATGTGTTCGTAATGAAAAAAATACACCAAATCCTTCTGTTATTCAATGAATCCGCTAAATATTTGTAATTTGTGATTACAAATAAATATATTATTGTTCAAATATATAAATGACTCGCTTATTTAATATGCCTACTTTTACATGCGTGTAATATATGAGTATAACATTAATATATTTGGCTATAGTTATTATACGTATATACGTGTATGCATGTATACCATGTATATATTGCTTATAGAGCGTTACATTGTATGTGTTCTAACTACTCTAACACGCACACAGGTGCTGGTTATCGGAGGAGAGAGTTTCCTAGGGATGCACGTGATCAAGGAGCTGATGAAGCTGGGCAAGTACCGAGTGAGGTTAGCTTATGCCCGTAATATATGCTATATGGGTTATGTTGTATGTGATAAGGTAAAGTAACATAATACGGACACTTTAACAATACATGGTCTTAACTTTTTATGACTTATTATTTGTATTCAAAAATTATAATATTTTAATATTATATGATTATAGATATTATTGTGATTTTAAAATTTTAAATAATCTTTTAATTCCGTAGATAACGGGGGTGTCCATAATCGGTACCATGTCCGAATACAGACACCTTTGTTATAATATGGACACCCTATATACATTAGATAAACTATATATTATAGATGAATAAATCAAACAAATTACAATTACGTTATTTATAATTAATTTTATTAAAAATATATTGTAATTTAATTAGTTAATATTTTATTTATTTTTATTATTTTTTAATTAATAATACAATTAAAGTGTCTAAATAATAAAAAAAAGTATATGGTATATGGTATTAATATTATAACGGACGCGATTTTTATGAAAATCAGAATAGGTTATACGCTGCGCGCTGATTGGTTATAGGGTATCCGTATTAAGATATCTAGAGTGTCCGTATTAGGGACTTATTTGACCTCTAGATATATTCTTATAACTTAATAAATATTTGATAACAAATATAAAATTATATATATAATTATAGAATGCTTTATTTAGTAATAATATAGTGTTATATTTTATATCGATACATTTGTATATCTTGAGAAGGTTTTAAGTAGAATTTTTTTCTTCATAAATTTAAAAACGTAATAAAAAATCAGTTTATTGGATATATCTGCAATATTTTGAATAATTAAAAAATGAAAAATACTTTTTTAGAATATTTATATAATTATGAATATTTTATTCATTAAACATTTTTTTGTAGGATTTATGGTTTCTGAGATACCGAAAGTGTCCGTATTCGGGTACTGTCCGTATTTCGTTACTTTCCCCTATATAACATCAGGAGTAAACATAGCTATATTAATAATATTATTAATATATAGTATATCTCTAATGTGTATTTAAACTTATTTTCATATTGGTTTCAATTTGTTGTAACACAATTTAGAACTATTTTATTTTCGTATTTCTTTAAGAGCTTCTAATACTGCTCTATAGTATAATGTATAGTTCTATAATACAGTAGGTATTAACAAAAGTACTAACAAAATTCATAGAAATAATTGGAAATATTTATTTTTCTTAAAAAGTAGTAACATTTCAGATAATATCAATACAAATATAATAATAAAATAAAATCAATATTTTCTCATTATTATTTCTATTTTATAATAGATATTATATAATTTATATTAATATATATTAATTTAACCGATAATAGTTATAAATGGTTATATAACATATTGAAAGAACGTTTAGACCTAAATATATAACAGCCTTATAAAAAATAATAATATTAATATTTGTAATCTAACAGTTATTATTAGATGATATATAGGATATTTCTATGTCAATGTACAAAATAATAATATCATATGTAGTATATGATATATTATATTCAGTAACATAATTATAAGTAAACTTTCATGCGTAATATAATTATTGAGAAAACAAGAACAAATATTCAGGACCTAATCTTATTGTGTAGTATTTTTTATTATGAAAAGTGAATATTGATAATTTGTATTTTAGATCAAAATATAGAATTATTAAAATACTTACTAAATGATTCCAATATATATATATATATATAAATAAGCAACACTGCTCATCGAAAATACAGTCAAGACCTCATATAACCTCTAGGTGGTTTTGATACATAATTCAAAGTTTAGAATATAAGTTGGAATATAACAGTATCGTGTATACAATAGATAAATATAGATCATGATAAAAAATGTAATAATATGCATATATAATTATTTAATATATTACAATAATGGAAAGATTAATTATAAATCTTAGATTAAGCTACACGTGAATCTAAATAACATACATGATATTCATCAATATATTTTTAAATTATAATTTTAAAAAATGTATTATTAAATATAAAATTCAACACGTGAAACCATAGACATTAGAGTGAGGTAAAAAAGAAACCTCACTCAATATATATGCGTGAAACGAATGAAATGATAACAAAGATAGAAGTTAATTACCTTTACGACTTATCGAACGATATAATACCTCTTAATTAATAAAGTGAGCTATCTACAAAGGACATGAAAGCAATGTGATTAGAAAAAGGTGAAATTAATACAATCATTAAAACTATAGTATAATTCTTCAATGCATATACAACATATGTGAAGTGGTATCATAATTATATTAAATATATAATAGGTAGATAATATATTATACTATCGTATTGTCAATGTAATATAAAATCAGTTATTTCAGTTATTTTATTATAATAATATTAATTACATATATTTGTATTGGCTATATTTAAAATATATACTAGATTAGGTAGAGAGATACACTTATTAATAATCAAATATGATAATATATATATATATATATATTATTTTAATATGTATTAAATATTTTTATTTAAAAATAGTAATATTTCACGAAGAATTTAAAGTTTGGAATATAAATTTTAATTTTATAGTCAAATATTTTGCAAAGCAAAGTCTTCGGAAAATATGTATTATTTATCGTAGTGTCTGTGATGTTACATTTAAATAAAAACATTTAAATTAATATTTAAAATTAATTATTTATTTATATTACACTTATCGAATTTTGTACAATATATACCATATTATATTTATTATCAATATAATATCTATATTTAATTTATATATCTTTCAATAACATATATTAATGGATTCTAAAACTAGAGAAAATACACAATTGTATAGAGTATTTTAACATATTTTTAAAATATATATAAAATGATTTGATATCAACATTATTTACAAAATTAAATTACAAACATACATTTATATTTATTTTAATTATCGTATATACGAGTATACTAAAATGGTAAAGATATTATAAGTAATTATATCATTATAGTATATGAAATTTCAAGCATTCTTATTATTAAACAAATTTCAAATTAAAATAATTTGAGATATTCCTTGGTAGAATTATCTCGAAGAAGGCCGCCGATTGTTATTATAAGAATGTCATAGAGTTCAATGTGGCCGGTACTTATATATTACTGCACATTATACGCATAAGATATTTTATAGTAACACAATATTGTATTAATAATAATCTGCGGCCTTCTTCGATATTCACGCCTGGGTACAATTAAAATATTAAAAAAATTATTAAAGACAATTTTAATATTAAATATCTATAATTTTATAGTAAATACAATATTATTTTATACATATATATATAGTACCTTGTTTTTGTTTTAATTTAACTCGTGATATAATAATGAAGTACAAGTGCCTCTCAGATATAAAAATTCTCCTTCAATATATATCATTTTTCATTGATATGTTGGGTGATCGAAATATGAATATAGATATCAGCAGAATATCTATAGATTTATACCTAGACCATCAGTAAACCATACATAAAAATCTAAAATCAGAAAATTTTGTTCATCATAAAAAAATATTAATAATATAAAATTAAAAACTACTATTGCTAATATATAACTATAGATAACGATAACCTATAATAGTTACATAATTATTATGTAATATATTACCACATAGAACTACAATATGTGTGACTAAGAATTCAAAGAAACTTGACGCAAATCACATAGTTAGTTAACGTATATTATTATTTATAATAATTAATTATAATATTAATATATACACATACATATATATATATAATATATTTGTAAATGAATAAATTAATTATTGTAAATTCGTTATTTGTTTACTAGTTATATATATATTGTAATAGTTAATATAATTAGTAATCAAATAAGGAATTTACAATAATTAATTTATTCATTTATAAATATATTTAAATATTAGTTATTTTATAAAATAGTCCCCATTAAATCTTCATTACAAACAAATTATTTTAAATATTCATAAAAATAATTACTGTAATTTAATAATTTAGATGAATATGTAATAAATAATAATAATAATTAATAGTTAATAAATAATAAATATTAAGAGCACAATCGTAATATGTTATCATGTATAACACACAAACAGATAAAGATATTGTTATCATTCAGATCATCAACGGAAGGCCCAACATTACACATTCTTAAAGTTAGCATAGTATACACACTATATAAATAGAGAAACCTTACACCCGCCATGATAATCATCTATTGCATACTCGTGTCTAAAGAAACTCTTTATTTATATCGATGGTACACATATATAATGTACAACTTTAACACACATACATACGTACAGTATTCGTCGCACATTAAGCCATATCGGCTACTTATTTAATTAACCAAGAGATAAACATTACCATTATATAGTAATTACATAATTAAACATATATGTGCTTAATTTATATTTTTTGGTGGACCCCCATACGCTGCACATTATATTTATTATCATAGGCGTGTTGATAGGATGGTGTGGTGAGTGTATCTTTTTCTCTGCGATCAATTATATATCTATTTATAGAATTAAACTAGATAAAAGTTGTATGCGACTCAATGTGAGATTCCGTGCTAACCGAGATGTCATATATATTACGGATTGATATTTTGGGTTTGCTTGATTTCATTGGTTTGGTTTTATGTTACTTTGTTTTTTTAGCTGCATTACATCACTAAGCGTGCCTTTAAAAGTGTATACTAATGATAATGTCTTATTTAGTAAACATTTAGTACATATATGTATAAATGTATAAATAACAACTATGCCTTTAATAACAACTATAATTTGGTACATATACCATATGCTATATTTTGCTTAGTTAAGATTTTATTTTTTTTTATAAAAATGGTTATTTAAAGTAGTAATGGCGATAAAAATAAACTTTATATAATAAAGTATCAAAAAACACAACTAAATCCTAATAAATTATAAATCAACTAAGCATGACATGATTGCTCAGTTGATTATTTATTTAATTTATTCTATATTATTTTACATTCAAAAATTGGATTTACGAAACTTAACAACACAATTGAAAAGAAATATGGTTTTAGTATGTAGAGTCATAAATTATGACTCATTTACCAACATATATTGATGTGTTAAGCATTTTGTATGTATATCTATATCTAGTAAATCTAAATCCATTGTTAGAAATAATAGATGAACTTCATCATGAAATTGTAGGTAAATGTAAATCTGTACGTTAAATAATACTGTTCTCACCATGTTAAATTTCATAATATTAAGGACAGTCAAATAATTGACTATTTGTATTTATTTGTTACTATAATGATTATCATACTCATTGCAATATATTATATTAAGTTGATGTTTGCTTCGTATGAATATTTTAATTAGTGGCTTTCTACTTCCAGCCTAACGCACGTACATATACACAGACATATATATATATATATAAATACATTACCTTACATAGAAACACATGTGAACAATTAAACGTAAGCATACATTACGTATATTCACTACACAGGCACACGCACTCTATAAAATAGACTGGAAGGCAGCGGTACGGGGTTGCGAATACGTAATACACACGGCGGGTCCGATGTTACCGTACGACGACCAGGATAGGGCTGATCTATGGTTAGACTTCACTTGCTATCCACGTAGGTAGGTTGCTTTAGATACTTTATAATGCTATATTTGTATACGTCTATACCGATAATAAATGGGATAATCGATATCGGTTGTCAAGCCATACAATTCCCGAAAATAGATAGATTGATGAGTAGGATAATGTAGATAAGTTATACTGGTAATAGATAAGTGATAATAGATAATAGATAGCCTAAATAAATAAGTGTACAGAAGATTCAAATTAATGAATATATAAATAAATAAGTATAATTATGAAGGCGCGAAACTAACATAATGATGATCTGATAAAATAATGTATAATAAAAATAGTGATTTATTCATGGAATGGTGTATATATCTAATTATTCTACCTATACGAGTATCATATCTATATTAAATTAATATAATTATTAGATATATATATATATATATATATTGTTATATATATATTCTTAATTAATATTGTTATATTTATATGTATGGTTCATCAGATATATAGTATAGTTTTAGTATGTTAATTATTATAGTATGATAATAGTATAATATGTATAGTAGTCTAAACGAGTAGATTATACTGCGGTATTGCTAACATATAATATATAGTAATACATTATGTGTTATTACACAATAGGTATACTTTCGCCGGACCTAAGAAGTTATGTCATGCGCTGATACAGAATTACTCCAGGGTTAGATTTAAATATTAATATAAATATATAAATTTGCAACAACAAGCGAAAATATTTATATTATTTTGAAACCCTTTAGAAGAAAACATTATATAAATATCATTGTAATTTAATAGAAAGAAAAAATTAAAATTCTTCTAATAAATTATCATTATTATTATTCATATTATATTTCAAACGTATAAATATAAAATAGACATATATGTATATAAATATTAATATATATATATATATATATATAATTTAAATTAAGTGTATTTTATATAAACTAATAGATTAACTCTTCGATATTTGACGCTGCAAAAACTGAACCATTGTTAAAGAAAATAGTTATGACGAGTTCTATTAGTACAATAGGCGGTTATTATGTAATATATAAGTGTTTCCTTATATATATATATATATATATATATATATATATATATATATATATATATATATATACATTTAATACCTTTAATGCATTATAATGTATACATAATATTAACACATACCATTATAGGAACATATGATTCAATAGCGGAGACCGTGATAGGCAAAACTTACTTCAGCTTCACAGGTTTTGCTGCCATACAATTTCCTAGCAGTTAGTAAAACACCTTATTTTATATATTCTCATTTTATTTAAGTTACATTTTTAATTTTATATAATATAATTACTATCAATTCATCGATTCATTTTATATGTAACTATTTAGTTTTACTGTTATTATCATTACTATTATTATTACTATTTTAACGTTTTTTTTTACAATCTATTCATTTTAATTTGTTCATATAGTATTTAGTTATAATCAGGAGGGGGCGGGTTATAATTAGTTATAACCTATACCAATAACCTATAGAATATATTGAGGGTACTATTTCATATATCATTTTATACCAACATTTAATTATATATATAATTATATCTTTGTCATTAATTATCTGTGTATTACAATAACATATACAAATATACTTAATATAATTTAATAAATAATAAAATATATATGAATATATATTATATTATAGTAATATAATATTAATTGATCATTTACCATTTAAAGCGAATCTATTAATTGAATCGAATTTACCTGAAGACCAAACTAAGATGACACTAATGACCAAGGCTAAAATTCTGGTAAATATTTACTTTGTATATATTAATTAATATATGAAAAGTTTTTCTAATTAAAAACTTATATATTTTAAATTATATATTATTATATATATTATATTTATAAGATAATAAATTAAATAATATTTTTTACCATTTGTGACCTATATATAGATGAAATTAATTTGTATTAATAATCATTACAAATAGTAGTATTGTTCATCTTGTAATTTGTTAATCATATGTTGTATGATACACTTATAATAAAGCACACATTATTTAGTCAACAAGTTTTAAAAAATTATGGTTTTTATTATGAGTGTATCAAAGTAATATATTAAAAATTACGTATATAATATTTTCTATATGTTATTTATACAATCTTAATATTGTATAAATATTTATCGAACAGTTCAAACCATGGAACCTTGCAAACTACATACATTTTGTAAAAAAATAAGTTTAATATAAGAGATATAAGTTTCTAAAATTGATATGTAATCAATATTATATAATAGTGTGTATTATATGTTGTATAGGAGTATGTTTATAATGCATAGACAGAGCACTGAGAGTTACTCTGAAAGACACAAATTATACATCATTTTAAAGATAATGAATTATTTTGTAATATATTAAAGTAAAATAATTGTTGAAAAAAATATTAAACTAACTTCTCTCCTTTTCTCAAAATAATAGATTTACATATAATATGTAAATCTATAATTCGATATATATATATATATATATATGTGTATTAAACATGAGCACATACCATGGCAGAGTGAACGTAACGCATTCAGATACATGAACCACTCTAGTGGTAGGAAATGCTTTGATCTGGTCTACCTGAATACATCTAATCTTATAGGTTTGTTAACATCATCCTCTGTATCATATGTATGTGTAAGACAACATTCCCAGGCGTCAACGATAATATATATTTATATCCACATCATTTATTTTATATTATATAAGAACTAAAATTACTAAATATATTTTTTCTTTATATGTTTAAATAAATATCTACATTTTATTTGATATATGATATAATGCGATCTAAACAAAACAGTGTTATACAATTATAACTAAAGTAATTAATTTCTAGCTTTAATTCCGAAATTTTAAAAATTATTTCTTGTTTGTCTACTATAGTATACAGACATTATACTGACATCATATCATGTTCTACAGAGAGAATATCAGTATTCTTCATTTTTCTATGACATAGAATAACTTAATTATTCTATATTAATGTAAGCTGTGAAAAGCCTCTACCATTAGAATAATTGTCAGACATCGATGATATATATATTCTAATAATAACAGTTATATTAGGTTAGGATTTCTACAGTTCACGGTTTGTATATCTAGTTCATACTTTATATACAATGTTTATATTAAATTCGCCAAATAGGTTTGTTTATACTATATATGGTAGTGTTTCTTGAATATAATTAATTTTGGGGGGCCACACGAAGTTGTATTTCTTGCAAAACAATATACAGCCCTGCAATATATATATATATATATATATATATATCAGTAATTATAGTAATACTATTACTACTTTTAATATTATAATCATTATTATGATTATTAAATGCGATATTTACACATATCAACACATATGAATAGGGCCGTCTCTGTGCTATGGAGTAGAGTCCCCTTTCGCTAACACGTTTCGCAGGATTCTTACACAAAAGGTTTATACGTACGCTAGTCACTCATGCGTATCCAGCTACTCACTCGTGCGTATCCAGCTAGTGACTCATGCGTATTAAGCTAGTCACTCATGCGTATCCATCTAGTCACAGTCATTAGATAAAGTTGATATTTATATGTGAAATGTGTATTCCTTCTTTATCAATATATGTTGGTATATCTAAAGAAATATATGTTGATATAATTTAATAAAAATCATTTGATCTTCAAGACGGTTTTTACTAATGTAAACAGGTACATTATTACGTTACGTCTCCCATGTTAATAAATCTCTAAACTTGTGCATACATTAGTATACATATATTAGTATACATTCATTGGTATACATTCATTGGTATACATTCATTGGTATACATACATTGGTATACATTGGTATACATTAGCATACATATAACAATAGCATTGTTAATGCTTAATGCATACACCCCATTAACATTAGTAAGCATTCACATCAGCAGAGAATATAGATCATCGATAATAGGCCAGATTTTAATTAACGATTGTGATTACAAATAATTTATTTTAAAATATTTAATAATAATGAACTATATTGCCAGATATTTAAGATCTTATTAAATATCTGCATTAACTGATGTCGGGTAATATTGATGACATCTATTAATACTGCCAGATATTTATTTTCAACAATATAAGTTCGTTAAATCTAGTCTATATTTTTTATGTTAGCACTGATTTTTGTATTCCCTTTTTGGCGTCTGTCCAATCAGACATAACTTCCATTATGTTGTGCAGTATACATAATAGAATATATTTATTGAGCTTTACATTATAATTAGTTTACATAGTTTATATTTTCATTTCAACTTTTAATTATTTTCTTAGAACAAACGGCTTCGAATTAAATCATGGTGGTCTTGATATCCAATATAGTATATGCGCTGTTTACGCGATATCATAGATTATTATATACTCCGACTCGCCCTATATGCATGACCTATGCGTTGACCTCTACCAGGGAAGAGGCATGCCGAATGTAGCGACAGCCTTCATAGACGTGAGGGACGCAGCACTCGCCCATATCATGGCCATGTACGAAACACCCAACATTAAACGCAGGAATATCATCACCACTACGGGAGGCCCATCTGACTCGGATGTTAGTGTGTAGCTATATGTGTTGTATGCGAGCTTGTAGTTATATGTTGTTGTTGTTCTTGAAAGTATTTATTTAAACACATCATTAATAATTATACATTTATAATATGTGATTGAATAATATGTATGTATGTGTGTTAGTGTGCATAGTATCATGTGGTTATGTGTGTGGCTATGTGTGTTAGTGTGCATAGTATCATGTATTTGCGCATCGTGTGATTTATGTTATACATTAAATATAAATTAATTAATTTTCAATTTTGATTAGCATATTACTTGGTCTGACATTGCGCATATTATGGAGAAAGATCTAAAATATCCAGGTAATCTTATTATTATTATTATTATTATTATGTTTTTAGTTTGTTTACATCATTTATATTATAATTAAGTAATATTTTGTTGATGCAATATTTTCTTAAATATATTTAAATCAAACTTATAACCGATATTATTATATTGATATGTAGATATTAATATATATTATTAATAATAATATATAATATTAATAGGATTCACCCACCCCACGAGTATGAAATATGCAACTGCATGGTGTTTATCGAAGTTTGATCCCTTGGTAAATATATATACGTATATATATATATATATATATATATATATGTTAATGTTTATTAATTATGTTATTCTTCAAAGTGTTATAGTTATATTAATTTATGATTTTTATTTCGTATTTATTGTCACAAATATTTTAGTTTATTAAATAAATAATAATTATTACAACAATAATATATATGTAATAATAATAATATAAAAATATAATATAAGATTATTTAAATGAAATATTAAATTATATCTTAATATTGTTAATATAGTTATTATCATACAGATGGCAAATTCACTTCCTTTATTCGGTAAAAGATTTATACTTCCTTGCAATAAAATAAAAATGGTTTCATTTTGATAAATAATATATACACGATAATTATGTTTATGGTGGTGGTGGTTGAGATAATGATGATGATGATGATGATGATGATGAAGGTGATGATGATGATAATGTTGATGATAATGATGATGATGGTGAGGCTGGTCATAGTGATGATGATGATGATGATATAATCTCCATTACATGATGATTATGATTATGAAATAGTATTTTAGCTTTCATGCTATTCTCGTACTATACTGATTTATTTGATGTATGAGATATTTGTTATGTAATATCATACAATAGTATATAAGAAATTAATTGTAATAATGGTCAGGTGTATTTTTATCGATACTTTTTAGTTGTGATATTATATTTGAGTCATATATCAGTATAATGTTTTATTGCAGTGTTTAATTATGTTTAGCATTTCTTGGTTCTGATTTAATGAATTACTCATTTATATTGAATAAAATGCAATTATGAATATTTAGTAAAGTAAGTATATAAGTAAGTAGTTAGATATAAAGTTAGTTAAGTGAAAAGAGGGTAGTCCATGTATTACAAATAGAGTGATACTCACTTTGTTATATTTTAACTGTAAAGCATTGATAATAATGAAATGAATCTGTTAAATAATAGGGTAGATAGAATACAGACAGTTTCTTCTCCTATATCTGAGATAATTTTAAATAATTGTTAAAAGTAATTTTGTAATAACAAATAATGAAGAATTTACCTTTAGTCTATAGAAACACTATTTTATATATAAAAGGTTAAAACAAAATAGTTTTATAATTTAAAAAAAGCATATACACAATGAAACATCTATTTATACATGAAACACTAACTCTGAATCCACTAAACTACAGTTGTTCAACATAGATCCTACTCCACTGAAATATACTATTTCTGACATGTTGGATAGACTGCAAAAGGTTGTTTATCTATATTTAATAGTATGTATACACATATATATATATATATATATATATATATGTGTTTATATTTGAGGACCATCGATATAAAGAAAGTGGATAAGCAATTGAATGTAGTGTATGGCAGTATCCGCTACAGTCGAAATCCACTGGATAATTACTACCACTTTTAATGTATTATCTATACTAAAAATAATATTATATATTTAAAATGCATTATATCTAAATTCCTCGTAATTTTTATTTTTTATATAATATGACTAATATCCAATCAAAATCACCTATTCCATTTTATTAATTTATCGATAAAAGTGTTATTCTCAGATCTATATTTTACATGCATTGCGTGCGTAAATTGCTTATCCACTTTCTTTATATCGATGATGAAGACATATTAACATAATGATCACAACCTTAATTACAGTGCGGGACAGATCAATCGAAAGCAAGGGACGGCTATCAGTTAACGATGCTAGACCCACTCATGGTTAATGTCATACACTAGTCGTCACAGAACCCTATTATCTATCTCGCACACCCTTCATAATACAAGCCCTAAACTTTACGCCCTTCCTTTCACCCTCTCTAAATATCATCATTCCCTAACTCTCTCTTTATTTATCTATTAAATTACACCCTCCCCTGTTCATCATAACTTAACATTACTACATCTCCTCTTTCATCTTATGTGTATCCTCATATAGTTATAACCTAATACATTATTACCTTCTACCTCTATCTCAATTATCTTATCATACACTCCATCCCTCCCATTAAAGTTATATCTATCTAACTCGTTATTTATCACTCTATATTATCATTATTATTCAATTAATTAGCGTATACTATACTCGAATATATATATATATTTTATTCTATTTCTTTACATTAATTTTATTAATCCTTCTATTAACCCAGCCTACCCTACACATAAATCTCCCCAACCTCCCCCTCATCACTCTGTCCCATCCTATATTTCTCACTCCCAATCTCCATTCAAGTTTCCTCCTTCAATATACCTCTCTTTATGTATTCGGATACATCTATTTACATTATCCCTCTCTTTATTTCGCTCACTTACATGCATTCCTATATCTATATTTCTCTGCGATACTCTCAATATCTCTTCCTCTTATTCTCTGGTTTATAAATAGTATTAAACCATTATACAACACAGCCTTGTATTTCATTGATCACGTCCACCATTATTTATTCACTTATATTATATGATTATAATAAATATGCAGTTGTGAAAATATTATTATATATTATTATATATATATGTATATAATTTGAATTAAATTGTATTATATCATATGTATTACATTATTAATAATTACTATTCAGTGAATATAAGAACACAAGGACATATGAACCATTACAATTAGATAAAGCATACAGATAATACATAATATAATTTCTCTGAAGAACAAGGACATTTTACTAATAAATATGAAACAAATTTATTATTTATTAATTATAATATATGTGAAATATATACAGATACATGGAAAGTTATAGGTATTATTGAAGCTAGTTAGCTTAGAAGAGTATTCATTGTAAATGTTAATAGTATTAGGTACTTAATCAGTACAAATAAATGTGTGTTGTATGTGAACTCTACAAATAGTAGAAACTGGTAACTAAGACATATTGCAAGATTAAAAGAATTTATTTCAAATACATTTATTTGTGTGCGTTTATAACTAGATAAATAAGATTAGTAAATAGATTTGCCTACTCTTATACTACAACACTGCTATAACTTATAAGAATACTTGATTAATTTACTATTTAGGTATTATTTACCGACTTCATATAGATTTATTATCGTTAATTTATATTTTCATTCTTAATTAATTTATTGACATTATATTAATATACAAGTTTATATATTCTTTGATATTTATATTACATTATATATGTATTTAAATTAAAATGCAATTTAAACCTGGTATTTTTATATCTTTCAAGGTATTGCGAACATATATGAAAAGAATATAAAATGTACTTTGATATTATGATGATTAATAATAATTATTGTATTTCTTTAAAGCATATCTAATCTTAATTTCATTAATACCTATTTAATATCGTTATGTACCAAGGTCTTCAAGAAACCAATTCGACGATTTAAAAAATGTATAATATATATATATATATATTGTACATTTATTACTACAAATACATATATATCACCATTGATAAATATACTTTAAAAATCGTAATAATAAAGTTAAACTTATGCTTATGGCAATGAAGCAAGTCTTCAAACAGCTAGCTGCATGTGTTTACTTATCTGTGAATGTTGTCTACTAGTAGAATTGTCTTGTTTCAAAGGATGATCCATTTTAAACTAAATTGTATCAACATATTTTCGCACATTTATATTATTAATGTTAAAATAATAATAGTTTAAAAGACATACAACTTTTTAATAAATTAATATGCTATCCTATATATTTTAGTAATATTTACGATATATCTTAATACTGTTCACACTGTCAATTATAAAAATATCTTAATAGATTATTGATATACTTTAAAATATATATATATATATGTATGCGAATGTGTTGTCCTTGACAAAATTCAAATGGTTTAATTTTATATATAAACTTAATAAACACAGATGATATATGAAATTTAACATTTTATTTATTTCGTATAGTTATTTCACATTATGATTTCCTTAGGGCAATGTTATGTAAATACTGTTATATAAGATATAAATATATTAAGATATAATAAAAAAGACAATTTTGTTTTAAATGACTATTATTATAAATATCAATTAATATGAAGAAATTTATATTAAAAGAAATAAAAATTAACATTCCAAAAATAACTCTTGATATATCTTTATTTTATTTTCAAAATTTTCCCTACTCTTATTTGATACAATTTATTATATGCATGTATATGTGTAATATATATTGAATACATTCTATTTCATATATAAATATATATATATATATATTAATATAACGTATATTACTAATATAATTGATGAGTAAGAATAAACAATAAGTAAAAATATAAAAAATGGGTTTGTTGATTTATTTAATTTATAGTTGAGTATATTAAGTTGAATAAAAAAAATTATTATTTTAAATGTTATATAATAAAATAAGATATCATTAGTGAGAGTAATTTTTCTAATTTCTACTTAAAATATATTTAATATATATTAAAGTATAATAACAATAATTAAAATAAAAAAATGAATTTATTTTGAATATTTTATAAATTTAATATATATTATATATATATAATATATATATGTATATATATTAATTATAATAATTATATAACATATATAAAATTGATTTAATAAAAATATGATGAATAAAGTAAAAAAGGATTTGTTAACAATAGGTTTACTGTTATTATATTATTGTTCGGAGATAATCAGAGTGAAACATTCGAGACCGAGAAAATGGAGTGCTTTGAGATCTTTTACAGGAAGTTACTCCACTATTGAAAGTTGTTGGAGCGCTTGTCGTCAAACTTCTTGTTAAGTTTCTTGAAGGCAGCATCAACTTGCTCCTTAGTGACCTCTGCCGACTGTTAATAGTAAGAAATACATTATCACTCAATGTTTGCAAATAAATATTCAATTTATAAGTGAAAACTATATACTATATTATATTATTTTATATATATTTTATATTATAGGAATTAAATAATTAAATAAGAAATGTATATATACATTAATGTTTTATATAAATATTCACACAAAACTATATAAATATATGAAATAGTTGATTGAAATTACTAATAAAATATTGGAATATACATGTAAATATTTAATTTCTAATACTATAGAATATTTAATACATATTTTTAATAAAAATGTATATCATAAAAACTATAATAAACTTTCTATAATTTAGATGTATAGATTTTGTGTCTATATTGATATATTTATGCTAAAGTGTTATATTTTTGTTTTATCGTTAATTATAATTGTATTTATATTATTTTACTTGATTATGTATAATTTAATATCTATAAATAAAAAACTTAATTTTACTTATATAGCAATATAAAAAATCACAAATTTATATATTTATATACATAGAATAATTTATTATATATTAAATACATATCCTTTTATAATTAATACTTCTGAAATCTAATTATATACAATATATTCTAACAAAGAATAACAGTAAAAGGATATAGATACAAGACTGGTATTATATATATATATATATATATATATATATATAAATTAAAGTTGCTATATGGAATTATTAACTATAAGTATATTAATAATGATTTGATTTTATATTCATACATCTTTGCTTGCTATAGTTGTCGTGTAAATATTCATTTATAAATAAGAAATTATTCTAGTTTAATAATTTATTACAAAATTATTTGATTTAGTACATTATAATAATTAAAATTAAGTTATTTTAGGTTTATAAGATTTTTTAGTTAAGAGATAGGTTATATATGGTATTTATTTATTTCACTGAATACCTTGATAATAACAACATATATATAGCTTAAAGTTTAGCCAGCATACTGGTGTTAATACTGAAATCCTATCCAGGAACTTAGATGAAGTTTTCACTTATAATCATGTGGCTTTGATATCCCTTCGAAGCCGCTCTCATGTTACTGCATCCATGATTAACGAGAGCCGATCATTTATTTATACACAATTATATAAGATCACTTCTAAATAATATTGTAATGCTCGAACCCGCGTTTTACTGCTTGTGTGTCACACATGTATATACGCTCTATATATATACATATATATATATATATATATATATATATATATATATATATATATATATATATATATATATATATTATTATATAAGATAACTTCTAAATAATATTTTAAGACCTATTTTAATGGTTTGGACGAGGCTCGAACCCTCAATCTACTGATTATGTGTCTGACCACTTAGACAACTGTGCTACATAAGCAGTTAAATAATATATATATTAAAGTACCTCATTCTCTGTATTTTTGTTAACGGTAATAAGATCCTTAATGGTGTTAACGAGATCATTGACGCCGTTCATAACTTCTCCTTTAGTGTAGCGGTCAAGACCTTTAGTCAACGTATCAAGGGGGTTAGGATCATCACGACTCAGACGACCCCTGTTCTCGTAGTTCATTATGCTATCTTCTTCTTTGGTGATGAAAGGAATGTGTGTGGTCTTGTACATTAGCTGCGTGGAGCGATGTGTGTGTTAGACTGTCTGACTCAATGAAGAGTTGGGTGTGTGCATGGTTTAGCGTTGTGAATACTTCTACTATTATATATATATATATGAAAATATAGTAAACATGAAAGGTAAACAATAGAGTATACATGTATATAGTAAATAGAGACAAATATAACGAATTATTATATTTGTATAAAGTCAATGTTCTTGATTCAGTTAAAAGGAAAAATTGTGTAGATTTCAAAATTTAAACGTGGACAAAACATAAAATAAGGTATATAAAAATAATTTACATTTTTAAATCATAAATTATATCATTTTTACATTACTGTAGATAATATTTTAATAATTATTCACAATCCTACATTACTCCCATTATAAAACTTTTCTAAAACTAACAAAGTTAAACTATAATAATTTAAATATAAAGGTCTAAAAATTAGCTTGAAAATTAGTTATTTTCAAATATAATTAATCTAGTATTACATAACATAAGGGGCTTGCGCTATTGCTATTGGTTCATCTGTCACCATATCTAAATCTAAATAATAAGTACCTTACACTTTTCACAGTCACAGAGTTGAATTCTCCATCCAATCATGAAGAATAGAGATGACACAGGTATAGTTTCATTAGATTTCTGTCTTTTACATGTAATATCTTCTGTTGTGTATCACGCAGATTATATATAATGGTATATATATATATATATAATAGTATATATCAGGGTTGATGGTTTTTTCGGTTTTTACGTAAAAACCAAAAAACCCGGTTTTTATCTGGTATTATCGGTTTTTACAATTAAAACAAGGTCAAATTATAATTTTTTCATAATTAAAAATTAACTAAATTGTATTATTTTCATTATAATTTTAAATAGACATCATATAATGGAACATAATTATTATTCAACATTATAATAAATTTAATAAGTTCCTCAGTTAAAAACCATTATTGTTAAATAATTATAAATGAATAGATATCATTTTTATAGCTATTTAAATAAAAATATAATATCAAATGTAATTATATAATATGATTACATTTGATATTATATTTTTTGATTCATATTTATAACATTTAATTTGATTATATAATAGTTAAAAATATTATAGTTATTTTATTTGCGTTTAGAGTATTTCGGCTATAGCCACGCCCATAGTCACACCCCTTTTGAAATCGCCGGCTACAGTGTCTGGTAACCGTTACAATATACTAAAAATTGTAGTCTAAAATAGTACTTTACTTTATATTATTTAGTAAAATAATTAAGTTTGGTAATATTTGGCTATTACATATAAATAACTATTATTAATAATAATGTATTATTATAAAAACTATAATTTAAAAGTTTAATTAATTTGTTAAAAACCGTAAAAACCATGGTTTTTTCAATTTGAAAAAACCACTTTTAAAAACCGAATGAACCCTGCTTTTAAAGCAGTACTTTACTTCATATTATTTTGTAAAATGATTAAGTTTGGTAATATTTGGCTATTACATATAAATAACTATTATTAATAATAATGTATTATCATAAAAACGATATATGTTTACATTTCAATATATAAATAATTCATAATTAGAATATTCTGCCTAATGGTGGCGTAATTAAATTTGTTATCACATAATCATTGTATTGTAGGCATATAAGTGTAATTAGATGAGAGTCCTACCCACACACTGATATAACATATAATGTAGGCAATTATAATTTATAATTTAAAAGTTAAATTAATTTGTTAAAAACCATAAAAACCGTAAAAACCATGGTTTTTACAACTTGAAAAAACCGACGTAAAAACCCATTTGAAAAAACCAATTTTAAAAACCGAATCAACCCTGGTATATATAAATAATAAATTCATTTATGATAGATTTTGAATACTTCACAACAACGGTACAAACCTTGAGATTTGCTAATCTTCAGTTTCTGAGGATTATAAGATTATGGTTAGGGTGTATAACAAACATACGGTAGGTTGTGAACACAAACCTTTAACGGAGAGACTTCAATTGATGATAGATCTTCTACCTCCACATCTGTTATGTATATCATACAATATAATGCATTGTGTATGAAATAGAATGTATTAAGGTAATCATTATTTTAGGTATATAACATTAACTTGTATTTTATAGGTTCAATTAATGTTCAATTAATGTATTTATTATTATTCATAATTAATATATAATTAATTCAAATATGAAAACAATATATATATATATATATATATATATAAATATAAATTTATATATAAATAATAATCAAATTATATAGTTTATAATAAAGTAAATGTAATATAATAACTATAAATATAGTAATATAGCTATAATTATTAATAATGGGTGCTTGTATATAATATCTTCATTACAAGTTAACATGCAAATTAAATTAGAAACAAATATTAATATATAGTCAACATTAATTATTCTGAGTAAAATGCATTTGAATATTAATAATTTATATTACTATTACTATTACTAGCTCTATAAAACATCGTTTTTCACTAACTTCTAATGAATATAATTATCTGAAAATTTCGCACATTTACATAATATTTTTCCGAATAGTAATTAACAATACAAATTTAATTTTTTTTTCAAAATGTGGACACACTATGATGCCCTTAATATAAATATTATATAAATAAAAATATATATATATATATATATATTATAATGAACACTGGATTATATAAATATCAAGAATATTTACATAACAAATATAATATAAAATATATTTAATAAATAAAGATTATTTGACAAATAATGATACAACACGGCTCCTGCAATATTAACATCTATGTGTAACGTTAATAAAAGTATGGGAGTAACCATGGGTTTCGTAGAGGTTACTGTAATCGAGCAAGAAGCGATGAGAGTTCACGCAAGACTTGCAGATCAACTCACAGGCAGCTTCGGGGCAACTCTCTACCTCCAAGTGCTGTACAGCATTATAATATAGCTCATTAATAAATATATATATATATATATGAACATAAGATAGATTTAAATTAATAATATTAAAATTGATGATATAGTGATTTTGGAATCGCTAATATATCTGTGATATAAGACTTTATTCTATTAATATAAAGAGTCTGCAGCAGATTGCATTAGACCACTAACATTCTCATGAAACCAATCTTCACAGACCACACACTGCATCATACTAGACTCTTCCTATATAATAGTAGTAGAGATGGTATCAGTGATGGTATCGTGGCCACCTAGTGGTGAACTATAGTACTACCTCTATCTCGGGGTCAGGATAAGGACGATCGCATGTGCAATACTTTCCTTCGTAGTTGTGGTTGTAGTCATTGCCGAGGTTAGAGGTATCTTTATCCTGTATTGAGTGCAGGTGATGAGCATAGGCATACCTTACTTTGCAACTACTTATAATGATAACTTATTTGTATCATAATTATACTCATTGGTTAACAGAATTCTATAATGATACTCTATGATATACTAATAATGTATTCATTCGTGCATTACTATAAATCTATTGCAATAAATAAATAATAAATGAGTAAATATCACGATTCTACTTAATATAAGTAAATAGACGTTTCTAACCTTTACGTGTTGACACTTATTTGGGAACTTGTCATTACCACAGTCACATCTAAGATTCCTGGGAAGGAGAGGAGGAGGAGGTGTTAGGAGGAGGATGAGGAGTAGGTTAATATACATACGTAATGAACAGTAATCAGAGAAAAATATCAATAGTTACTAATGTAATAATGATATAAACACAATTAATAATGGTAGTATAATTAAAGAATACAAATATATGCAGGGGTGTATACAGGAATATATCAAGGTGCTAGGTCTATACTTGCTACTAATACAAGGAAGAGCTTTGTATAACTACTAATAGTAGTCTACTATCAGCTAACGTGTAATGATACATTATATATGTTTACAATGTGGTCAATGTATATTAAGGGTAGTACATGGGGTAAACTACTGAATATTATTTGACACATTCATATTCAGCGAATAGATATTAGATACATAGGTCTATTCAAAATAGATCTCATAGATATATATATATATATATATATATATATATATATATATATATACATATATATATTATAAAGCCTTTCAGGGGGGACAACAAATTCAAAAATAAATGTATTTAAGTATAGTAATACATTTAAATATTCAACCAATTAAAAGTGATCAGATAATTTTCATAAATAAACATATGTGAAAAGGTTACCAGATACCCCTGGTATGTAGTAGTGAATACATAGGGTGTATACAATTATGGATGATATGGTAGGTAAGGTTGTGAAGAGTGTAGCTGGCAGCAGGTATGTATGATATAGTAGTCAGCAGCAGATGTGGATTATGTAGTAACACTAACCTCTTAGTGTATAGATCTATGATCTTATGTCCATTGTGGCAATCTATGCAACAAGCTATACAGATGAAAGCAGGTACATTATTTTTAGAGCAGGTTAAACAAGAGAATACAGCTTGTCTTGAAATATATCCCTGTGTAATCGTAATTAAATATAGGTTATCATGATATATTCATTTGAATTATTATTCAATAATTTACATATAAAAAAGCATAAAATAAAGATATGTGCACAAATTTAAATCAAAATATTCAAAAAGGAGGATGTCTAAGATCGACATGGAGTAGATATGCAAATTAACATGAGAGATTTTGTTTTCAATAATCTCTCTAATTAATTTTCTAATTATGATTTCTCTATGGAATATTCAATACTCTTATATTACTATATAAATAGTGGTATATTAAGAATTTATTAAATATATATATATATATATATATATAATTAAAACATTATATAATAAATCCTCTACAACTCTACAACATTGCTAATACATTTAAATATTATACATTATAACTTTTATAGTGTTATTTAATAAGTATATATTAAATATAAATTATGTGAAAATATTATGAGATAAATTCCCTAATGTTTATTAAATACTATTTATTAATATTGATATATAAACAACTGAGTTTACAAATTATAACAGGTTATAAGTTAAATATTCTAAGTTAACAAAATTAAATATATACAAATTGTATATAATTGAAAATTGTTATAATACATTGTATAAATTATACTATATTAAAATATAGTCTTCATTTAAAATTTGTATAATCTATTACAAAAAAATTATCATTTATATAAAAAAATGTAAAATAATATCAATGGTCAGCACAATCTAATTATTAATAGAGTATGATTACCTTATACGTAATATTAATAATTAATGGTAGAGTTAGTTCATTAATACTTATTAGTAATTGTAGAGTAATCAAAACACATCAATATTGAATTGTAAGGTTTTATTCAAGTTATATCTTACATATATACTAATTAGTCAAATTATATGACTCATATATACCTTCAAAACATGTATAGAAGTGATTGAATATTTATATGGTTTCAAATTTAAAAAAATCCACCGATACTACTAGTGATTCATTTTGTATTATATTATTATGAATATATATATTTATATAATCTATTCTATCATAGAATTTCTATGCTATATAATATAGTACATACATTATTATAAAAGGTTTTATTATTATGTATATGAATGAATAAGATAAATTTGTATAATACAATACTTCATTTTATCATCTTAATACTTCATTTTAATGAATTGCTAGTAGTATCTGTATATATATTATTATACTAATATTAATAGTGACTATTGCACATTTAATATTTATGTACTGTAGTTTATCGTATATAAGTTACACATATGCCCATAATATAATGTTCCGATATAGTATCATATCAAGGACATGTTCTGCATACATATATTTATGGACATTTTTATTTTACACTTACATAATGTTATCGTATTGAATTATGGTCTTGGAGTACATATACAAATCAATGCAAATATTAATTTTTGAATTACATTTTCAATAATATTACGTCTAATTTTTAATATAATCAATGTAATAATGTAAAACTAGAATTTCATAATAAATAATATAAATAAATAAACTAAATGTATAAATAAATATCTCCTCTATCTTTGAAATGATTGAAATATAAGAAAATATACTACTGAAATATATATATTTCGAAATTCAAAATATTACCATTGTAAAAACAGAGCAGGTGCCCTGTACTATTTTATAATTACTAGGATATACTATAATACTATTATAGTATAATAGTATAATATAAATGTTATTATTAAGATAAAGCGTACTATTCGCATTCTATATTGTATTGGGGTGATGTAGTAAAGTGCATACCCACTATAATAGTATACAATCATTTTATTACATATTTTAATTTTCGCGCCAAATTGTGATTTTGATTGGCATTTTTAAAATTATTTTAGTTTGTGAGAATTAATAGACTGCATATTTACTAGCAATCGAAATTCGTCAAAGTATGTATTAGTAAATGACGCATTATCTATGACAAGTATTACAATCTATTTTGAAATATTGTTTTGCGGAAAAATATCTACTCATCCAGGCATTTGTCAAATGCCTGGATGAGTAGATATTTTTCTATGATTTGACAAATATTATTTTTAATAATTTCTTTTATAAATTAAGTTATCATAACGGTTATGCATATAATAAAGCATAGCATATATTATATACATTTAATGTATTTCTATAATATTTATACACATTTTATATTCACAATTAAATATCATAACACCATAACAATTAATGTATTGTAACAATACAATACATGTTTTCAAGTATAATACTTTGTATTGGGTTCAAGGTTTGTATACATAATTATAAAGATAGTAAATATATTTAGAAAATACCTTTTCGTATGTGCATGTGTATCTATCGGAATCTCCGAGTATATCATCCTGGTCATCCAACTGCTCGTCTGTGATTTGACTTTCTTCGTTTTCTTTATTGTTTTCTTCAATATTCGACATCTTTCAATGAATGTTCTAAGTTTGTATTGGTATTGAATGAAGATTGATGTGTTTAATAGGTCGTGACCTCTATTGGCGGGATCAATAAAGAGTATAATAGTATTGTAATTATAATAATATTATGAACTGTTTATTCTTCGTCGTTTATAATTATAATTGTATGAAACATAACATATTAATATTATAATTATAAATTAAAATATTTAATAAAATTTAAATAAAAATTTTATTTTAATGAAAATAATTTCATAACAATATAATATATTCAGTCTGATTATAAGTACGAATAGGTCTACAAGTTGTACCCAGCAAACAGTAAGAGCAGCATAATAGCAGCATAATGGCATCATAATAGCAGCATAACAGCAGCATAATAGCGTGACAAATTAATAGCAGCATAATATACATTTAAGAGCAGCATAATAGCACAATGTAAACATTTGAAGTTCTAGCATATGCTGTTATGCTGCTATTATGCTGATCTTACTGTTTGCTGGGTAGTCTACAACCTAAAACCAAATATTTATCCTAGGGAAAGTATTTTATTACAATTATAAATACTTGAATGCTAAATCTATATGTTATATAAATATATAATTGAGTGAATATCTGAATTAAACTGTATAGTAGGGGACGTGAGCCTCACGTCGTGAGGGGGTTTTGGGCGATGCGGGGGTTTTGGTCGATGCCAATATAATCACAACGGTAATAGATATGAAAATATTTTACATTAACGAACTGTGTATAATGTTAATGTTACCTAATATTTTAAGAAAAATGTAAGAAAAATTAAATATATTAAATAAAATGATCGATTATGTAAAAAGTGCATTTTCTGCTATATTATTGTAATAAATAGCGGATAGTTAATGGTAAATTACAACACAATTAATAATATTTTTATGATACATTTTATATTATATTAAACTACTCAATATTCTACATAAAATGAAATAAAAATTAATTAAAAATATTAATTATATAATTGAATAAAGATAACATAATAATACCATATGCGATGAGGAGGTTTTGGTCGATATCACGAGGGGGGTTTTGATCGATGCTAATATAATTACAACGGTAATATATATGCAATTTTTTTACATTAACTAACTATATATAATTATAATATTACCAAATATGTTAAGAAAAATTAATAAAAATTAAATATATTGCATAATATTATCGGTATTTCTGTAATAAATTGCGTATAATTAAAGGTCAAATATTAATATATAATATATAATTAATTAACATCATGAGTGTATTACATATTATCATATCATTATAATAAATATTCGAATTAGTTAATTTAACTCGAATTTTATTATTTGAGTATAGGATATCTACCTATATCTACAAGTATGAATACATTCGGAACTATCGACCACAACTAACTAATCCCACACATATCATATTAAACTGATATTTATGAGTAGTATTATAATTGATAATATATAATTTTATTATCATGATATACAAATCTGAGATAGATATTTATTAGATTAATATCTTTTTAATAAATATTCTAAAATTCAAATACTAATATTCAATATTCACGGAGTACTGGCTATTATAGCGAGTGATACATTTGATCGACCAAAACACCCTCACGTCCCCTATATAATAATAATTCAGAGTAAAAATTGTGCAAATCGCGATTTATTAAATAATATAGTATATGTTACCACGTATGGCATACGTCGTATGCTAGCATGACATATGTTAACATGCACAACGTGTATGACATTGCAATTGCACAACATTGCACGTATGGCAGCTGACAATCCCATGGCAGGCTTAATCATCCCTGATCATACTATTGGCACCTGGAAACAAAAAAGTATGAGCCCCATACTTTTTTTATACTAATATATTTGTATACCTATATATTATATATAGGGTATACAATATATATAGGGGGAAAGTCCGATTAATCCTAGTACCGACCCTCTATCTCAGTGACTATAAGATATATAAAATAATCATATATACACGAATTGTTAATAATTTATTGGTAAATATATATTTACCTACATATATGAATAGGTATTTTGTTTATCAAAATATAACTTTTTTAAATCTTGTAATACATAGGGGAAAGTAACCGAATACGGACAGTGACAGAAATAGGAAACTCTCTGTATCTCAGAAGTCATAAATCCTACAAAAAAATGTTTAATTAATAAAATATTAATAATTATATAAATTGTTTAAAAAAGTATTTTTTAATTTTGTAATTTTTCAAAATATTGCAGATATATCAAATAAACTGATTTTTTTATTACGTTTTTAAATTTATGAAAAACAATTTCAACTTAAAACCTTTTTAAGAATATACAAATGTATCGATATAGAATATAACACTATATTATTAGAATATAAAGCATTCTAAAATCATATATATATATATATATATATATATAATTTCTATATTAGTTATCAAATATTCATTAAGTTATAAGCATATACTTATATGTCATATAAGTCCCTAATACGGACACTCCAGATGTCTTAATACGGACACCCTATAACTAATCGCATATTAACTATTCTGATATTCATAAAAATCGCGTGCGTTATAATATTAATACCACCAATAAAGATCAATCTAATATTTTTATTTTTAGATAATTAAATTGTATTATTAATTAATAAATAATAAAAATAAATAAATTATTAACTAATTAAATTAGAATAAATTGTTCATAAAATTAATCATAAATAATGTAATTGTAATTTTTCTGATTGATTCATCAATAACATATAGTTTATCTAGTGGTATATAGGGTATCCGTATTATAACACATGGTGTCCGTATTCAGACATGGGTACCGAATACTGACACCCCCGTTATCTATGGAATTAAAGATTAAATAAAATTTTAAAATCAATATAATATCTATAATTATATAATATTAATATATTGTAATTTTTGAATACAAATAATAAGCCATAAAATGTTAAGACCCCTTATTGTTAAAGTGTCCGTATTAGGTTACTTTCCCCTATTTTATTAATTAAAAGAAAACGTAATACTATGTAAACTATTTTAGATTAACTAAATATTCAAAAACTTTACATAAATAATTTAATTTGAATAATTATTATCAAAGATATTTTAATTATAGCAACTCATATTATTATGAGTTGCTATAATACAAATGACACACTTACAACCAACACATTTATCATACCGTATCGCTCGTCGCGCGATCAAACAAGGAGCGCGTCCTGTAAAACCACTTCAGGTTACAGTCGAAAAAATAGATAGGAAATACTGAGAAATCCAAAAAATCTGAACTCCCCAAACTACTAAAGGCAAATAAAGTTCTCATATTTGGAACACTGAATACACAGACACTTAGACAGATTTGGAAAATACCAGAGTTAATAGCATCAGCCGAAAAAACAAATCATGACATTATCTGTATTCAAGAACATAGAATAATTCATGATGAAAATGTTATTAAAGAACATGATTATGGAACTTGGAAACTCATAACCTGCTCAGTTTGGAGACATTCTATAAATGCATCCACAGGTGGAATAGGTTTTCTAGTCAATAAACAAGCATATGCTGCAATAACAGATATAGAGAAGATTACCCCTAGAATAATGACTATCAACCTTTCTGGAAATCCACAAACGACTATTATTTCATGTTAGCCCAGAAAATTGTATAGCCCAGCAAATGTAAGTGACGAACAAGAAACGATAGAATTCTATACGAACTAAATTCTTTAACAAGACGGATCCCGAAACATAATGTCCTAATCATTGGTAGCGATTTCAATGCTCAACTCGGACAAACAGATGGTTTCAAATACTCTTATCATAAAACAACAAATCTAAATGGAACAATGCTAAAAAATGATCTAGAGGAAAATAATCTCTTATGCCTGAACACAACATTTCAAAAAAGAGTAGGAAAAATCTGAACACATAACTCCCCGAACGACTATAAGTCACAAATTGACTTCCTAATCATCAATAAGAAATGGAAAAACAGCATTATAAACTGCAGAGCATATAACTCTTTTATAAGTATAGCATCTGATCATCGTATATTTTATCAACTAAAATTAAACTAAGTCTCAGAGCTAATAAGAATAAATGTAGTAAAAACAAACCTTACGACTGGTCTAGGCTAAAATATGACCGTGAATTACGAAATTCTTTTATTACTAAGATAAAAAACACATTTTCTGTACTACAAGATACATCAAACGATGAATCAAGCTCGTCTGCAAATACTAAATATTTACAGTTCGAAAAATCATGTAGAAATGCTGCGGCCGAAATAATACCATTGAAACCGAAATTAAAACAAAGATCACCCTGGGAAACGATAAATATCAGTCAAAAACGTGCTTCTTTACACGAAGCTGCTAAATTGAAAGATCAAAATCCAACGCCCGAGCGCATAAAGAACTTCAAACTTATACAAAGCTCATTCGTCAAGCTTTATGAAAATGAGCAAAATGACTACATCGAGAATAAAATAGAAGAAATACAAAATGCAGCGCCAAACTAAAAGCAAAAAACTAGAAAGAACGTATCGATCTATGGCATAATCATTTTAACTATTTACTGGACTGTCCAATAAGCAATCAAATCAGTACAGAAGACCATCCTACAGAATACGATCAACTTGATATTAAAACTGGCAATTTTACATCTGAAGAACTCATAAAAGCGAATAAAAGTATACAAAACGGCAAGGCCACTGGATTAGACGAAAATCCTGTGGAAGTATGGAAACTATACGAATTTCAATAGTTCTTACTTGATTCATGCAATAAGGTATATTGGCAAGAACCAATTGAAAGATGGACGCAAGGCTGTTTACTTCCCTTCCCAACAATAGGCGATCTATCTGTCACCAAAAATTACAGAGGTATCACATTAACTCCTATAGCAGCAACAATTTACAACCTGATGTTACTAAACAGAATTAGACCAGAAATTGTTCCCATACTAAGGAAAAATCAAAATGGATTTCGAAAAAACCGATCTACAACTGGACAAATTTTAACAATTCGCCGTATACTCGAAGATGTAAAAGATAAAAATCTACCTCTCACACTACTCTTCATCGACTTCTCTAAGGCTTTCGACACCATAAACCGCAAAATGATGAAAATAGTTCTAATATGGTCTTCCTTCAGAAACAGTAAATGCAATAATGATTCTATACAAAAACACTCGGTCCATGGTTAGATCACTAGACGGTGACACACCTTTCTTTGAAATTACAACCGGTGTACTATAAGGTGATACACTTGCTCCTTTCTTATTCATAATATGCCTTGACTATATTCTAAAGAATTCCCTGGATTGCAATAAAGAACTAGGTTTCACCATTTCGAAAAGGAAGAGCAGTAAGTATCACATATGCAGATTACGCGGACGACATTGCTCTAATAACAAACGACCTATCAGAAGCAAATACTCTATTACTTTTAATAGAAGAGAAAGCAAACGAAATTGGTCTAAAAATAAATTCAGGAAAGACGGAATACATGAGTTTTAACCAAAATGAGAAAACAAAGTCGATTATTAAGAGTTTAAACGGAGAAAATATTAGATTATTTCAAATACCTTGGAAGTTATATAGGATCTACATAACATGATATAAATATTATAATTGCGAAGGCATGGGCTGCACTAAACAACCTAAATATAATATGGAAATCAAATCTTAGAGAAAACCTAAAAATAAACTTCTTCAGAGCTGCTGTAGAAACTATTCTAGTCTACGGTTCCGTAACCTGGATAATGACAGTAGATATGGAGAGAAAAATTGATGAAAATATACGAGGATGCTAAGAGCTATTAAAAACAAGCATTGGAATCTACACCTGACTAACGAAGAACTATATAAGAACATCCCGAAAATATCTGACACTATTATAAAACAACGACTACGTTTCGCAGGACATTGTTGGAGGAGTAAGGATGAACTGGCTAGTGATCTACTACTATGGAACCCAAAACATGGTAAGAGATCCCATGGCAGGCCCAGGAAATCATATATAGATCAGTTAAAAGAAGACACAATGCTTAAGATAGAAGAACTTCCGACTGCAATGAATGATAGAAATGAATGAAAATTACGTGTTATGAAATGCCGAGCAAGCTCAACCTGATGATGATGATAATGATATTATTATCATATTACCGACCCCCTTAATTACCCTAATACAGAACCCATGTGATTTATAATGTCCAATCAACATTTATATGTTGTTTACTTTTAAATTGTTAATAATATGTGTATATATCATAGTAGGAATATCCTAATAGAACTACACGAGGATACTTTAGTATGTGAGGTTATATTCATATTCAGTTAATTTAAAGTAATATTAAAGTAATATACAAATATAAAGTTTAAATATAAATTTATTTTGAATATTAAACTAATTAAATTAAAAAATAAATTGCATACTTGTTGTAACTCATTAAATCTATTTATGTCTACTATTTTGATTGGATATTATAATACTACAATTATTTTTACCATGAGTATTTTAGGGGTTCGGTAATAAGATAAGGGACAAGTAGGTATAAGTAGGCACAAGTAGATACACCTATCATATCGTGTATACATGTATCCAATTACCAACCCCCCGCTTATTATTGTCAATATAATTATATAAAACATTTAAATAGCCAAATTATGTATTGCTATAATATTACCCTAATTACTAAATTTACAATACATTTATTGAATATTGAATAAGTTAACTTATTATTAATAATATTATATATATATAATAATTATTACAAATAATCATTAAGTGGTCGGTAATTGAATACTTTCCCTTATATTATACCTATATTAATGGGGTACAGTACCCCGGGGCCAGGGGCCTCCTTCACCTGATATATAAAACCAACATTTTTTTAAACTCCCCAACTTTAAATATATTACATATTTTTACATCATTTTTTCACATCTATACCTAATAATAATACAACAGTTTTTTATTCAGACCACCTTTTTTATTTTAAATTATATATTAAATTAAAAATAAAAGTAATTTAAAAGTATAATTTTTTAAAGTGAATTTAATGATAGAAACATGATATCAGGTCCCTATTATCTATATTATTTAAATAATATATTTAAATATATATGCGTGTCATAAAATATACGAAAATAACTCAATCATTTATATTAAAGAATAAATTCCGGACTTTTTAGTAGATTAATATTCACCAAATTAAAATACTGATAAAATAATTATCGAAGTTTATGAAATATTTTAATTGTATTATAATTATAAGGAATGATAATTTAAAATAGTAGGTGTTATAAAACATCTTTTATAATTATTAATATAAACAAGTTAGGTAATATTTGTACATGAACTTATGGATAAATGATTATATAAATAATGATTATATAATTATTTTGTAGATATAAATAATATAATTTTTTTTATAAATGTAAATTATAAAGAGGATATGGTTTGGTCTATCACATTTGTCACTCTCTATTCTAGCCAGTACTCCGTGAATATTGAATCTTAGTAGGAATCCTACCTGAATTTTAAAAAACTTATTAAAAATATATGAATCTAATAAATATCTCTCTCGGATTTTTATATTATTATAACAAAATTATATATTATCAGTTATAATACCAGGTACGGTAGCTACCTACTGGTAAATATCGGTGAAGTATTGTACGCGAGGGGGTTAGGTCGATAGTTGCGAATGTACAGTACCGGTACTACAGTAGTAACCTTGTAACCTTGTAACCAATTTGTTTATACACTGCGATCAACATCAGTAATGAGTTTTCGGCGGTGTATCGTATATTAATTATTATAAGCTATATTAAATAGATGTGTTTTCAATTTGACTTTAAAGGTGTGGTCAGAAACTATAGATCTAATTGAGTGAGGTAGGGAGTTCCATAGTTTAGGTGATATTATAGAAAAAGAAGATTCCTGTTTTTTATTTAGTGATAAAGTTATTGGTATATTTAGTTTGTATTTATGTATTGTTCGTTGTGGTCGGGATGACTTGTAGTTCGTAAGTAGTTCAGTAAGATAGTCAGGTTTATTATTATGGGTGGCATGGTGGGTCAGTAGGAGTAATTTGTATTGTATGCGGTAAGGGATGGGTAGCCAGTGAATGGATTTCATATAAGGTGTGATATGTTGTCTTGAGTATTTTTTTATCCTGAAAATGGTTCTGATGGCTCTATATTGTAATTTAGTGAGCATTTTGATAGTATGTGCTGGGAGTGAATTTAAAGTAGAGTTACAGTAGTCAAGTCAGGGCAGTATTAAGGAAGTAACTAGTAGTTTGGCAAGTTCAGTAGTTATAGAAGGTCTAATAAGTCGGATCGTATGTAAGGTGTAATTAATGGACTTCGATATATTAGTTATATGTGGTAGATAAGACAGCTTTTGGTCAAGTGTGAGGCCGAGGTTTTTAGCTTGGTTAGAGTATTCTATAATATGATTATTAATAATAATAGGTGGTATGGAATGATGTCCTGGGGGTGTATTTATTAATAAAGATTTTGTTTTAAGGCTATTCAATAGTAGGGAGTTATTTGAAAGCCATTTACTAATGTCATTAATGCATTTATTTATAGTATTTATGTTATTGATTGGGTCAGGTAAATTACAGTATAGCTGTAAGTCATCCGCATATGAGTGAAAGTGTATATCGGGGTATTCGTCAAGTAAGTAAAGTAAAGGGGAAATATATATATATTAAAGAGAATTAGTAGTAACACGTGTTACTACTTATCTCCCTATAGGGAGTATATAAACTAAAATAATAAATGTTGATATAAATTAACTAATTAGAATATTTATTATAATGATATGATAATAAGTAATACACACATACTTTTAATTAATTATATATTATATATGCAACATTTGATTATTAATGTGACGCTATTTATTACAATAATATGGAAGAAACTGCACTTTTTACATATTCGATAATTGTATTCAATATATTTAATATTTCTTAATTTTTCTTAACATGTTTTGTAATATTAACATTATACACAGTTCATTAATATAACACTTGTTCATATATATTAAAACTGTAATTATATAGGCGTCAACCAAACCCTCCTCATGGTATTGATCAAAACCCCCTCATCGCATATAGTATTGTTATGTTATCTTAATTCAATTATTAATTAATATTTTTATTTGATTTTTTTCTTCATTTTATGTAGAAAATTGCGTAGTTTAATATATGTCATTAATTGTATTGTAATTTACCATTAACTCTCCGCTATTTATGACAATATATTGTATTATAATATAGCAGAAAATGCACCTTTTACATAATCGATAATATTATTCAATATATTTAATTTTTATAAAATGTATCTTAAAATATTAGGTGACATTAAATTAACACACAGTTCGTTAATGTACATATGTTCATATCTATTACCGTTGTGATTATATTGGCATCGTCAAAAACCCCCGCAACCCCCTTACGGCGTTTACGTCCACAACCCCCTTAAAATGTTGTAATATAATATTTTATAAGTTATAAATTAGTTAATTAAAAATTAAATATTTATTTTACTAGATTTTCTTTCTACGAAACGATTAATAATGTATCCATTATTAATTTCATTAAGTAGCTTTGATTCTAAATATAATGTTTCCAGACTTGAAAGTGTTTATTATTTCAGATAATTTCATAGAAAATTCGTTATCACTTTAAAGTTCCGATAAGATTCACACTCATGTATAATTATTAGCAGTATACTTATTAAAAACAGATATATTCAGATGACATTTTCTACATTTTGATATAAATCTAGCCGACCATACCTATATGTTATATGGTAATATGTGGATAGCAGATAGTACAATTTAAAATGTTGGTATAAAATAGTTAGGTTCTAAAATAGTTAGGTTCCTACTCTTGAACATCTAATATAATATATATATGATGTAAGTTACATATGTGATCATGTGTTATTATCATTATTTTTCTTTTGTAATTATTGTGTTTGTATATTTCAATAAATTATATAATTTATTAGTATGATATCATACTAATTTATTGTGTCGACTATATATTTAAAGTGCATACATTTTATTTAATACCGAATTCATCCATTTTCAAAATTGAACTTTATTGCAGCAATTTCCTTTAGACTTTATTATACAAAGTAATAAGAGCCATGTTTTGCATAATATTGAAGAATATAATGCTTTCATTTTACTGAATAAATACGTTGCTTCTATTAATGTAATTTACGTAATGTTTTTATCACATCAGAAATAACTTATATAATTTTAGGAAATCCTCTAGAGAGTGCTCTAATAGTGTATGTTTTTGATGAACATCTTATATTTGATAATGTTTTTAATAAAACATGTCATACTTTCTTTAATTATTGTCATTTGATCATATTAGATAATTTGAGTTTATTTTTATGAATAAAATAATTTTATATGGCCAATAAAATGTATTACTTTTATTAGACATACGTAGGTATATAGGTCTAACATAGACCTAATATAGGCCTAATATAGACCTAACTAATACATAATATATGCTTATATATATTATATATATATAGTAAACTATTATATAATGATTAATATCAAACTTTGTGGAATTTACTATAAAACATTCAGACTAATTAGTAATATGTAAATATGTAATAGTACTTAGATATTTTATAGATTATATTTAGTTAACATAATACTCTAAGTATACTAAGTATATATATATACTTAGATATATACTAAGTAATTTAAAGTATACTTAGTTTTAAAAGTAAATATACAATTTTTATTTATTATATATTAATAAATATTACTATTTACAAATTTTATATATTAAATATTTTATATATAAAATCATTAAAATATTAATCATTACTATTACAATATTGTAGGAAAATAACCTATATATTAATTTTCAATATATATTAAATTTCACTATTACATTTCATTACTTTTCTTATAATCTTTACAGCTTTTACTAGCATATTTACTAACACTTATGTGTTATTTAATTAATCTATCATGCGACTCAGTATATACTGAGTGGTTAATTATAATTTTACATATACACATCATTATAATATGTTGTTAAATCAAATAGTAGAAGTAATATAAACCTTTTATTTTATAATTAATGTAATTAATATATGCCTACCTATTGTGTAATGCCTATTGTCATTATATTTCAATTTAATTCGATATTTGAAGACTTCAAAGTCTTAGCTACATGACTTACTTACTGCCATAAGTTAACATAGTTACTTTCCTATAGCTGACTATTGCATAATATCTTATAATAGCGTACATTAATATGCATTGAATAGATTAACATTACAATTCAATTTAAAAGATTAAAACATTAAAAAGATCAAAAGCAGTTTAATGAATATTTGTATATATACCCTATAGGGGAAAGTAACCGAAGACTTAGTGTGCTAGAATACGGACACTCTCGGTATCTCAGAAACCATATATCCTACACAAAAAATTAATGAATATAATATTCATAATTATATAAATAGTCTAAATAAGTATTTTTTATTTTTGTATTATTCAAAATAGTGCTGATAATATAATTAATAAACTGATTTTTATTATTAATTTTTTAAATTATGAAAACAATATTAACTTAACCTTCTCAAAAATATACAAATGTATCGTTATACAAAATAACAATATATTATTAACAACTAAAGCATTCTAAACATTTTGTACATAATTTCTATATTTGTTATCAAATATTAATTAAGTTATAAGCATATATCTAGAGTTCATATAAATCCCTAATACCGACACTATATATGACTTAATACGGAGAGGTAGTAAACCCTATATATAGGGTATATATAACCAATCAGTGCGCAGCGTCGTAAAAAATCGCGTTCGTTATAATATTAATACCACAAATGAAGCTAAATCTAAAAATGTTATTATTTAGATACTTGTATTATTAATTTATAAAATAATAAAAATTAATAAATTAATCACTAATTAAATTATATTAAATTATTCATAAAATTAATTATAAATAATGAATTGTAATTTATCTGATTGGTTCATCAATAATATATAGTTTATCTAGTGGTATATAGAGTGTCCGTATTATAAAACTGGACATGGGTACCGAATACGGACACCCACTTTATCTAATGAATAAAAATATGAAATAAAATTTTAAAATCACCATAATACCTTAATTTGGAGGAGGAGCTATGTGAACTGGAGGAGCTATGTGAACTGGCCAATCGTGGCGGATAATCGAAATGGCTGTTAATCGATAAAACATAATAAGTGGAAGTATATAATATAACATATGATTAATAACTATGTTAATGTGTTATGTTAATACTATAGTAATTCTATAGCATAATAATAGAGACAACAAAATTATTTTTATAATATTTATTAGTTATATATTACCTATTAGTTATGAATGATCCATAAGTTATGTATTACCTATAAGTTATAGGCTATAACCTGTGAACATATAGGTAAAATGTAGGGGAAAGTAACCTAATACGGACACTTTAACAATAAATGGTCTTAACTTTTTATGACTCATTGTTTGTATTACAAATTACAATATATTAATATTATATGATTATAGATATTATTGTAATTTTAAAATTTTATTTAAGGGCAGGGGGCACGGGTTTTTCGTTTACATGTAAAAGATACAAAAAAGGACTCATTTTCAAAACTTAATTCACTAAGTAATTTATATTAAAATTATAAAAAATTTTTTTAGTTGTATACTAATTAATCTGATAATTGTTATTCATAATTTTCAAGTTTTTTTTTTTAATAATCTAAGAGTTATGCATATCTATGTATATGACATACAAAATATTAACAAAAATGTTACAAAAATATCATTTTAAATAAATATAAATTCTTATCAATATAAAAACTAGAATAATAAAGCTACATATGTTATGGATATAATGCAAAAAAATTAAATAGAATAAAGTAATATTACTAAACTTATTGAAATTATAGTGAACGTAGTTGGTCAAAATAATTATTTTGTATAAATCAAGTTTAAAGTTAAAGTTACATTTTATTGATATTTTACATATAAATGACATATTATATATATAAATGTAATATAGCTACCAGTATAGTTATATAAAATTAATATATATATATATAATGAATACGAATAATAATATAATCAGTATAAATCAGTATAAATAATACATCTATTAATAAAAATATGTATTACAAATATTATTTTTTCTTTATAGTTGTTTTAAAATGCTTCTTTTTATTAGTTTTATTTTACGTAAATAAACCATTTTGGTACCATTTTAAAGATAATATTTCATATATTATAAATAAATAATAAAATAATATTACAAATAATTTGTTTTTTCATGATTTTTACCCGTGCCCCCTGCCCTTAATCTTTTAATTCCATAGATAACGGGGGTGTCCGTATTCGGTACCCATGTCAGAATACGGACACCCTGTGTTATAATACGGAAAACCTATATACCACTAGATAAACTATATATTATTGATGAATCAATAAGACAAACTACAATTACGTTATTTATAATTAATTTTATACAAAACATATTGTAATTTAATTAGTTAATAATTTATTTATTTTTTAATTAATAATACAATTTAAGTATCTAAATAATAATTTTTTTAGAATTAGCTTTATTGGTGGTATTAATATTATAACGCACGAGATTTTTATGAAAATCAGAATTGTTCATACGCTGCGAGCTGATTGGTTATAGGGTGTCCGTATTAGGACATTTAGAGTGTCCGTATTAGGAACTTACATGACCTCTAGATATATGCTTATAACTTAATGAATATTTGATAACAAATATAGAAATTAAAAATACAATTTTTAGAATGCTTTATTTTTTAATAATATATTGTTATATTTTATATCGATACATTTGTATAATCTTGAGAAGGTTTTAAGTAGAATTTTTTTTTCATAAATTTAAAAACGTAATAAAAAAATCAGTTTATTTGATATATTAGCAATATTTTGTATAATATAAAAATAAAAAATACTTTTTTAGACTATTTTTATAATTATGAATATTTTATTCATTAAACATTTTTTTGTAGGATTTATGCATAAAAAACAATGGTTTCAAAACAAAAAAAACCATGGTTTCTAAGATACCGAGAGTGTCCGTATTCGGGCACTGTCCGTATTCGTTTACTTTCCCCTAAGTATACATATAGTAGTACATGTACTACTATATGTATGCTGAGGAATGCATAAGGACTATAATGCATAAATATTATAGTATACTATACATATACGTAATTAATAAATAATAATATAAATTACTATTCTCAGCATTCCTCTTATTATTGAGCTAATCAGATTTATATTAATGTTTCTTATTTTTATTATCATATTGATATTCTATGATCTATTTCTTATTAGTTATAATTAAGCAATCTATTTTTAGTTTTAAAGATGTTATTAAAAAATTACAATAATTCGTAATTTAATTAATATTTATAGAAATGTTAACTATAGATCAATATCTCATAACATTCAAATGCATTCGTTCTATTGTAGTATGATATGTATGCATACATATATATAGTATTGTGGTATATTATTCATAATGATTGAAACTTTTCCAGAGTCTATATTTGAGAGCAATAGTTACTCATGATGATGATTTTATGTAGGACCTAACTATTTCTATTTCCGTTGTACAATAATAATAATTTATAATTTTATAATTATATATACCTATAGGTACTATAGTACATATATAAAATATCGTTTACGCTATAAGGCTACAGCTTTATATATATATATATATTCACATATGACTCACCCCGTAGTACACCTGTATGCAGGGAAAAGTATTTAACTACCGATTCCCTCCTAATACCGACCTCTATATTCCTTAAAGAATATGTCGTATCTCAGTAACTATAAGATATATCAACACATTATATATACGAATTGTTAGTAATGTAATGGTAAATATGAATAAGTATGTTGTTTATCAAAATATTCAACCATATAATTGTTATTTGATAAAATGTACTATTGTAGTTTTACTTTTTAAATATTTGAAAAATTAACTTTTTTAAATCATAGTAATAATAATAATATATAATAATAATAATATAATACATATATTGATTAAAATAAAACGTAATGATATACATAATATTATGGATTAATTTATTTTTCAAAACATTATTAAACTATTATAATTTGAATGTGTTACCAATATATCTTAATTATAGTATAATATATGATTACCCTAATACCGACCACATATGATTTATAATATCCTATCAAAATATATAATGTTTTACTTTGACATTATTTTTAATTTATGCGTGTATCATTTAACCCATCAATAGAACAATGATTCTTTAGTATATGTAAGTATGTTCGTATTCAATTAATTTAAAGTTTAATATAGACATATAAAGTTACATTATAAAATGAATATGAATATTAAAACTTAAATTCAATGATATATAAATTGCGCGCGTTTTGTAATTCATTAAATATTTTATATATATAAGAATATATTATATTTTGATTTGATACTATAATACCACAGTTAAACCAATTAAACCGATATGTGGATCCTTCACGCATATTTTAGGGGGTCGTTAATTATATAATGGGTTGGTATTAGGCACATGTATCCAATTGCCGATCTTTATAATACCCTGTTTATTCTTGTCAATACAATTATATAAAAAATAAAAAATATCTAAATTATTTATTGTCATAATATATAATTAAAACATTTAAATAAATATACTAAATATTGTATATATTACGTATACGTTATTACTAATAGTCATTTAGGGGTCGGTAATTGCAAACTGTCCTGTACATTAAACTATAGTAACATATATGTACATCTACTACATATAAGTAGTTTACATATAATGCATGCGACAATTGTGCCATATATATTTACAAAAGTAATATATTATTCAATATATTATGAAAATAATTAAATACTCTTATTCAAAAATTAAAAATGGCGCTTAATAGAAAAAAGAACATGTGTACTTTGAAGAAGGTTGACGGTGAAAATTTGAAGTGGATCGAATATATTAACATGTAAAAGATAAGTTGGACATCTATAGATATACTAGTATACTAGTTTGCTGAATAACAGGGTGGCAGTTAATCGCGGTTATTCTGATGTAATACATGTATACTATATATAGTATATAGTATATATATATATATATATATATATATATGTATATATATATATATATATATATATATATATATATATATATATATACAATATATTGTATACACATGATATATAAATATATATATTTATTATATTGAATATATACATATAATTATACACATATAATGGGATATGATTGTAAAGCCATTTCAGATAATGTGACTTGATGGTTATAATCATAACTAAATGATTGTGTAAATATAGATTGATCATTATATTCAACATAACTGCCACATTATATATTATTTGTATACAACCTAATTATAATTATTAGGTTGGCAAGACTACAATGAAATGCGATTTATAAGTATTATTATAACCTAATGAAAAGCTATCACGAACATCCGTAATGTTATCACGGATGTTCCGATGTTCCGTTACTTATTTCCGATGTATATATATGTATATATATATATATATATATATATATATATATATGTATATATATATAAGATTTAAGTTCAACAGATTTAAGTTCAACAGAATATATTAATTAAATACATTATTATATAACTATATTATAATATATTCACAATATTAATACTTATTAGACATATTTTCTACATATATTAAATATGCACTATAGTAAATTCGAGGAACAATATCGTGAGAATATAATTTAAAGAACAGTTATTGATCAGATAGCACGTGATTCGCGCGTTACATAACACCTACCACGTGATATACCGGTATCACGTGCGGCGCTCGGTCACGTGACTCCCCGAGTACATCACGTGATACTGCACACCGATGCGAGAGGAGCGCGCGTTTATTAAACATATTAAATGTCTGCGTGCGTCGCGCCTGCGTAACGTAATCTTATAATGGAACGCACGCCGACATTCAGCCTAAGGGTCATGCGCTAAGAGATACACTCGCCTAGCTAGGCTTAATGGCTTACTTGGATATCGCACCCGCTCTCTTAGTTTACACTCCGCGGAGTGCACACGCGCGTGCGGAGTGCTACGTTACTAGGTGGTGCCTAGTAATGGCGGATTGCGTGCGGTCACCTTCTTGCGCCGCACGCGCATACATAACATGGCCGCAGCCGCCGATTATTATTATATTTGCGCACTTTATTCTCGCGTTTATTTCGATAATTATTTATTAATCACGTGGGTTTCATTATCGCCCGGGTACAATAGTTATCGATCGGTTCCTTGAGAGACATAGTCTATTACATCGGTTTGTTATTATATTAGTTATTTGTAAATACATAATCAAAGTTATTCTTGTTATATATCATAGTAGGCATACATTCCTATTATACATGATTTATATACATATAAGGCATGAATATTATACAATTATTTTATAAATATATGAACTTTAAAATATCTTAATGGTTATAATTAATAGATTATGTTAATATTATTTACATATATATATGTATCATATATGATATTTTCAATTAGATTATATTTAATACATTTTACAATAATAAACAATGGCGCACTAAACATTATAAGTTATATTGTAGTTTATATTGTGTATACATGTAGATATAAATTTATTTATAAATTATTATAATATAATTAATAACATTTAATATATATATATATATACAAATTATTGAGAAAAAAACTAAATTAAAATTATAATTATTATAAATGTATATATATATATATGATATTGTATACATATATATATATATATATATATATATATACATTGTATTATATTTATACATATATCATATGTAATTATATTTCACCTAAATGTCTTGTTATATATATTATATATATATACATTATTGTATATATAATAACATATATTTGAAATATTTATTAATGCTATATATACCATATATACTATATACAGTGTATATTATACACTATATATAGTGTATATATTGTATATATATACCCATATTATATGGGCCATATATACCATATATCACCTATATTCTATAGGTTATATATAGTACGGAATGTACGTACATATGATGTAATACAATAGGTAATATATTAACTATATATATATAGTCAGTATAAAGTATACTTTGTATACTATAGTATTAGATTTATTAATATAATTAAATAGATAAAATCACTATATATAGTGGTTTTATATATTTAATTATATTAATAAATCTAATACTATTTAGCTACTGGCTATATCTATAGATAGTGTATACTGTATACTATAATATACACTGTATAGTATAAAGTATATTATATAGACAATACTGTATTATATAGTCCACTATAGTGTATATAGTATATATACTCCACTATATATAGTAAGTATACTTACCTGAAATAATTAAATAATCGTGCATAATTTATTTTACTGAACCATCCGATAATCCACGAGTGAGAATTGTAATGTAAACGCTATATGTTATTATTATGTTTATCTGAATATCAATATATATTCTTCCGTGTTTTTTGTCAGATTAGTTTTTGATATTTTCATACGATTTAAATATTCCGATAATAATAATATTTATTTATATATATATATATATATATATATTTACAAATAAATGATACAAATAACTCATACTATATTATTTATATAGTACATCACTTAAATAAGCTATACTATTATTGTAGAATTATATATGTGGTATATATATACGAATTAAAATAATATTTAATAAATATATAATTAATAACTAATATTATAGTTATAACACATATATAATTATTACATATATATATTGATGTTATTTTTATAGAAGGAATTAATACAGTTATTAAGAATTTTTCAAATTTAAGTTTATTTAAAATGTGTTTAGTAGTTATTGATTACTACAGTTGTTTGTTTGTTCGAGTTAAACATAAAAGTTAAACTGTGGTCTATATACTCGATAAATAAAGGAATTTTAGTATATATATATATTTAGTATATATATATATATATATATATATATACATATACTATAGTATAGAATTATATATAAGCAAGGAAAGGACATCTGCTAACACATTTTGTGAAATTTGTATTTTCCGCTTGAGTGATTCTAAAGTATACGATGAAATTTAGTTCATCGATGACCACGCGTGGTCCAGGAGTACAAATTTGAATGTGATACAAAAATAAATGTACAAATCGTTTTTAAATCGAAGATTTCAATTTAAATGTATTAAAATGTAATATAGTATACTACATATTATATTATCGGAATGTCGATATAAAGAATATAGAAAAATATCTTTCAATTAGAACCGCATTTACAAAGGTTATTTTAAGAAACACTCACGCGAAATCGTATAATTCGATTTTTAAAACAAAAATGAACAGCGTCACCTAGGTTCAATAGGTTTAATTTTCAGAAAATTGTGTTATTAAATAATATACATTGTTATCAACCTATACTATTAAATGTAAAATAATACGTTTTATATTATCATGTATTAGATGAAAACTAACTATTCATTACTAATATATAACAGAGTAGTATGATATATGTAGGTTTTAAATGCTACATATCTATATGGTGAGTAAAAGCTAATTTACATTGCATGTAATATATTGAATATATCGAAATCACTGAAATATGTGTTTGACGCGCTATATATAGAACAATAAATACATTGTTGTATAGAAACCGCGTCAAACCTTAATACATGTCAGTGATTTTGATGCCACTTATAGTAGCCGCGGGGAATATGTATTACTTACGTTGAGTAGATAGGGAATGTTATATCTTTTATTTTATATATCTTTGATATTTATATAGATATTCAATTTAAAATATTAATGCACATTTATTTGACAAATAAATACATATTCTTGATATTTTTGTTTCAAAATTTTAAATCATTGAAATATAATTAAATGTACAACTAAAAAGTATCCATAGATAGTAACTATACATCCCAACTTGGGAGTACACAAAGTAAATATTGCAGAGATACGATGTCATGTCCTTTGTAGAAGTAACTACTATTTAATGGGAGAGATTTACTTATTTTATATATTGTTATTGTTATTGTTATTTTGGTGGAGTCCTTTCATCCCATCCAGGAACGTAGATGAATTTTTCACTTATAAACATGTATTATGGCATCCATGGTTTTTTCGAGAGTCGATCATTTATTTATACACAATTATATAAGATCACTTATAAATATTATTGTAAGACCCATTTTAATGGTGTGGATGGGGCTCTAACCCGCATCCTACTGATTATGTGTCTGACGCCTTGTATATATATATTATATATATATAATATATATATATATATATATATATATATATATATATATATATATATATATTATATGTGTATTACTACTATAGTACGACTATAGTCATCGATGAGTAGGTAATTATGACCATTACATACTTATTTCAATTTTATATAAATACATAAGATTTTTTATAGATACTTTATAGGATTAATGGAAGCTTAACTATATCCTACTAGCATACTATTAGGATATGAGTATACTAACTCTAAGTATTTATATGTATATATATATATATATACGTCCGATATGGTGTACGCCGTAAACTGTACGGCCTACAGTGTATACAATGTGCAGTGCACACATGTGTCGTGCACGACCTCTAATAGCAATATAGTATATATGTATATATACTATGTACTAAACACGTGACCTGTAATATAAATACAGCAAGCGCATGCGCAGAAGGGTAATTATCTTCATCATTAATGGCGTTGGCATTGCGCATTTTAATTGAAATTATTAAATAATAATAACCAGGCTCTCGCTCTCTCGTTATAATCGATAACAGTCCACTATAGAACAGTGCATTGTGGGTAGTATACTGCAGCGCCTCTAGTGTAAACTAGATTCATCACTATGGTGCTAATCGATACGGGTCACGTGGTGTTTCACTGGTATTCAACTTGACGCGCATGCGCTATTCATTACAACCGGGCCGACTTCCTGTAAGATACCAACCATCCTATAGGATACCAACCAACCTCACTATAGGTATATACCATCGATATAAAGAAAGTGGATAAGCAATTGAATGTAGTGTATGGCACTATCCGCTACGGGCGCTGCAGTCGAAACCCACTATCTGGCCCACTACTTTTTATTTATAATAATATTTATTTATACATATATATTGATAATTACTACCAATTTTAATGTACTATCTATACTAAAAATAAAATTATATATTTAAAATACATAATATCAACATTCCTCGTGATTTTGTGTATTTAAATTGAAGATATAATACTATTTTATTGATTTTATTGATATTTATAATTTAAATCCATTGATATAGATAGAAGTCACTTTAATCTATTTCGACGAAAAGCCTACTGTTTTAATATTTGACATATATAATATGACTAATATCCAATCAAAACACTGATACCATGTTGTTAATTTATCAATAAAGGTGTCATTCACGTGTCTATATTTTACATGCATTGCGTGCGTAAATTGCTTATCCACTTTCTTTATATCGATGGTAGTTACACTATATGCATACATTGCAGATTTACGAGAGGTACACAGTATAGTTATAACTCCCTAGTATAACTCTAACTATATATACCTAAGGTGTTGTTAAGGACTGATAACACTTACGCGAAATCGTGTAATTCGAGTTTGTATACAAAACATGAACAGCGCCACCTACATAGAGTTAATGTGTGCTTTATAATGTACATTAATATTAAACTATACACTGTTAAAATATAAATCAATATGTTTTAAATTATTATTTATATGATGCAAAATAAGTGTTCATTACTAAAATATAAAGCAATCGGGTATTTTCGTTTTAAAAGCTATACATATATATGTGGTGAGTAAAAGCTAACTTAAGGGTATTCAATATTTTTTCTCGGTCTTTCTCGTTTATTCTTATATCTTAACGTCTACTAATGCCTGTGTTATTTTTAATAATATGAGTCACAATGTCCGTGAGTTATCCGATGTGTTACAGTTATCATATTATTACTTATAAGTATGTTTACATTATATATATATATATATATATATATATGTATACGCCAGGGTGAATGGTAACGTATGTTTACAAATATGCACGGTCAGACACGTGCTTTGTATGGTGCATATGTGTGATAACCGTGTACCTTTGTACAGTATGTGTAGGCACTATTACACACACACACATATAATAATAATAATATTTATTTATTGAAATCTCATATATATATTGAATACAATACAAATAACGGATACAAATGGACCCCTCAAGAAGTCATAGACTTGTACATGTTATAAATAACTGTGAGAGGCCCCGGACAATACAATACAAATAGTAACATTTTTTTTCTTGTGTTTTGATTTATAGTTTATTAAGTTCTTTATAAACACAAGAGAAAATCAAGAACTGCCTGGAGTCGAACCCGGGACCTCTGGCTTACTAGCTTTTGGTTGTCCCACTGAGCTATCGACCCCAGACTATATATATATATATATATATATCATCGTAATGTTATATATAATTATATTGCTATATATATAAATATATATATATATATATATCCTTCATTTTAATTATATCTTTATCTCAACATATATGTTTTATATATACAAGTAGAACATGAGTATACCCTATATATACTTTATGTTATAACATGTATACCTATATATATAGGTATATTACATACGGTATATATATAATATACACAATATACAGTATACTATATAGTGAATAATACACATAGAGAAAACCCTGGATTACCTGTCACATTTAGATCAGTGAAAATTGTGGCGGTTAATCGAACACAAATAATAAGAGAAAATATATAATTATATTATACGATTACTAATCAGTATACTATAATATATTATAGTATACTATAGGTACTATATAGTATACTATAGTAATATTAACACAAGCAGTATGAACTATATATAAGGACAACAAAACAAAGTATATTTATTATATTTAATTAGTTATACGTTTTAAACACATAGTATAATTACTAATACATAATAATATAAAGTAATTATATCATAAATTCCACTTATTACTGAACTAGTCAGATATAGTTTCGTTTTAAAGACACTATTGAATAATGGCAATAATTCAATTAATATTTATAACACTTTGAACTATAGATCAATATCCAATACATTTACAGATACATTTATTCTGCTGTGATAGGGGAAAGTAACATAATACGGATACTTTAACAATAAATTGTCTTAACATTTTATGACTCAATTTTATTCAAAAATTATAATATATTAATATTATATGATTTATAAATATTATTGTGATTTTAAAATTTTATTTAATCTTTTTATTCAATAGATAACGGGGGTGTCCATATTCGGTACTCATGTCCGAATACGGAAACCCTGTGTTATAATAATGACACCCTATATACCATTAGATAAAGTATATATATATATATATGTTATTGATCCAATCAGATAAATTATAATTACATTATTTATAATTAATTTTATGAATAATTTAATAAATTAATAATACAAGTTAAGTATATAAATAAAATCATATAGAGTATCAGTATTATATATTTATATAACCTCTAGATAGGTCTATATCTAGATATATATGCTTATAACTTAATTAATATTTGATAACAAATATAACAATTATGCTTATAATGTTTAGAATCCTCTTGTTTTTAATAATACATTGTTATGTTTTATATTGATACATTTGTATATTATTGAGAAGGTGTTAAGTTGAATTTTTTTTTCATAAATTTAAAAATGTAATACAATATTAGTTTATTGAATATTTCAGAACTATTTTTAATAATTAAAAAATAAATTATAATTATTATAACTATTATTAATACTTATTTATATAATTATTAATATTTTATTCATTAAACATTTTTTTGTAGGATTTATAGTTTCTGAGATACTGATAATGTCGTTTTCGGGCATTATCCATGTTCGGATACTTACCCCTATGATATGTAGATGAGTACATGGTGAGTACATGTACTCATCACAATCGAAACAGTTCCACCATATATTGAATGTCTAAACCTCGAACATTAGTTCATAACTCATGATGAGTGTATTTAACTCTCTATAAATATGTATATAGCAGTCTATAGCACGTATATTATACATGCTATAGATATATAGTTATAGATATATATATATATACTGTATATTATGCTATACGTTCTATACGACGTTATATATACAATGCAGTGTACAATGTACACTGTACATGTATACATGCATATAGTTCCGTTTTACAATACTAATACGTTAGAATTTTATAATTATAATTATTCTATATATAGATTCTAAGGAATAGTTTAGCCATATATGATAGTGCGGCTTATGTGATTATTGTACGAATGAATACTCATCCCGTTTTGCACCCCAATGTAGTAAAGTATGCATATAGGTACATAATTTACTATATACATGCATACGGTATGTTTGATAACTGTAACATATATATTTACAAAATAAATATATTCTATTGCCTAAATATGATAATATACACATATATATGAATGAATGAATGAATGAAAATAGTTTATTGAGTTAATTAAGATATTAATACAATTTACTAATACAATTTATGCTCAAATGAGAGTACCCGAGAGTATCTGGTAATCTATAGTCACAATTGTCTTTAAGAGGATACTATCTAATTTATATATATATATATATATAAGTATATACAATAATGATAAGGTTATGATGGTATTGATATATATATATATATATATATATATATATATATATATATAACATTGTATTTAAAACATACGGGCACATATACCTATAGGTATATATATATACCTTTATACACGAACTCTATATGATATATCGTTAATAATAAGTATGTATTATTTACATATAAATACGTTCACATATATATACAAACACATAATTATGCAAACTTATATACATCATATGACCCTTGTTTATATTGCGAACAAATCTTCGTTCTCTCTATATCGTATACTATTGTATACAATACACCACTCATAACATGTGTGATAAATCACTCATAGCATGCATATGAAAGTCCCCATCTTATCAATCTCCCTCATATGAGTAATATATGAGGTGATATAGCACCCCTTTAACTAATGGCTAGTACATCTTAACTAATATAATTTCGCCAACAATATTCTATAAAATCTTTCTTATAGAATTATCTAAATTATTCCATAGTCTAGTATCTGTAATAGATAAACAAAACGGATTTCTATATGTTATAAATTTAAATCTATAAAATAAATATTTATTAGGTTTTATTACCTATAAATACCGTTACATATATGTAATTTAATTTAATATACATTTTGTAAATTTAAAGAAATAGAATATTCCTTGACCTAAACATAAATGTCATGGTATTCGTTTTGACGATATCATATAATTTTAATGAATTGTGAATAATATAAAAAGTTGATAATTAGATTAATTATTTATAACTTTCAACGTTATTTTATTGCATTTGTAGCATAAATATTTTATATTTTAATAAATATTTAAAAAAAGGTATTACCCCAAATATGACAGCAGTATGTAAAATTAGAATAAATAATGGAATTAGGATATATATTACCTATATATCAATAATAAAGATTTAATATTCACTTTAAATTTAAATTTATTTAAAATATCAATAGCTCTAGATAATTAAATAGATACATCAATTATTATTCCTACACATTTTAAGTTTATGACTTATTTGATTTTAATTTCATTAATATTGACATTCAATTTAAATTATTATTCTTATTTTGAATATTTAACAATAAGAAATTAGATTTATTAATATTATGATACAATTTATTAATATTCAACCAATCAAAGAGTTTATTTAAGTTACATTTTATATTAGTTCTTAGATCAGTAATTTATTTATCGTAAACAAAATCAAATTAGTGTCATCCGTAAATGATACTGGCTTAAATGAATTATATATATTTTTGAGATAATTGATGTAAAATACAAACACCGAACCATGGGGCACATGTGACCCTATGGGGTACACCATATGAAATATTATTAATATTCGAGTTATTATTCATTAAACTAACATACTGTTGCCTATCCTATAATTAGCTTTCTAATAATTTGAGAACTATTCCTCTCAGGATATATTAGCTATTCCTATACTAAAAATACAAATTTTTCTAATTGAAATATCATGATCTAGAGCAATGTTTCCCAACCTATGGGTCATGACCCAAATTTGGGGTGAGTTAAATTCGGCCTCTTCGTCAAAAGGCCGAATTTTGCCGAATTTAAGGATTTAAAAGACAGAAAATTAGCTAAATTCGGTATTTTTTTAAAATATTATTTATCCTATCTTAAATCATTAAAAGTAATACAAAAATACTTAATAGTAATATGTATATTATATGTAAATAATACTACAAGTAAAAGCAAATGTTGATACAATATTAGCAATGTAAGTAAGTAAATACGTAATTATTAAGTATTACATTATATTAAAATGTCTGCAAATCCAAGACTAAAGCATTGTTTTCTTATATAATTAAAAAGGACACAAAAAAGACAAACAGTTTTTAATTTAGCACATCTAGCTGAATATGAACTTAAGATTACAGAACAGTGTTATTACTCAAAAAGTCGTTTCAGTTAAATGTAAATTGTGTGATGTTTGTGGAAGAGAATTCATTGTGATCTATGTATATGTATATATCTACAGATATAATAATTATTTTGTATACAAAATAAATTATATATGTATATATGGTATACCTACTAATATCAAAGGGATTTTCTAATATGTATACTATAATATATCATATTAATATTAGGTTGCCTTTGTATTAATGGTGATTATAAGAATTTATATAATTTCATTACCGGACTGCTATGTATATATCCAGGAACTTCATCCGTTGAATCAGATTTTTCATTAGTAAATTCGATAAAAACTGAAGGAAAGACCCATATTTCAAACATTTCACTTGAAGGATGTATACACTCAAACTAATTTAATTATTTAATAAAAATACAAATATTTTTATATAATTTTTATAAAAATATAATAAATTTCTTATTTACTTGTACTTCATTATTGATTTAAATACTATATTTATACCAATATATTTGTTACGTGATACTAATTTTTTTGCAATGCCATGCTATATAATATATATTAATTACATAATTAAGCATATTAAGTATATATAGAGAACTATATTGATTAAATATAGAAAAGCCGAATTTAAGCCGAATATAAGGATTTCAAAAGGCTGAAAATAAAAGTCGGCCTTTTTCCTTAAACTAGGCAAATGCCGAATTTAACTCACCCTGCTCATGAGTCATGACTCATAAGCTATGAGTCATAACTCATGACTGATGAGACAATTTCTAAAAATATTTATATATATATTATATTTTATATTATTAGTTTATGACTAAAGTTTAATAATACAAAAATAACATTCATCATTGGGTCATGGTACATTTTTTAATAAAAATTAAAAAAAAAAAGGGTCATGGTGAAAACAAGTTGGGAACCATTAATCTAGAGTATCGAAAGCCTTACACAGGTCAATGGATACCATATCTCAATTATTTAAGTATATTTTAATTATATATATATATATATATATATATATATATTATAAATAATCTATACCTATATATGTTTAGTTCTAATTTTAATATATTATATTTAAGAGCAAAAGAAACTTCCTCTAATTTTACATATAAAATATAGGTAACAATGTATCTACCTAACATATACTATCTCTATATAATTACTATATTAAGTGTAAAGTAATAATTCATTGTTTACATCTAGATGATATTACACCATCCAGTGAAACACTATATACTAGTATAAGACAGTATATATTAATTCTACTAGGTTTTTAACTGAACAAATATTTGAATATACTTTTTTGTGTGTGTATATTTATAAAATATGTACAAAGATTTGTCTAAGGCTTCGCAAAATATTTGATATGCATTTAAACATTTTATATAATAATATTATATTAATATAATAATGATTAATTAGATTAAATAGATTAAATATAATTATGTATGATTACTTTTATATTATATATATATATATACTCAGAAATTAAAAAATCATCAAAAGAGTTATCATTGTCTCATCAATAAATAGTTCTCGAGTTCAAAACAATATAAGTACGTGTCACGTGATTCTGAAGTTTTAATTTCATTTTATTTATGACATCAATAAGTATAATGAAATAATAAGAAGTATTATATATTCTATATAGGAATGATCTACAACGAATATACTAGAAATAGTATAACTATTAATACACTAATATTAGTATATATTTGTATTACTATATAGTAATACAAATATACATAAATTAAAATTAAATTAAATTAAATTAAATATAAATCGGATATAAATAGATGAATATATATATATATATATATACAAACAAATAGTTAATTCCCAGTACCATCCCTTGATGTAGCCCTAGTTATAATAATATGGTTTTATATTCGATCTGCATAAGCTAAATCGATATAATTATTGACCTTATTTAAATATGCCATACTAATTTGATGATGTGATTATTCCTATAATGCATATGCGAGGCACTTCGATTTAAGTTTATACAACATATTAAAGACGATTACATAATTATAATTGTTAATATTTAATTAACATATTTTGTTTGATAACTGTTAATATCGGAGATTTCAACGGCCCTTAATAATAAATCGTTTTCAAATATAATTTTCCAAAATATAAATGATTACGTACATTTTAATAAATGTGGGATGTCGGTATTTGTAGCCGAATTATAAATATCGACACCACTCACTTATATAAAATACCGACAGATTAACATTTCGACAGTTGGATATAATAATATCAATTCAACCTATTATATTATTCTAAATTATATATAAATATAATCAAATGTTAATAAATACATTGTAGTGAATAATTTTAATAAATATTATATATATACATATATGGCGTACATGGGGCGTACATGGGGCGTACATGGGGCATACCCCTTTAACAGTATCTATGTATGCTATTTAATATACCTAATTTATGTTTGGAACATATTCATTTATATTATGGAATTTTAAACGAACTTATATGGTTATAACTAATTATGATACAGTATAGGTAGATACCTATAGGTTTATAATTATAATTATAATTATATATTTATATATATTTATATTTATATATTATTCAATTTCCGATAGCTAATTTCAAAATGTATCTGATTATTAATTCATGCTAGTATTTTTATTATTAGGATGTCTATATTTATAATTTTTAGTCGGTTTACAAAATTCTTATAAAACAGAACTAAATATAGTTGTCATCTATAGGTTATATGTATCTATATGATATATATATATATATATATAAATTATTTAAAATGTATATTCACTATAATTAACAACTTACATCTTTAAAAGAAATAGATTTACGACAATATTTAGGATGCTACTTGATGAATCACTATTATCATAATTATTCAACGTAAACATCTATTTTAAAGTTGATTCTTTGTACATTTTCGAGGATCATGACATTTCCCTTATGTCATGTGCATTACAATTAACATTACATCAAACTCAATCCCAACATCCAATCACCAATTGTTAATATAGTAAACAATAATTATTATTTTTAAATTATATAATATAAATTATAAAAATGATAGCCAATAAACACATGACATTAGTGTAGTATCGATCAAATACTATTATTTACCCAGTTATTATATCGTACTACATGACGTAATATCACACGATCATCGTGACCTATCCTCACCTCGCAGAAACACCTCGCAGATGTATCACGTGTTCCTGGCATTGTGTGTCGGCTATTGTCTGGGGCTAGTGGATAACAAGATCCCAACCTCTCCGCTAGGGCCCCCCACTCCGCGAGAATCGGTTAGTATTACGTAACCGTAACACTATTGTGTTAATTGTTACGTCATCACGTATCTTACGGATACATATAATATTAGTTGTTATTGCTGCTGTCATTATTAGTGTCGATTTTAATGTTTCAAATGTTGTATATTAAAACAAGATATATAGTTGATATCAATGATATATTATTACTATTTAAGTAAATCAGAAAATTGTAAGGAAATTACAGAGTAAATATAAAGGAAACACAACAGGAGCCTATCATATATTATGAACAATTAAATATAAATAAATAAAAGGTAATAGTATTAAACTATGTCACTTCGTTATATACCACCCCTTACATATTATAATAGGGGTATAATAGGGGTAACATTAGTGGGGTAGTATAGTAGACTTTAGTTTGTTTTAAGAAGTTTGATGACATAGTTTGTGGGATACATATAATTACGATATATCACATAAGTCAATGACGTATTTAAATAATGATATCTACGCGGTGTTAATCTTTAGATGATATTTTTATTGGTTTATGTAATTTTGTTTGCTTTATATAATTTCTAATAAATTCTATCGATATTGAATTTATCTATACACATAATAAGCACAACATCTACCACAGACAGGCGAAAGGTGCTACTCTGGAATTCCTGGAATTCCTGGCATACCGGGAAGTCACGGTTTACCCGGAGCTAAGGGAAACACGGGGGAGTCTGGATCTTATAGATACGGTTGTCATGGCAGCACCGGTTCACCACAACTGAGATGTTTGTAACATGCGCGTATTCAAACGATTGTGATATGTGCATATCCGGATATAAGAGTAAAGCGGTGTTCACACCAAGAAAATAGTCGACAATATAGTTGACAATATAGTCGAGTATAGTCGCATTTTGGTTTGACAGCGACAATTTGGACGACTATAGTGTCGACAAATATTATAGAAATATTCCTATTTTTTGTTTATATAGTCGACTAGTATTTGGTAAACAATCCCACTGATTGGTTATAAACTAGGTCACTGGTTCGTGTATACATCTATACAAATATACATTAACACACACATATATATATATATAATAATTGAGAGTTGGATAGATGACTGAAAATGAAAACCTTGCCTGGTCACCTATTTAACGAGATTACTAGATGTACAATTGCATCACAAATAGATATACTAAAATAAAATATATGAATTTAAATAATAAATGTTGTGTGTAATACATGTATACACATATTACATTTATACATATAATACATCTACATTACTAAATCAAGAGCGATTATGGCATACCTATATTTAGTTCAAAGAATCGTGGTATGCTATATTATTTTGTAGTGACGTGACCTACAACGACACGCGGTTGTTGACTACAGCTATTGTAACTAGTAACACAATAGGATATATTACAAGTGTACTCGGTGATAACAATAGACAGTGATTACGTAATATAATGTAGCGGGGGGAATAGGTAGATATTCGCGTGTATGGTAAACGCTCAGTAAGCAGTATCTAAGATATCTCACAATATATATATATATATATATATATATATATATATATATATTATAACCATGCATGGTTATATAACTATCCATATAACTATCCATGGATATATAACTATAGTGCATATATGCATATATATAGTCATGTTTTGCGCAATTTAATAATGTATTTCTATATATAGAGAGAGATAGATAGAGATATATATAGATAATATTTACTGTCCGACGGTCAGTGGCCGTATATATATATATATATATATATATATATATATACATATATATGTAGTGAAAACTAGGCACCGTATATGTTGGTTTTTGTTAGGTAATGTTATGTAGCAGAATGTAGCATAATGTACCAGAATGTACTGGCAAATCAAATGTCAACTTTTTACATATTTATAAATACTTTGAATTCAAATAGATTACTTTTTTGTATAGGATAATTTGTATTATTGTAATTATATAAATTAATTTTAAATCATAATTATGTATTAGACATATATATATATATATATATATATATATATATATGTATATATATATATCTCTGTAAATAACATATACATAATTTTAATATCGGTTGTTTTGTTTTTACTCTGTACTAGATAGTAGTACCTATAGGTATATACTATAGTATATATATATATATATATATATATATATATATATATATGTATACCTAGTGTTATCAGTTGTACAGTGTACAATGTACACCTATGTGTTACATTACCTATGAGTTACAGCTATTAACATATATATATATATATATATATATATATATATATATATATATATGTATACGGAGGTGTACAATTACATCTTGTATATGTTATAACTGATATAAATAGAGTGGTGTACATTTAAAAGTATATAATATATGTTAATACTTGAATTATTAATATAACAGTGTATGTGCATGTATACATGTTTAGCTTAGTTATTGATATTAACACCGAATGTTAATTTAAGTATTAACATATATTATATACTTTTTTCTATTTATTTCAGTTATAAATATATATAAGATGTACATTTACACATCAGTATACACATATATGTTAATAGCTGTAACTCACAGGTAATGGTACACATAGGTGTAAAACTATATGTACAACTGATAACGCTATTTAGTACATATTATAAAAATTAAAAAGTTTGCATAAAAACAAAAAAGTTTGCATTTATTTTATTTGTGTTATATATTTTTCTGCTATATTTTAATATAAATTTAGATATTTATTATTTATAATTTTTTTATTTATTATATTTCATGTTGTATTTAACTGAAAATGATGACATCTCCTTGATAATAATGTTCAAGTATATACTTATCTATAGATACTTATTTAGTACAATGTCATTTAAACGAATAAAATGTACCACTCATATAAATGTAATACTATATGTATAGTTCTAATGATATACAAAATTGACATTTTAAAATAATTATTTTACAATTTTCATATATATTTTATTTTCTATTCTTGTAATGTAATTATCAAGTTGAGTTTGCAATAAGTTTATAATATATATATATATATATTAGTTACTAATATATTAGTATATAATAACGCTAATGTACTAATTATAACATATGTATCATAACTTAAAGTATGTATACACATGAATACACCACATGTGGTTATCATATAACTATAGTTATATAGAGATTTAAGTTATATATTATAAATTATAATACATATTCATATGCAATATATTTATATGTAATATTAACTTTCAAAGTTGCTTAGTAAATGAACAGTGCCTATAGTTAAGGGTTATAACCCCCAACTCCCCTGCCCATAGGGAAGGTGTAACTACCGTGGTATAACTTAGCCATGGTAACTCTCCCCTAGTAACGCCTTCCACACATACGTAGCTTCTTCGTCAATAGATATTGTACTACTTGTGTACTGTTACTTATCCCAAGTATTGTGTATTAATGTGCTATCTACTTACATACTACTTAGCTAACTACTCAGCAATGAATAATACAAGTACATTAGGGACATATTTAAATAACAATGTATAATTTTAATTGATTTCAATACTTTAGATACATAGATTAACAAAAGTTGTAGATCTTAATTAGAGTCAATTATTAATAATTATAAATATTTAATAACACTTATTAATAAGTTATTAATACTTTAATTAAAGAACATTGGGGATGCATTATTTTTTCAAAATTAGTTTACTTTAAAATAGTAAAAAATAATTTAATATCTTTAAATGCATCATATAGCTGTCGATATTAACTATAACATACATATTTACAAAATATACTCATTATTATGTAATATTTTACACACAACATTTTAGAAGCTTATAAACTTATTAAAAAAGCTTATTTAAAAATACCGAGATAGAATACCTATATATATATATATATATATATATATATATATATCTCGGTATTTGTTTATAAACAATTTATGATATGTTCATTAAATCTGCAGATTTATATACATGTATAACATTTTCAGAGTTTACAAATACTATATAGAAGATATTATATAGGTATTTTTGGGTATATTATTAGGTATTTTTGAAAATATAAATATATTGATTTGATATAGGGAAAGTCTTTGATTAACAACCCCTCCTAATACCGACCCCCTCGCGTATCTCAGTAACTATAGTTATATATATATATATATATATATATATATATATATATATATATATATAAGATATATCAAACAATTATATATACATAAACTATTAGTAATGTAATGATAAATATGAATACATATTTTGTTTTAAAATATTTAATCCTACAATTGTTATTTGATAAAATGTAATATTCTGTTTTTACTTTTTAAATATTTGAATAATAACTCTTTTCAATCATCGTAAATACTTTATTAATTAAAAGAAAACTTAGTTTTTGTGCATAATATTGTAGATCAATACAATTTTTATAAATATTATAAAAATAATTTAATTTGAATAACTATTAATCAATATATCTTAATTATAGAAACCCATATGATATTCCTATTACCGACTCCCTAAATGACCCTAATACATGTGATTTATAATATCCAATCAAAATAGATCCGTATTTTAATTTAAAATATGTCGTAAATTGTTTATGTATCATTGATATAGATTAAGGATTCATGATTCCATTCGATTATATACATACTGATTAATAACTAAATATTAAATAATAATATATACTATTTTAATATAATTACTATAAAGTTTAAATTTAAATTTAATATTACTATTAAAAAATAAATTCAATACAAAATAATTGCGTGAATGTTATAATTAATTATATTTATGAATATCTACTATGTTGATTGGATATTATAATACTATAATTATTTATACCACGATTATTTTAGGGTGTCGGTAATAGGAGAAGGGGTCGGTATTATGTACAGGTATCCGATTACCGACCTCCCTGTTTATTCTTGTAAATATAATTATATCAAAAATTTAAAATAGCCACATTTTTCATTGCCATAATATTACCATAATTACAAAATTTCAAATACATATATTTAATATTTAATACGTTATTACAAATAACCATTTAGGGGTCGGTAATCAGAGACTTTCCCCTACTTATAATAAAAAATAATTTGTTAACAAAATAATGTATTATTTGTATTATAAGTGCACCAAGACAATACATTTACATTTTCAATAAAAGCTATAACATACACTTATATATATTATTTATAAACTCTCATCATTTTATACACATGTGATATAATGATGCAAACGGTGGAACCTTCCGAGCATCATACATTGTGTAACACAGATATCGAGATATAGGTTCTAAGCTTCTAAAGTGTTATATATAATACATATTATGTATTACATAGTACATAATAATGTGTATTATATGTTGTACAGGTGTATGTTTAATGATAGATTAGAAACTCATAATTAATATTGAACAAAATATTAATTAATACATCATTTTAAAGATAATAAATATTTTTTAATATTACATGGTAACATAATTTTTGAAAAATAAATTAAGTTCATTTATTTTTCAAAAATGATGTTACCATGTAATATTAAAAAATATTTGCTATCTTTAAAACTAAGTATTAATACATGTAAATGATGCAAATACTGTATTAATTAATATACTGTTCAATATTAATTATGAGTTTCTAATCTATGCATTAAACATTAAACATTATACATACACCTTTACAACATATAATACACATTATTATGTACTATGTAATACATAAGTATACTTGTCCTTCTTAACACATACAATATATATATATATATATATATATATAATATATATATAGACCAATCTAGATTGGTATATAGCTATACCATCATGGTATTACCATGGTATTTGGAGAATTTTGAGTCCATTTTGTTAATGATATTTATTATTTCAAGTTCTGAAGTCTCATCAATATATATTTAATTTATATCACTCTTTATTAATTATTATCCATATATGGTATATATACAAGTTCTCTAAACTGTTATTAATATGTTGACGCATACTGGTAAAGTGAGTATTAAATTCATTCCCATCATTATTAGACTTTATAGATTCATTATTTTGATTAACAAAATTGTTAATTTTGTCTAAATTGTTTTTATCTAAATTGTTTAATATATTATTATGCGTTAACTTATTTAAAAGTTTCCATTTATCATTTATGTTTTTTGATTTGTTAAATAATAATAAGAAATACTTAGTTTCTTTTTTTTATTATGTATTTAAGTTGTTTTATAATTGAATAATTGAATAACTTCCCAGTTTGTCTATTTTATTATTTAGAAATATTTTATAAATTGTATTTATTGAATTTTTTATTTTACATATATTTATATACAAGTATACTTTTAAATTTATTTTATCATTGTATATTGGCATCATATGTTAGTAGTTGTAATTATATTATTATATATTCCATTTATATATATATATATATATATACATATATATATATATATATATATATATATATGCATATATATATATATATATATATATATATATATATATATATATTTACATATATATATATATAATAATATAGTATACTTCTTTAGTTTTATCATTGTGTAACAATAGACTATTAAATATCATATTACGCTGCACTGTGTTTAATACATGAGGACATTAGTACGTGTCATATGTCACATGTCAACTCTTCAATTTGCAACCATTACTCGCCTCTTTACTGTAATACAACCCCTGAACGCTTTATCGCATGCGGTTATCTATTGTTTTTATCATGTTTATAGATAATGAATATATCATGTAATATAGATAACGAATAATACAGGATACAGATTTGGAATACATATTTGTGAAGAATTAAAGAACCTTGTTGACTTATATACGAATATACGAATCAAGCTATAAATATATATATATATATAATATATATATATATATATATATATATATATATATATATATATAATATATATATATATATATAAATGTACGTATACTGTGTGTGTATCTCAACGGGATAATGTGATAATAACTATAGTTATATGACAGTAACATATGAAAAATAAAAAATAAAAATTTTTTTATTTATAACATTTTTAATTTGAAAACTATCTATAATAAAATATAAATGATATATATATATATAATGATACTAATTGTATGGGTGTAATATTAAAAGAAATATATAAGACAACAATGAATTTATAATCTAAAAAAGGTAATTTATTCACTATTTTAATGTATAAAAATGTATAATGTATACAAATATTATCTCATGAGAAATTTTATATTTAATAATAAAAAGTATACTTTTATATATATATACTAAATATTTTTTTTAATTTATTAATCGACTAGATTAATAATGAATTATTTAAATTATTTCAATACTCAAAAATGTGTTTATTAATAATATAGATCTGATTAACAAAGAAATATGAAAAAATAAATGTTTACAATATTTTAATTTTAATAATAAAAATGTATATAATATATTATAATAATAATGTATAATCAATAAGTTTAATTAATAGTTAGCTCTATTTTTAAATTACTTTATTTATAATGTAACCTAATTGTCACGTAAATTCAATATATGAATAGCGGTATTTTTAAAATATTAAAATATTTATAGTTATTTTAAAATCTTTGAGGTAGGTCGATATTCGACATACCTTCTGCCAATAAAATAAAATAAATTATACAATATTAATTCAAATACTCCAAACAATAAATGATATTTGTACTATAAATATCTGTTAAAACTGAACCAACTTACATTTGTATGTTGTAAAATGTATACATTATATAAGTCGTACAAATGTTGAATTAATAAATATGTATTAATAGATAGGTTACTACTTATTAACAAATATTATATAGTATATTAAATTAGACAATTTTTTAATACAACTAATATATAACATATAGTATTGATGGACACACATAGTATACATATACACATACGTCCACTACGAGAGCGCTGATCCTCATTCTGAACACACCTTCCTCCCCCTCCTACAGACGCCTTCACTGTGACCCGAAGTCAGAAGCAAGGGCCCAGTGTAAGGGACACCCGGGTGCTGTTCGACAGGGTGCTGACTAATGTGGGCGGAGCTTACGATAAGGGTACCGCCTCCTTCCGGTCGCCCTTGAATGCCACCTTCATGTTTAACTGTCATGTGCTCAGTCAAAATCGCAGGTTAGATAGACATATACAAACTACTTTCTGGTTATTGGGAAACATCTATAAATGTTTGAATTTTTATTTGGGTTTTTGGATGTTTTTTAGGATTTTATTTGATTTTTTTCGAAGATTCAAATTTTAATTTTAATTTGGTTTATTTTATTTTAAAATGTGAAATGTCATCAAATGACCTAATTTATTTCTTATTGTAATTAATAACCCTACTAGGGTTATTTTATGGCTAATTATATTACCCGAAACCATATCTCTATGCACCACTGACATTTCAAACTGGCTCTCACTTAACCTCATTTCCTTCAATTTATCTCAAATTGACTACTACATCACCCTCTATATAGGAGTATATGATTATATGAATATATGAGCATACTCAATAGTTATTCAATATTCATCTTCACCACATTTATGGTATACCATATGTTATTATTCCACTATTCAATATTTATATATATATCATATATAGAACCCACGCCGTGGGTCCCACGGCAAGATATTTGATCACATGCTTATTCTCGACATCTCCCGCCAAATTAATATCATAAATGACTATATATATATACTGCCTCTGTTTAACTATAAACTGATTTCATTAGAATTCACCTTATTAATAGCGTCATCCTCACTTCAACTAATGCAACTCCCTACTGACGTATAATTTCTCTTCCCGATACCTTATATATATAAACGGCAAACCCTACATCAAGCCATCGCTATGCGTGTCTTCTATCACATTATATTATCCCATGCCATATCCTTCACACTAAACCCTATACAATATACTGCCTCCACTTCAACTAATGAATACTGTACAACCCACCTCTACTAGTTGGCATATCATCACAAACCTACATACTACCTCGCTGAACGTATATCCCCATTGATCACTACCTCATCTCGTTCAATCAATGTTAAACTACTTCGCATGAAACAGTTAATCGTCATCACATTTGTGACTGGTCTACATATACTCATTCATATCTATGGATCCATTTCCCTGTCAACAACTCCCATGTCAACCCTTCCCCTGTCTACCCATACCTCTCTCCTAACAACCCCTCCTCTGTAAACCCTTCTCCTGTCAACACATCCCTGTCTACCCCTCCCCCTTCAACCCCTCCTCATCACTTATACATCTTCTTTTAAACGCAGTATCAAAACCCATATTTTCTAGCAATAACTATATCTATATATAGTAATGTATGATTAATCAGGCACAGCCAGTCTTTACTAACAAAAATTAAAAGCAAATTACTTTATAAAGATTGTATATTTATGAAATTATTATATTCAAAATAAATAATTTAAAATATTGTTTTTATTAATATATATATATATATATATATATATATATATATATATATATATTATATATGTATAATATAAGTTACACAGTGTAACTTACACTATACTGGAGAAATATGTAATCATTGTAGTATTAACTATATTATTATTAATATTGTTATATATCAAATACCATGTAATCATATTACAAATAACGTATTAAGTAATAAGTAATATATGTATATTAAATATATATTATGCTAATAATAATTGTCACCCTATATCATAGATTTATAGTTTACATGTAAACTATAAATCTATGCCATATATCGTCATTAAAATCATAATTTTAATAATATCATTGTTATAATAATTATGGTATACCCTTATGCATTGTTACCATGACATTATTATATTTATAAACAACTTTTTTACGGGACTTATTTTGTTTCCAGGATAACTTAAATACACATATACAATAACGAAAAACCATGCTAATATCAATCGATAACGTATCTAACATATGTACATATATATATATGTAAATATGTATATATAAATATATATATATATATATATATATATATATATATATATATATAATACTTAGAGTCGGTGACCTGATAAAATATAAATACATTAAATATATAGTAAGGTAAATCAATAGAAAGTCGTCAATGTATTACGTCATATGTAAACAAGCTAGGTTGCGTAATCTATGGTATAGGTACAGTGTACAGTCACTGTAGCCTGGCAGGCTGGTACACCTACCATACACCTATATTTACAATGTTTACATACACGATATCGTAATTCCTAATAGGTATAAATGGTATGATATTTTAATTAATAAGATTTTATTTATCTTATATTAATTCGTATTAATTATTCTGTATGTATATGCTTACACGTATTCTATGTTGACTTACATTAATCATTGAACTATGCAGATGATTTTTACGATTACAATATATTACCATTTATGGAATTAACTATCACATAATTTTTAATTATTATATAAAATATTATATTCAGATTATTATGTAGGATATACATAAGTGCACCTATAGTATACATATATACACACACGCATATATATATATATATATATATATATATATATATATATATTTGAACTGCCTGTGTGGCTCAGTGGCTAAGGCGTCAGACACACAAGCAGTAGGACACGGGTTCGACCCTCGTCCGGACCATTAATTCATTTTATAAAATGGGTCTTAAAATATTATTTAGAAGTGATCTTATATAATTGTGTATAAATAAATGATCGGCTCTCGTTAAAACCATGGATGCCTTAACATGAGAGCGGCTTCGAATGGACATTAGAGCCATATATGGTTATAAGTGAAAACTTCATCTAAGTTCCTGGATGGGATGAAAGGACTCCACCAAATAAAAATAACAATAACAATAACAATATATATATATATATATATATATATATAATATTAACTGAATGTGTTGCTCAGTGGCTAAGGCGTCAGACACACAAGCAGTAGGACACTGATTCGAGTCTCGTTCTAATAGTTAATTATTTTTATAAAATGGGTCTTAAAATATTATTTAGAAGTGATCTAATATAATTGTGTATAAATAAATGATCGGCTCTCGTTAAAACCATGGGTGTCTTAACATGAGAGCGGCATATAGTGTATAGTGTATAGTGCATACATGTGTAATAGATACTGCAGTAGATATAGGTACTGGTTTGTAGTAAGCAATATATTTCGGTTAATAAATAAATAATATTGGAATACCACTAAATAGATAAATCTTACATACATAATTATATTGTTCGCTCCTCATTATATATATATATATATATATATATGACCATCTTACAATACAGATGATACTTCATCCTTATTTCATTTGTATGCCTCCGTGCATTTAATCGCCACCAAAATATAATTCCATTAAGGAAATTAATATGAAGCGATCATATAGGGGCCTACGAGCGCTTTAATTGTTTTCGCTCCAATATATGAAACACCCCCCTCAAATCGAATTCATATTTAAGTATTATATCACATCATTACTCAACATACTCACTCAATGTTTCTCTTTTGCTTAATTCACGGTCGTTTTTATGATTATTCATTCTTTTAATTCAGTCATGAACCCTTTGTTCAAAGGGCTAGTTAACTAAGTTATATAATTATATAAAATATCATATTATCCTATATATATATATATATATATATATATATATATATATATATATAATATATAAATATATATTTAATATGATATTCTATCTAATATAATCGTCAATATAATATTATTGCTGATAACTGAAACATGTAAAAGGCTTGCGCTCATCGATGATACCTTGAACTATGGTAACGGGGAGTAACACTCTTTAGAAGGTTCAAGCATGTTACACCTATTAGGGTTGAGAAGTCGATTAAATGGATGTAACCGATATTAAGAGTTGTGACCAATGATGGTATAGCATATACCATATATATATATATCAGCAAATACAAACAAATTATGATAATTACAACAAACAGCTCCAGGGTTAAAGCCCCTACCTACAACACTACCAATATTCAGACTGTATATGTGGATTAAAACTAAATTAATAAAGACGGTATATCTTCAAACCTGAATGAAAGGGATATATTCGACAACAAATACATGAGGGCTAAAAACAAATTATTAAAATGCAGAAAAATAATAAATATATCTGTAATGAACGCTATAGCGTTCTATAGAACAATCCGTTTAAAATCAAAAAACGAAGAACTCACAAATAACATGAGCATGAACAAAATTAACATACTTGGCATAGTCGATCACAAGATCAATCATGCAGATACAATTCGGTAAACAATAATAATATTATAATATTCTCCATGCGAAGGTAGAAACGATGCGGCATAAAACTACTACCAACTTACACAATCTACTGAAACTATCCCGAAACACAACGTACTACTAAAAGTTGGAGATTTTAAAGCTCATATTGGCAGCCATGATACCACCTATACTTTCACATTTCATCAATATACAAATACAAATGGGAAACTCGCTATCAATTATGCAGAGGAAGCATATATTATAACAATAAACACCCACTTCCAAAAGAGAAACATAAAAACTACTAATTAGAAAAACATAACTTAAAATAAAGATATTATAAGAAGTCACAAGAATCATTGTTGCCCGAGATAAAGTTAACGTAGTTTTCAGGAATTAATACATGGAAAAGAGAAACTATAATCAGAATATAATAATATTTAATCTGAAGAACTCGATAAAGATATTCAAGGGATTGAGTAGGAAAATAATCTATCCAAACACGCAGTCATTTGGAAATTAATTATATTTTTGGCGATCCTCGGGTGGTTGAAGTTTCGAGATATATGCAAGTTTCTTCTTCTTTGCATTACTCACAAGGCTATATATATGGGAGTTCCGGAATACCTATCAAAGGGAGTCATTATTCGAGTAACTACTCGTCCGATTCACAAATGTGAGCTGATGAAACTCTATGTGCAGTTTGTCTCATCTATGTATGCAGATTCTGCTATCACTGTTACTGCTCCGAAGTACTGGAACAGTCTTCCAGATGAACTACGGACCATATCATCTTTTATTACTTTTAAATTTCGACTATATTCATATATGTTATCATTATAATGTCTTCTTTTTAAATTTATTATTATTCATGTATTTATTTATTTGTTTTATTATTTCAACTTGACGCATATAAACGTTTATCGTTTTCATTGAGTCAATAAACCTTTATATTATTATATTATTATATTAATTGTCGGAAACTTTCGAAAAGATGTATTATCAAAGCAAGAAATAAGTAAGACCGATTAACAATATGGTATGAATACTTTAAGAAACTCATAGGTGATAAACATGAAATAAATAAATCCAAGTTATCAACCCTGAAACTCATGATATATATGTTGGACATTTTAAAAATAGCGAATACACTAGAGTAAATAAAAACCTTATCGATGGTAAAGCAACTGATCCCGATGGCATACACATATAAGTTTTTAAATATACTCACTTTGTTGACATAATCCTCGAATTTTCAAATAAAATAATAATAGGTACAATACGATATTGACTACTTTACACCGAACTTCTATCACAATATAATTTTTTAAATACGATATATCATAATGTATACATTTAGATTATAATGATGTTATTTATAATACTTTATTCTAATAATAATATCTACTTATATATATATATATATATATATATATATAGGGGAAAGTCTCCGATTACCGACCCCTAAATGATTATTTGTAATAACTTATTCAATATTAAATATATTTATTTCAAATTTTGTAATTAGGGTAATATTATGGCAATGAATACTGTATCAATTTTAAATTTTTGATATAATTATATTTACAAGAATAAACAGGGGGGTCGGTAATCGGATACATATGCCTAATACCGACCCCCTAAAATAATCGTGATATAAATAATTTTAGTATTATAATATCCAATAAAAATAGTAGATATACATAAATATAATTAATTATAACATTAACGCAATTTATTTTGTATTGAATTTATGTTTTAATATTAAATTTAAATTTAAACTTTATAGTAATTATATTAAAATAGTGTATATTATTATTTAATATTTATTTATTAATCAGTATGTATATAATCAACTGGAATCATGAATCCTAAATCTATATCAATGATGCACAAACAACTTACGACATATTTTAAAGTAAAATACGGATATATTTTGATTGAATATTGTAAATCACATGGGGTCGGTATTAGGGTAATTTAGGGGGTCGGTAATAGGAAAATCATATGGGTTGCTATAATTAAGATATATTGGTTAATAGTTATTCAAATTAAATTAATTCAATAATAGTTATAAACATTTTATTGATCTATAATATTATGCGCAGTATTAAGTTTTCTTTTAAATAATAAAGTATTTACAATAATTTAAAAAAAGTTATTATTCAAATATTTAAAAAGTAAAAACATAATATTACATTTTATCAAATAACAATTGTAGGATTAAATATTTTTTTAAATAAAATACTTATTCATATTTATCATTAAATTACTAACAGTTCGTTTATATATTATTTTTTGATATCTCTTATAGTTACTGAGATACGATAGTGGGTCTGTAATCGGGGACTTTCCCCTATATATATATGTATTCTATTTTATTTATAAATTATATGGTAATAATAATATTAATATTATTATAATATAACAGATATTATTAAAAGCTAAATTTATTAATGAAATTCGTAATATTGAAATTCTACTCAGTAATAATAATAGTGGAATAATAGGCACACATTCAAAAAAAATCATATATTATAAATTTATATATTAGTTATACATGAATAATATGTGTTATATATTAATATATGTTTATATTCATTATTTAGAACTACAAATAAATATTTCTTTATTCATGTTTAAATAAAATATAATATTAATAAGAAGTATACTACAAATACATTATCTCTCGTTCAAAATCCTTAAATTATAATACAATATACACACATATATATATATATATTATATAACAACATGATCTCACTGCTTTTTCCTACTATTAAACACAACTTATTTAAACTATCAAATAAACTTCCTTCATCCCGAATAAATATTCCCATTTTACCGAATACTCATACTTCCTTGCTGTGCTCTCACTTTTAAAATAAGATTACCATATATGATTACCATATATGGTAATCTTATTTTATAAGGGAGAGCACAGCAAGGAAGTATGAGTATTCGGTAAAAAAAACTATGTATACATAGTGCACTAGAAGAGTAATGCATGTACTATTCTTCTACTACATCCATCATATAGAAAACATCTCAATATTACAATCATCACAAGTTCTACAAATATGAAACCTTGACTAGCACTCCCTGAGAAACTAGGAACTATCTACCCTAATTTAGTAAATATTAGAAATCTAAAAATTCGCAATAAATATAAATAATCTTGTTTACCCATTCCAAAGAAATTTTGACAAGGGAAACAACCTTCCTCTGTATTTATGATACAATGTTATCAATCTAAAATTAATACTTATTATATAATCCTAGTTGATATCTCACCTGAATTAGACACCCTCGATCATAATATACGAATATATGTTAGTTTAATGGGCGTCGAAACCTTTTTTATTTTAAGTTTATTTTAATATATCAATATTTAGTTTATTATCTAAATAATAATATATAACTTGTTATTTAAAAGTAAATATAATACATTTTAATTTTAAAACATCAGCTCATGAACAACATGTACTTTATTATTTAAAATATACAATTAAAACTTTAGGTATATCTCAGCAAATTTATTTCATTTTTTTAAACTTATCCTCGATTGTGAACCCTTTAATGTAACCCTTTTCAACCCTATCTCTATACCATTTTCTGAATATATATATATATCCTAATATTTATAAACATACATTACAAAATTAATATATGCATAAATTATAAATATATTGCATATTATCATAAAAATATGTATATTTTAAATTTGTTAAATATTTGTATTAGTAAAATCTAATGTATACTCGTTTTCTTCATTTTTACCATCATCTAACTATATCCTAAATATATAACTTTTATATATATGAATACAATTACAATTAAATAAATTAAAAAAAGTAAATCTTAAGAGATGGTTTTATTATAACCATTTCCCCCTAACGTTTACATGTAAAGTGATAAAGTTTCGCCAACCTTTAAGTACTGCTATGCTATATATAGTCAAATATACCTGCAGATATAACGCTACTATATAAAGTATATACTATAGTGCATAGTTATATTATAATCATATAACTGCATTTCTAAATTATAGCCCGTATACACCATAGCTAATAGATAGATCTATGTATATATATAACACTATATTGTTACTGTATACAGTATACTGTTACTCTATATATATATACTAGTGGCGTATAATTTATATTCAAGATTTATAATAGGCTTACCTATAGGTATACTATATATAGTCACAACTATAAATGCCAGACAAAATCAACACACACCAGTATGTCTATAGATATTGAATATTTATTTGTATATTGTAAATATAAATATAGAATGTTATGTTATTAAAAATATGTTCCTCTTCATCCAGTATAATAAACAATAATCTAAGATAGTCTGCCACTATAGGTTGCACTAGTAACATATGTATATACTACCTATAGATATGTTACATTTTCTGCGCAATATCAAATATTATTAATAATCGTATATTGCAGTAACCCATTGTTTAAAAACAGTTGTTTGCCAAAATATGTTCATGCATATTAATATATATATATATATATATATATATTATATAATTATAGGGTTATATTGCTATATATTTTCATCTTGATTTAGTTGTCAATACATTTTAGACAGTTTAGTAAACATTTTCTCTAAATACTTATATATATTTGTTAAATTATATAAATTCATAAATAAAATTTCGGTTTTTATAAATGAATATAAGTATAATAATTTATCAATTAAATTGTATCTTTAAAAAATATAAACAATATTAAATAACTTGATTTGATTTTAATACCTTTAAATTTAAATAATCATGAATTTTATTGAGTCCAAATTTGCAATATAAAATGTTATATATAATTAACTAAATTATTTATTTATTGATATTTTGTTTAATTAAATGAATATTAATATTTAATGTTTTTAAAAATTATAATAAGTTAATGGGGTATACTGTAGTAATATTGAATACGCCTACTATACATATATAGCGTGACTAAGCCACGCCCATTACAAATGACTTACGAGACACTTACTAATTAATGCACAACTAATCAGTACCTATACATAATTATATATATATAATATATCATAATACACGATACGAGATACGGCGAACTTCCAGACAAGGTTAGTCACGTATATATGTATAGTAGGCTATATTAACTCTTATTCAATCTCATAAATACTACATAATGTAAATACCTATAATGTAATAGTAATAATTTATAATAAATATAATTTTAAAAATTAAATTATAATTACATATATATATATATATAAATAATCATGCATATCATAATCAAATAGACTATATTTTAACTAAGAGGAGATTTAGTTCAAGTGTCAATCTACAACAAACAAGAATATTCCCAGCCGCAGACGTAGGAAGCGACCATGATTTAGTGATGATGACATTCCGTTTGAAACTAAAAAGAGTTAAAAAAGATAAATTCAACAGGATTAAATTTGATTTAAACAAATTGAAATCACCATCTATTTTAGATCAATTCAATTTAATAATAGGTGGAAAATGTAATTCATTGATCAACCTAAAAGACACTGAATTTGATGTGGATGAAATGACGATTAAATTTAATAATGTTTTATATGAAACAGCTACTGAAACTATTGGTAAAGGAAGAACTATTAAAAAATAATGGATGAATGAAAGATTGCTTGAATTATGTTATGAACGTCGTAAACTAAAGAAAGAAATGAAAGTGAATAACTCAAGTACGGAGTATAGAAGATGTAATAAAAAAGTCAGAAAAGAAATGAAAAAAGCCAAAGAGAAATGGATTGAAAACCAATGCTCATATATTGAGGATAGCTTAGCTAAAAATAATAGCAAGAAAGCTTTTACAATTGTCAAAGAACTAACTTGTGAAAATAAAGGAGTAACAAGGTATATTCAAGATTCAAATGGTAATTATCTAATGGAAAATGAAGATATAATGAACAGATGGACACAGTATTGCAAGGAACTATATAACCAACCATTAAAAGGAAATCCTAAAGTACTGGAAATAACAAATAATTACGAAGAATTATCATTGCCAATCCTGAAGAGTGAAATTGAAAAGGCAGTTAAGTCCTTGAAGAAGGGAAAATCCAAAGGCAACGATAATATACCAGGTGAATTAGTACAAGCAGGAGGTAAAAAGGTAATAGAAATACTTACACATATTTGTAACAGAATATGGACAACAGGAATTTGGCCAAAGGCTTGGACACAATCACTCATTATAACTATCCCAAAGAAAGGTAACCTGAAATTATGCAATAATTACCGAACTATCAGTCTCATAAGCCATACAAGTAAAGTCCTGCTAAACGTTATATTAAACAGACTAAACCTCAAGCAGAAAATATTATAGCAGAAGAACAAGCAGGTTTTCGTGTGGGTAGAAGTACAAGTGAACAGATATTTAACCTAAGAATATTATGTGAAAAATATACTCATCATCAACAGTATTTATATCATATATTCATATACTTCAAGAAAGCGTTTGATCGGGTATGGCATAAAGCACTATGGGCCACTATGAAGAACTATAATATAGATCATGATATTTTACGTGCTATTAAAGGTTTATATAATAATTCCACTAGCGCTGTATATAAAGATGGAACGATTGGTTATTGTTTCAAGAAAACTGTTGGTGTAAGACAATGATGTTTGCTATCTCCCACCCTGTTCAACCTATTTCTAGAAAAAATAATGACTGATACTCTAGATGGTCATGTTTGTTCTGTAAGTATAGGAGGCAGACCAATAACAAATTTCAGATTCGCAGACGATATTGATGGTCTTGCAGGCAGCGAGGAGGAACTGCGACAATTAGTAGAGATATTAGTGAAGACATCTGACGACTATGGTATGGAAATTAATGTTGGCAAAACTAAAACAATGACAAACCATCCAGAAGGAATTATTAACCCCATACAAGTGAAAAATGAAAAGGTGGAGGAAGTTCAGAAATTCATATATTTAGGAGCAACTATAAGCGAAGACGGTTCTAAACCTGAAATTATACGCATAATTGCACAAGCTACAGCTATATTAACAAAGCTAAAAATAATATGGAAAGACAAGAATATTACCTTAAAATTAATAATTCGGCTAATGCGCTCTTTAGTACTGTCCACATTTCTTTATGAATGCGAAAGCTGGACGTAAACAGCAGATATACAGAGAAGAATCCAAGCGATGGAAATGAGGTGTTTCAGGAGACTACTGAACATAAACTACATAGATCACATTACCAATGAGGAAGTAAAAAGAAGAATAAGACTGGAAATCGGTCAATATGAAGAGTTGCTATCTACTGTTAAGAAGAGAAAGCTGAAATGGTACGGTCATGTGACACGAATATCGGGTCTATCAAAAACAATAATGCAGGGCACAGTAAGAGGAGGCCGCAAACGTGGTGGTCAGCGGAAGCGGTGGGAACATAATATCTCAGAGTGGACGAACTTGAGTTCCGCCGAAACCCTGAGGCTAGCCGGCGACCGAAGTAGAAAGCAGATGGCGGAAAGTGGTTTCAAAAGCAATGATGGCGCCCCTACGACCACCCGAGGTCATGGGATAGGTAATAAGGTAATATATATATATATATATATATATCTCAAAATATAGTAATTTTATACATTTATAATAATATAGTAAATATGAGATTTTGCATACACAATTATTATTGAACAATTTAAATATAGCGTATTAGCAGTTTGTAAATACAAACATGCATATCAGAGTAATGCCCATTAATAGTATATCAGTATTCTGGAATACAATTAGTTAGTGCCTACAAATATGTCCAATGAAACACTATACATATGAAAGATAAATGAAGTATATTTAAATATGTTTGTTAGCATATTAAATACAAATTATTAATATATATATTAATAAAATATAATGAATAATAAATGAAATGATAGTTTTTATCCCCCGAGGGAATGATCAATTGTATTTTATTAAATTTAATTATTATATATATATATATATTTCGTTTTATTAATAATAATTAATAATAAATAAAATCAATATATTAGTTATAAATAAACAGATATATAAATACATTATTTATATATAAATCTCGTATCCATAAATAATACATATATTAACTATAATAAATAATTCAGTGTTGCTAATTAAATAGATAAATAAATAATCAATAAATTAATACGTAAATAAATAATGTATATATAGTATTATATATATTATATATATTATTATATACATAGTATTATTAATGTATAGTATATAATAAATATAATCAATAAATAATATTTAATAAATTAATATATAAATAAATAAATTATTATTATACACAATGCACGGTATTCATAAATAATTATATAATCAATAAATAATTTAAAAGAAAATAAATATACCACCCAATAAATGGCCAGCCTAAATATTTACAAGTTCTCCTCCAAGTTCTCGGCGGGTTTATACCTCGACTTGGTCATCAACATCTCTTCTAGAGACAAATCCTCTACCGGGTGCATTATCTTTTGCTTGGGGTCGTTAGGAATGGGTACCTTGGCCACTCCTCTAAGCACTACGGTCGTACGCTTCTCGAGGTAAGCGTTAGCGTAAGCGGGAAACGTGGCGTGAGGGCGGGAGATCGGCTCGCTTTCTCTGGTTCGCGGGTCGTCGTACCCGAGCGGACTTCTAGGCGGGCGGTTTACATCTAAGTCCCGAACATAATCACCGCCACAGGTTGGTGATCGTTCTCTAGACGGTTGATCACCGGCTATAGGTGATACATCTTCTCCGAGTGGAACATTGCTGATTAGCTGACCGGTATCGATTATCTCCTGCAGCCTACGATTATCTATGTAATCGGATGGCTGGCCATTATCTATGTACCCCTGAGGAGGCTGAGGGTTAGGTTGAACACCCATAGGTTGAACTCCCATAGGTTGAACACCCATAGGTAAACACATACCGAACGCGGGACCTGCTATTTGCATAGGCGGCATGCACACAGCGTGCTGCAGCGGTAACATACCCATACGAGGTACCCCCATCTGATTACATACCGGCACCATTGTCCCTATGTACTGAGGTCTCATTACCTGGGTTCTTATCATGGGTCTTAACATCGGCATTACGGACATCTGACTGGGATACATATGGCCGGGCATCGGCATGGCATGCATGGCGAACGGATGATTCATGGCCGCTTGCATGTGTAGTTGCGGGTGCATCATCTGAGCCACGCCCACTGGGGGCGGCGGGAGTGGCGGTTGTACTTCCGGCGTGTCACCGCCTTCTTCGATACCGTAGTCGCGTTCGTGCTGCTTGAGGTCCTGTTCTGGTATGCCGTCTGATCCGTAGATCTCGAGTTCTATGTCGTGACGGTTGTTCACCGAGTTAGGTATGCGATCTATACGTTCTTTGTGCACCTGTCGGCAGGGATGTGGTCAACGCTTACGTAATATAGATAGTTGGGGAGGTCACGTGACCACTACTATTACGTAATAGTATTGGTCACGTGTTGGTTCATACGACTATTTCGTCAAATAAAATAGTTGTCTTGTACTAGACATGTCTTATTGCAATAGTATGGAACCATTATCGATCTGCATTTTATCAACTATAAACAAAATGTATAGAAATAAAAACCTGTTTTTTTCAATTACAAATTACAAATTACAGTATATATATATATATATATATATATATATATATATATATATATAGTAGAGTATACTATATTTATTATATGATAGTATCAAAGATTTTGCGAAGCAAAGATATAACACTCCCTATGCATGCAACGTAATTTAGTAATATACCCAACCGCTGCTAGCAGTAGTATCGAAATCACTGAAATAGATTTAGGTTCGGCTCTGTTTGTATACAACAATGTTTTCATTGCTCTATTAAATTACATGCAATATAAATTAACTTTTACTTACTAAATATATACTTATAGCATTTAAAACATAAATATCATATTTGTTTGTTATATATTAGTAATGAACACTTAATTTTCATCATATAAATATTAATTTAAAGCATATTATTTAACATTTTAAAAGTGTATAGTTAAATACGAATTTACATTATAAACAACGCATAGTTCCTAAAAGTAACCCGCTATAGGTGGCACCAGGGTATTTTGTATACAAATTCGAATTACACGATTTCGCGTAAGTGTTATATCTTTCCTTCGGAAAATCATTGATAGTATACTATATACTATATGTAAATTATATGATATAATAAATTCACAAATATTTCACTAGCAACCAAATAGCAACCAAATTAAAGTCGCTTTATTTACTTTCGCTAATAAATATCCTTTAATTAGATTTTTACTATAAAAATAAGTATGTATTTATATATTTTTTATAGTATATATAATATTAATATTAATTAAATATTATTATCCTACATGTTTGAAATATATCATAGCGTATAACGCATTTTAATGTATATTTATTTATTATTTAGATACAATTATATTTAGGATTTGTTTTAAGCTTTAGAAAAAAAAATAAAAAATAAATAAATAAATAATAAACAAATAAATAATAATCACAAAGATTATAGAATTATATTTTACACTCATTAATTATAATTAACTTTTATACTCGGTAATTATAATTAAAATATATCATACGATCTATAATCTTCATACCCCGGAGATATCCTCTGGGAGCCGCGCCTTAGGTAGTGTCACCTACCTACCTTCAATATAAGGTTAGCCACTATTAACCATTAACGGATACATCCTGCTGCTCTACCTTTTATACATTTAGTCAATCTGAAACGTGGTACTATCTGGAATACGAATACTGAATACAACATACAATAACTTACAAGAACTTACAAGAACATACAAAGTGAATCTGCCAGAATATACGCGAATACTCGACGACATTCTGTTTACACGGCTCGGCATCTATGATCATCTGCTGTATCGGAGGACCACTCTCCCTGATATAAAGATCTACACTCACAATTCGTATTACTATTATCCCGTACTATTATTTAATTCATATTATTATTACTATTAACTTATGTACATATATATTATTTTTTTAAATTCTTAAAAATTTATATATAATTTTTTTTTTTTTTTTTTTTTTTTAATTTATAATATTACTATAAAATTTGTTTCTATATAGTAATTGTTATCCTCTACGAAATATATCATATAATAAGAAAACTATACTAGTAGATTAATGAGATTATACTGATTATATAGACTATAGTATGCATCTATAGATGCATACAATTATAGAACATTTAAACGTTAGATAGTCACATCATAGATATAAAATATCATAAAATGAATTACATCTGAAAACTTACATCAGAGTATATTATAAACATATATCTTTATTTATTTATTTTTTATCTTATACATTTTTTTTCTATATTAATCTCATATTATTTATTTTTCCAATAATTATGAATGCCGATAATTCACGAAAAGATATATTTCAAAATAATTTATATAAACAAACTTTAGATAATCTCGATAATGATTTCAATTCTAGCGATAGTATTCTTTATCATCATAAAAAACAACTTTATAATAGTATAAATAATCAATGTAACTATGATAATATACCAAACCAAATACACACGAATAGTAATATATCCATCATACACTTTAACGCACGTAGTCTGGTAAAAAATTTTAATTCTATTACTAATTATTTATATTCTTTACACCATAAATTTGATATAATAGTTATAAGTGAAACATGGTTAAATGAATATAATAAAGATCTATATTTTATATTAGACTATAATAATATACATATAACCAGAAATCATAAACGTGGTGGAGGTACCTCAATATTCGTTAACAAATCTTTTAAATATATAACTATTGATACACTCAGTACAACATTACCAAATAAATTTGATATAGTTACCATTAAATTAATAATTCCCAATTCTAAAGATATTATAATAAGTGGTATATATAAATGCCCCGAATTTGATATCATTAATTTTTCAGATGAAATATATAATTTATTTAATACACTCTCTACTGATAATACAATATTTCTTTGCGGAGACTTTAACATTGATATATTAAAAATAACTTGTCCTAAAGTCTCTCATTTCATTGATATACTTATTTCATTAGGTCTACATCCAATAATAACCAAACCCTCACGCATTACTAATATAACGTCCACCTTAATTGATAACATATACACAAATTATAATCATGTACCAATATCTAATGGTTTATTATATAATGATATTAGTGACCATTTACCCATTTTTTGTATTTATAAATTAAATAAATTTAACAATTCTATTAAAAAAAATAATGAATTCATATATTATATGACACATAATAATATAAGCGAGTTTAAGCTCTATCTTCTAAATTATAATTGGTCATCTTTATACAGAATAGATAATGCGCATCATGCTTTTGACTTATTCATTTCTACTTTAGAAAACTCTAAACAAAAATTCCTTTCTAAAAAAAAAATATATACAAAAAATTCTTATTTAAATAAACCTTGGCTAATAGAGGGCCTTAAAAAATGTATAATTAAAAAAAATAAACTTTACCAAAACTTAAAAAAAAAACATTATGTATCTAATGAAACTATTTATAAAAAATATAAAAATTGTCTTTCAAAAATCATAAATAAAGCTGAACGCTATTACTATAGTCAATATTTTATTACTAACAGAAACAACCCTAAGCAGATATGGAATAAAATAAATACTATTATACATAACAACAAAAATGGTAATATAGTTCCTAATGTAATAGAAGATAATAAACGGTGTGAACAATTTAATGATTATTTTTGTAACATAGGTGAGAAGTTAGCTTCTAAATCAGAAAAAAATTGTAATACCAATAATACATCTAATTATATACATAATAATCATACAAATTCATTATTTATTACTCCCACTAATCCAATTGAAATAACTAATATTGTTGAAAAAAGTAAACCAACAAATAGTACTGATTCTCATAACTTTTCATTTAAACTAATTATTCAAATCATTTCTTCAATAAGTAATATATTATCATATTTAATTAATCTATGTATACAACAGGGTATATTTCCTAATTGTCTAAAAACTGCTAAAGTCGTAACTAAATATAAATCTGGTAATATTGATGATCCTTCTAATTTTAGGCCAATTTCTCTATTATCATCTTTCTCAAAAATTTTAGAAAAAGTCTTAAAATCTAGATATATAGATTTTATGGAAAAAAATAAAATAATTAATAAATCACAATTTGGTTTTAAAAAAGGAGTTTCAACTTCCGATGCATTGACTGACCTAACCGGAACCATAGCTTCAAATAAAATGAAATATTGTGCAGCTATATCTATAGATCTAAAGAAAGCATTCGACTCCATCAGTCATGATCTATTAATAAATAAGTTAGAGAAGTATGGTTTCAGAGGAGTTGCTTTAAAATTATGTATATCTTTTCTTAATAATAGAAATCAATTTGTAATATTCAATAAGTCTAAATCAAAAATAAAGAATATTAAGTTTGGTGTCCCTCAAGGATCTGTCCTCGGTCCCCTATTATTTTTAATATTTATAAATGACATAGTCAATATTAAAACACAAGGCCATTTTGTTTTATTCGCTGATGACACTACTATTATATTCCGTGAAAATAATATTGATTCTATGGAAAATTCCATGAATAAAACTTTAAAAAATCTTGATATATGGCTATCATTAAATAAATTGACAATTAATTTAAGCAAAACTAACTATTTAATATTTAATAATAATAAAGCAAAATTATCTATTATATTAAATAATATTGTCATTATTCAAAAAAACTCAATAAAACTCCTTGGTATAATTATTGATTCGAACATGAATTGGAAACTACATACTAATATGGTTAAATCTAAACTTTATTATGGATTATCAATTCTAAGAAAACTAAATAATATTGTACCCATCAATATTTTAAAACTAATATATTATTCTGTATTTCATTGCCATCTTATTTATTGTACACATATATGGGGGAATAATTATGATGTAACATCAAAACAAATAAGTATAGCTCAAAATAAAGCTATAAGAATATTATATCGTCAAAAAAATAGAACTAATGTGGATAATATTTACAAAGAACAACACATTTTAACTTTTAAAGAAATAATATTCTATAATGCCTGTAAAATTATGTTTAGGATTAAAAATTATCAAATTTCAACAACAATTATAAATTTATTTAAATTACAAGACACTACTTATAATATGCGCGATAATAACAAATTTAAAATACCTTTAGTTAATACCAATGCAAAAAAGTTTAATATAACTTATTATGGACCCATTTGCTGGAATAATCTACCTACAAATAAAATCATACAATAGTCAAACCACACTTAACCAATTTTGTTCAAAAATTAAATATTTAATATCATGTAATCTCTAATCTATATTAAAAATTCATATCTTTTATAATATTTTGTAATATATGTACATACGTAGTATTAATATGCGCACTATTATTATTATTATTATTATTATTATTATTATTATTATTATTATCATTTATTATTATTATTATTATTATTATTATTATTATTATTATTATTATTATTATTATTAATATGTATATTCGATATAAATATCTTGTATTACACCATTTTTGTTATTACATTTTCTTATTTCATAATTATTATTATATATTAAATATTTAATATTTTTGTTATAAGGATATTCTTAATATAAGCTACGTATAGCTTCTGAATATCCTTCTGTATATTAATTAAATATTCAGTAAATAATTAATAAACTAAAAACTAATATATTGTATACAATGAATATCAGTTATATCTAAAATATAACTGTTTTTCATAGTATTATTGAATAATATAATAATTTTAAAATAGTTTTCAATGTATTATATTAGTCTACATATATACATGCTATTAATTAAAGTACTTAAACTAAATAACTTACATTACATTACATTACAAGAATTTCATATTCAAATTTATTTTATTTAAATCAATTTTTATAATTACAAATAAAAATGTCAATAACTTTTTTGTTTATGAAATAAAAAAAATTTTCACGCAATTATATAATTTATTATGTTGAAGAATGAGAGAAAAAAATGATCAAGAAAACAAATAAGGAAAATAAATTACCAATTACTTTTTAAGGGAGAATATATCAAGATAATTTTCTACAAATATATTGATAAAAATCAATAATATATTTTTTTGTATTTTTGTTTATTATATATATATATATATATATATATATATATATATATTATTACCAGATGTAGGTATAAGTACATGGGTAATTATTGAATATATATATAAAATCAATATATATATATATGTATAGTGGGTGTAAGAATGTTATCAATATCAATTTAGTATTAATTTAGTATTAATATGGGTGTAATATGGGTGTAATATGGTTTTAATTATTTCCAACGTTATCAATGTTAAGTTTTGTATACAAATATATATATTACTCAATTGTAAAGGTATAGTGAGGAATATTCCCAAATTTATATCAACAAAAATGTATATTCATTATATTTAATAAGTATATGTATGTATGTAAATAGACAATGTTGACATATACACATTAAACTCCTTTATATTCTATAGGGTACAACTTAATATGCATATGTGTAACTAATAAAATATATTTAATTTCAAAATATATTCAACAGATACTTCAATATTTATATGTCATTTATAAATGTCTTTTATTTTATGTATTTAAAAAATATCCATCACAAATTTTACAAATACTATCATCCTATCTTATAATTTTAAAAATGATATATAAATATTTTAATTGTAATACATTATATATATTCTAGAATGTATATTCCAATAAATGGCAATTTTTAAAATATAATATAATTGAAAATTGTAATAAAGGGGTGTCTGTATTAGTATACCTTGTTATAACTATGTTTTAAATATCGACACCCTAGCAAAACTATAGTCGTGCTATAGCTACAAATACCAACATGGTCAACAATTATCATAGATGAATATATTTTCATTACAAAAATAAAAACGCAATTAAAATATTTACAATTATATAAATTAGTAAATTTTCTAAGATCACTTACATATACTTACATATATATATATATATATATATATATATATATATATATATATATATATATATATATATATATATATATATATATATATAAATTGATTTAATCATATTTTAATAAACCTAAAAAAAATTATAAATATTTATAAACCGTAATTTATATGTTAGTTTACAATTTCAGATATATTGGAATTGATTGGTTTATTAATTCACATGGGTGCCTATATTGGTGTTATTGGTGTTAATGTGGGTGTCATTATTTCCTATGTTGATCAAATGTACCGACCCCCTAACATAATCGTGGTATAAATAATTTAGTATTATAATATCCAATCAAAATAGTAGATATACATAAATATATATTTTTTACGTATATATTTAATTAATTATAATTAATTACAAAATGCACGCAATTTATTTATTATTGAATTTATGTTTTAATATTAATATTAAATTTAAATTTAAACTATATATAATTATATTAAAATAATTTATATTATGTATATTATGTATATAATCAACTGGAATCACTAATCCTAAACCTATATCAATGATACACACAACTTACGATAAATTGTAAAGTAAAACTGATATAATTTGAACGGATATTATAAATCACATGGGGTCGTTATACAGATTACCTATATTATTACCTATACCTTAAATACCGTAAAATCATATGGGTTTTTATAATTAAGATATCTTTGCTAATACTTATTCAAATTATATTATTTTTATAATTTTTATAAAATGCAATTGATATACAATAATATGCATGTAATTACTTTTATTTTAATTAATTAAATTTATTTTAATTAAAGTACCTATTTACAATGATTTAAAAAAGTTATTATTCAAATATTAAAAAAGTATAAACAGAATATTACATTTGATCAAATAACAAGTATAGGATTACATATTTTGGAAAATAAAATACACATATTTACTATTAAATTACTAATATTTTATGAATATATGATGTTGTGATATCTCTTATATATACTGAGAGGGATCGTATTACGTATACGAGAGGTATTTGGAGACTTTCCCCTAATATTAGTGTATAAACAATATGCAGTATATTATTATCAGCTTTTATATTTGTAATCCATGCATGCATGGATCCATCCTTGGATATAATTAATAATATAAAAGAATACTGTAATTCAAAAATACTCTAATGATGTTATAATACAAGAATAATATATGTTATATGTAGCCTACATACAGAAAAAAAGTTAGTCACTTGACTAACTTACGTTAATAATTAATAATTATTAATTATAGTAATTAAGAATGTAACCTGCTGGGTATGATGTATACAGGTATATATATATATATATATATTTTTATAGTGATTAATTAGAATGGTGCTATTCTAGTTTACAATGATAACAAATATTCCATTTTATTTAGAGTCAATAACTAATTTTACGAATAGACAGTCAAATCTTTATCAAACAATTTGTATTCGTCAATTTGTTGAAAGTTTATTAAATACGAGTCATTTTTTAATTTACTAATCATTACCATTCGGTTTAATATTATGTTTTCTTATATATACTTCATATTATATTAGTTTATTTTACAACTTATGAAAACTATTGAAAAATGTAAATTCATTACCTAGTTTACATTATTACCACTTTTACCTACTAATAGTATACTATTAATATTATAGGGGAAAGATGGGTAATGGGGCCAGTTTTAGATAATGTTGTATATCTTTATAAATATTAGTTCTAATTATATAATTTTTTTTTAGAATATATACTATATACAAGAGGATTGCCGAATCATTTTGTCACGTTAGCGTATCTAATTGAAATTATTAAGGTGGCCACATTACCCTCCATGGAGGGTATGCACACTTATAAGGTGGCCACCTATAGCGTGTAATGTGGCATTAATCCACTAGATGGCGTTATAACGCCAAGTATACTTTATATCAAGTTTATTCCAATGATATCACATCAAGTATAATATTAAATAACACACGCAATTGTGTTAAATTAATGCTTTTATTTTAACTTTATAAATTACTATATTCATTAATAGGTTATACATAACTGGATATATCATAGTATATAATATATACTATATATACTGGTATACCATTAAACTTACTCAGTATGTTATTATTATGGAAAAAGCAATTTCATCAGTAAATGACAATATGTCATAACATGGCGATAAAATACATAGATAAAATAATAATTTAGAAAAATAACTAATTTATATTATATGATTTCTATATAAACTTTATAATAAAGAACTATAATATATTATTATATATATAAAATGTAATATATATATATATTATTATATATATATAAAATGTAATATATATATAAATATATATATATATATTATAATATATATATATATATTACATTTTATATTTATGATTATTGAATATTATTAAATTATTACTAACATATTACATACGTATTATTATACAATCTAGTTGTAATGTACAACGTAATGTGAATATGAACAATTAATATAATTTTATTAATTTATAGGATTCCTAGAATTAATATATATATATATAAAATATCTGGATATAATATTATCAATCTATTGAATTAATAATGTATATAATAATTTATTAATTTAATAAACGTATACGTCCTATACAAATAAATATATAATATTAATATACACATGATATTAATGTTATAAATAGTAGAAACCTGCATACAGTGAATTGAGAGTCCGGGTCCTGTATATAATTTCTTTCCACAAATATGACATTTGAAATGTTTTGCTTTTTGGTGATGTATCAGAATCTTTTCATCTTCAAACTCCCTATTACAGTACCAGCACCAAGGCTTTGTAGATCTCTTCTTCTTCCTACCCATTTCTGATTAAATGTGTATTGTAAAACAATTTGTTACTTTTGATTTTAATTTTCAATAACAAATTGTGAAACTAATATTAAATAATATTATTATTTACAACGGATACTAATTAAATTCGGTAAATAATTAAATTATTTATTTATTTTAAATATAATATTTATAATTATATGATGCATACGATTTTAATTACGATTATGAATATAACATATTGTTATTATTCGCACACATAGTTCAGTTAACTATTACACTAATTATTTATTATAATTATATATCGTTATTTATAATAATTTATATATAATATATAATATATAATATATAATATATATAATATATAATATATAATATATAATATATAAATATATATATATATAATATATAATATATAATATATATATAAATATATATATATATATAATATATAATATATATAATATATAATATATATAATATATAAATATATAATATATAAATATATATATATATATATATATATAATATATAATATATATAATATATAAATATATATATAATATATAATATATATATAATATATAATATATACATATATATATCTATATATAATATATTATATTATATATATATATATATATATATATATATATATATATTTATATATTATATATTATATATATTATATATTATATATTATATATTATATATACATTATTATAAATAACGATATATAATTATAATAAATAATTAGTATAATAATTAACTGAACTATGTGTGCGAATAATAACAATATGTTATATTCATAATCGTAATTAAAATCGTAAACCTATGTAATGTTTCAATTATCTGTATTTTAATAATTAAGTATGTATTATATATTTGTATAATACATTAATGATAAGATCCTATATAAAATATTAGATTAACTAAATAGTAATATAATATAATAATAATATATAGTGAACAAATAGACAACTTTTTATTTTAAACTAGAAATTATAAAATAATGACATTTAGCTAACTAGACTTCTATAGGGGTCCTATCTTAGGACTATATATACCTATAGGTACTTATAATTGTTCACATTTTTATAAGCTATACTATATTACATAGAGTTATACTTACTTATTGCGATATTTTATAATAATATACATTATTTAATGAGTTGGTTATACACATTTTATTATAGGTATAGGGTATACCCTATAGGGGAAAGTAACCTAATACGGACACTTTAACAATAAATGGTCTTAATTTTGTATGATTCATTATTTTAATTCAAAAATTACAATATATTAATATTATATGATTATAGATATTATTGTAACTTTAAAATTTTATTTAATCTTTTAATTCCATATATAACGGGGGTGTCAGTATTCGGTAACCATGTCCGGATACCCTGTGTTATAATACGGAAACCCTATAGGGGAAAGTATCCGATTACCGACCCCTAAATGATTATTTGTAATAACTTATTCAATATTAAATATATTTATTTGAAATTTTGTAATTTGAGTAATATTATGGCAATGAAAAATGTGGCTATTTTAAATTTTTGATATTATTATATTTACAAGAATAAACAGGGGACCCCCCTGGGTCGGTAATCGGATACATGTGCCTAATACCGACCCCCTTCCCCTATTACTGACCCCCTAAAATAATCGTGGTATAAATAATTGTAGTATTATAATATCCAATAAAAATAGTAGATATACATAACTATAATTAATTATAACATGACGTAATTTATTTTTTATTGAATTTATGTTTTAATAGTAATATTAAATTTAAATTTAAACTTTATAGTAATTATATTAAAATAGTGTATATTATTATTTAATATTTATTTATTAATCAATATGTATATAAGTAACTTGAATTATGAATCCTAAATCTATGTCAATGATACACAAACAAGTTATAACATAATTTAAAGTAAAATTCGGATCTATTTTTATTGGATATTATAAATCACATGGGGTCGGTATTAGGGTAATTTAGGGGGTCGGTAATAGGAAAATAATATGGGTTGCTATAATTAGGATATATTGGTTAATAGTTATTTTAATAATAGTTATAAACATTTTATTGATCTACAATATAATGTGTAGTATTAAGTTTTCTTTTAATTAATAAAGTATTTACAACGATTTAAAAAAAGTTATTATTCAAATATTTAAGAAGTAAAAACAGATTATTACATTTTATCAAATAACAATTGTAGGATTGAATATTTTTTAAAACAAAATACTAATTCATATTTATCATTAAATTACAAACAGTTCATGTATATATAATTTTTTGATCTCTTATATTTACTGAGATACGAGAAGGGGTCGGTATTAGGAGGGGGTCGGTAATCGGGGACTTTCCCCTCTACCACTAGATAAACTATATATTACTATGATGAATCAATCAGAAAAATTACAATAACGTTATTTATAATTAATTTTATACAAAATATATTGTAATTTAATTAGTTAATAATTTATTTATTTTTATTATTTTTTATTTAATAATACAATTTAAGTATCTAAATATTACTTTTTTTAGAATTAGCTTTATTGGTGGTATTAATAATATAACGCACGCGATTTTTATAAAAATCATAATTGTCCATACGCTGCGCGCTGATTGGTTATAGGGTGTATGTATTAAGACATTTAGAGTGTCCGTATTATAAACTTATATTACCTCTAGATATATGCTTATAACTTAATGAATATTTTATAAAAAATATAGAAATTATGTATATAATTTTAGAATGCTTTATTTTTTAATAATATAGTGTTATATTTTATATCGATACATTTGTATAATTTGGAGAAGGTTTTAAGTAGAAATTTGTTTCATAAATTTAAAAACGTTATACAAAAAATCAGTTTATTGGATATATTAGCAATATTTTGTATAATATAAAAATAAAAAATACTTTTTTAGACTATTTATATAATTATGAATATTTTATTCATTACAATTTTTTTTGTAGGATTTATGGTTTCTGAGATACCGAGAGTGTCCGTATTCGGTTACTTTCTTCTATATAAAAGTGAATATATTTTATGTATATGGGTATATCAGCATATATAATTTCTCTCTAGCTCTATGGCATATACCATCTACATTAAAGTAGGGAATGGTACCATTCTAATGTGGCCTATATTAGTAATGGTATTTTGACCTATATATGTGAGGGAGTGTGGCATAGACATTAGAAGTGGGTTAAATTAACATTTCATAACATCACATATAAATTATGGAAATTCTCCGATTTCCGACCACTAAATGACTATTTGTAATAACTTATTCAATATTCAATATATTTATTTGAAATTTTGTAAGTATACTTATCCTATAGGATAATATTATGATAATAAATAATTTTTCTATTTTAAATTTTCGATATAATTATATTGACAACAATACACCGGGTGGTCGGTAATTGGATACATGTGCCTAATACCGACCCATTCTCCTATTACTTACACCCTACTCATGGTAGAAATTATTATTATATTATAATATCCAATCAAAATAGCAGACATATATAGATATAATTAATTTTAAAACGCACGTAATATTTTATATATATATATCATTGAATTTGAGTTTTAATATTCATAATAAATTAATAATTGAACTTTATATTTCCGTATTAAACTTTAAATTAACTGAATATGAATATAACTACATATACTAAATAATCATTTTATAGTATTATTGACACCATATATGTATATGCTTAGATGTATATATACATCTAAGCCTAAGTGATCTAAGGGGCGAATATAAGGGGCCTATATAAATATATAACGTCTTTGATTGCCACTATTAAAATACACTATTGACATGTTAAAATGATACAAACACAAATTATAAATAATTTCAAAGTAACAAAATTATCTATTTTAATTGGATATTATAAATCACGTGGAGTCTGTATTAAGGTAATTTAGGTGGTCTGTAATAGGAAAATAATATGGTTTGCTATAATTAAGTTATCTTGGTTAATACTTATTCAAATTAGAATATATTAATAAATTTATAAACATTTTATTGATCTACAATATTATGTGCAGTATTAAGTTTTCTTTTAATTATTAAAAATATTGCTGATATATCCAATAAACTGATTTTTTTATTACGTTTTTAAATTTATGAAAACAAATTTCAACTTAAAACCTTCTCAAGAATATACAAATGTATCGATATAAAATATAACATTATATTATTAAAAAATAAAGAATTCTAAAATTATATACATAATTTCTATATTTTTTATCAAATATTCATTAAGTTATAAGCATATATCTAGAGGTCATATAAGTCCCTAATACGGACACTCTAGATGTATTAATACGGACACCCTATAACCAATCAGCGCGCAGCTTATGAACTATTCTGATATTCATAAAAATCACGGGCGTTATAATATTAATACCCAGATTAATACCACCAATGTAGCTAAATCTAAAAATATAATTATTTAGATACTTAATATGTATTATTAATTTAAAAAATAATAAACATAAATAACTTAATTACTAATTAAATTAGAATAAATTATTTAATTAATTATAAATAATGTAATTGTAATTTGTATGATTGATTCATAAATAATATATAGTTTATCTCTTGGTATATAGGGTAGCCGTATTATAATATAGGGTGTCCGTATTCGGACATGGGTACCGAATACGGACACCCCCGTTATCTATGAAATTAAAAGATTAAATACAATTTTAATATCGCAATAATATCTATAATCATATAATATTAATATATTGTAATTTTTGAATAAAAATAATGAGTCATAAAATGTTAAGACCATTTATTGTAAAAGTGTCCGTATTAGGTTACTTTCCTCTACTTATATAAATAGTTAATATTTAATATTGTATATATTGAATGCAATCTTTAAGTTACGATACTTTTATAATAATTACCTTACCAGGTATATATATATATATACAATTGTAATATAAGGAATATATATTATAGAAAATAAAATATCAAAATAATAAAGAGAGTAGAATAACAACTAAACAACTAAACAATAAAGGAATACAACTTTAACTTTATTTTTAATTAATCCTAACTACATATAAATTAAGTATAAGTTTGTAGGGATTATTAAATAATTAGTTATTAGTATAATATGTTTAATTGTATTAAGCCTATGATCCACTTATACAATATATTAATAACTCCCTCAAAGATCCAAAACCTCTACTTATAATACAAACTGGTAATATTCTTATTTTCTAGTTATTAGATATTATCTCTAACTCGCTAATCTCCGGCCAGATTTCACCCTCCTCGTGATTACATCTCCAATTCTAAAAAAACTAGTAATTTACCTAAATGATCTAGGTAACTATATGTTTATCTCATAAGCTAAGATCTCCTTAAGATTTATCTTTAAGTAAAATATTAGAAATAATAGTCTCCAAACAACATTTCTCTTATATCAATATGCAATCTGTTTTACCCATCCTAAGCTATTTGCTTATCACTAGACTGAAATAAGCCTCCTTTATTTATAATATAATTTTTTCAATCTTAAATTTCGACACTGTCAGATAATCCGTATTATTGTGTTTCCAATGACCTTATCAAATGAATCGCTCGTCTTATTGTGCTGGGTATACATGGTAGATGATTAGATTGTTTAATGTCTTCCCTCTTAAATAATAATATCCTTATTATGATAGAAACATATTACTCTCCTCTTTGTTCAAGTAACCATATTATCAATTTTACTGATTATATGCAGTTGTTACCTTTTTAAATTCTCACAATTCCATTATCTATGAATTAATGAAGTGTTTAAACTGTATATGATTACATATCCTTTCTAATAACTACTAAATGTCCAAGACTATCTGACTACCAACAGACTACATTATATACTTCTGCTTATATTTTTCCAACTCATAATATGAGCAAACTTCTGATACTTCCTATATCTATCCTATTCCATAAACTTAAGTTATCTTTGGTAATAATTTATCTTTTGAAGAGCACATCTCAATAATCAATTCCTTAAACGTTCATCTATTAAGAATAAATACATTAATTAATACTTTTATCATACTGTGTCCACCTAATAAACCTACTTTCTACTAGATCTACTAAATCGTATTATTCATTCTTAAATAAGCACTATAGTATACTTTCTGTAAATCGCATGGACCATTCTAGAACAGCTGTTACAACTTCTTACTATCATCTCACACGTCTACCGTATATAACATCTATGTGTTATCTCCATAATCTATAAATATATATTATTTTGACCCACACTACATCTCTGATCTATTTCGAAGATCTATCACCCTTCTTTATATCCATTATCAAAATTCTTCTAGCATTGTCTCCCAGAATGTTAGAAAAGAATCTCTAAATAGATTTTTAGAAATTATGATACCACTCTGGAATTTACTCCTTCCTATCATCCGTAAATGATTCCTAAAACTAATTTCATCTTTTATAACATCCTATTCATATATATATATATACAATATTTTAAACCTATGCTCACATCTAAAATGATCTTTCTCTATTGGTTATATGACCAATAGCATCGAAAGGAGAAATTATCTAATATTATAAATACATCATTTAAAATATAAAATTTAATTAAATATTAAAATGAACCAAAATATATATATGCCATATTCTATTAGAGATAGTTATTTATATAGTTATTATTGACTATATTTTGTTAATAGTATAATTTTCTCTTTGCAAGGATATGGTGAAGTGAATAGGATTACTGCTAAGTAGCAGTAATAGTATATATTTTAATATACTTATATTTATAATCAAGTTTCGGAAAAATGTATGTAATTGAGGTTCTACATTTTGATCTATATAAAAGTAATACATATTTATTAAATTATATATGGGTACATTATTTTAAAGTCTAGTTGAAACAGTTGATACAAAATTAAAGTAAATAGTAATATTTAATAACAAGCTTGTAATACTAGTATTATAATTATTTTTATAAATATTTATAAATATATATTTATTAAGTATATAAAAATGTCCTTCTTTTAATGAATCATTGTAATATTATTTAAGTAATAGTCTAATATGAAAGGTTATTTAAATTAATATTTATGTTAGGTTTAAAAAAATGAAATGTACTAATAAGTTAGTTTTAACAAGGACTCATGGAAGAGTTCTTATTTAAACAATAATTAATAATGGTTTAATTTTAAATAATTAACAGTTTTTTATCATTATAGTATTAATTTGTTATATTATTGTTATATGGTATATATTATATTTTTAATATGGATTTTTATGTTTGAGGAATTTTAACCTCCCATTATTCATAATTTAATTTTTTTTTAAATATAATTTATGATTAAATATATATAATTAATATATTATAAAATTTTTGAAATTGTTAGTACACTTCGAAAACACATATACATAGATATATCATTTTTTAAATAATATAATTTAATATTTAAAATTGTATATCATATTTCTATCATTATTTTCACTAATAAAAAAATTGATACTTTTAAATTACTCAAATTTTAAAAATAATATATATTTTATGAATTAAAAAATGGTATTCGTATGGAATAGTGTGCTAGGTATATTATTATATTTTTGAAATATTATGTACAAATAATTAAAATCTTTAAAGTTGGAGTCTAAATAATGTTTTTTTCATGTCTATTTACATTCAATAGTGCAAAGGAGTTCCTTCACTGGATACACTAAGGTGTAACGCATTCTATGAATTTATATTTTTATTATAATATTTATCAAAGTTCTACAAGTCATAGAAATAATTTATGATTATTTATATAGATTATGGTTATATATATATAGTATTATTAATTTAAAATAATATTTATTTTTTATAATCTTCGGCTTATAATCATACTCAGTATTTCTTTTATAAATATCCAAACTAATAAATCATAATAAATATTAATACTATGAATATATTACATAACTACACGAGTTGGCCCCACCCCTCTAGAGACGTATACGCGTGGATAATGAAGAACCACGAGCACCAGGTTCCTCTACACGGGGACGGTAGGGCTGGATACGGCAGTGCTAGTCAGAGCCTCGTGCTGTCCCTCTCTAAAGGAGATCGCGTCTGGCTTCAGCTACGTAAGGTAGGAGTGTGCTCATCTTATAGGGGGCGCATAGTGGTTAAGGTGTGAAAGGTTCATACAACAGACGCCTATTTCCAATGTACAACAATAGAACATGTTCTATTGTTGTTGTGTATGACACGCCAAACATATTAGCGTTGCGTAATAGACTCTATAATAATGTTAACTGCAACCGCTATATCGCAGGGATCCGGGCTACTGAATGATTTCACGAGCTTCTCCGGTTTCATGTTGTTCACCACCGCCGATGTTTGACCTATGACCTCCTCTGTGCTTGTGTGTACCCCCCTGCCCCAGTCACACGAACGTCTAGCTAAGCCCCCCTCCTAACTAAGTAATTGTACAATGTGTATCTATCTATTGTAGGTAATTATCGTGTGTTTTCTAATGCGTTATTGTTTTCAATTTATTTCTGAGATATCTTGAACAAAATATGAAAACAACTTAAATTAAACAACAATAATGTTCATAATGAAAACGAGGCAATAATCAACCACGCAGTGTAGTACACTGTAGTACAATATGATATACAATATAGTAGCGTATAGTACCATATAGTATAGTATAACATAGTATAGTATAGTATAATATACATAATAGTTAAATAATAGCCGGTGTAACATTATATTACATAACACATACATTACATAACACTTCTATTACGTAACACATGTATTACGTAACATATGCATTACATAACATATGCATTACATAACATATTCACTATATCTGCGTATGGTGGTATCGACTAGCTGCCGTATCTGCTTGAGGCTGGTGATGTGAACCGTTCTCAGACTGGCGTGATGATTGACAGGTAGACGGGACAATGTTTTCAGGTGGGCGTGTACCTCGCGTAGTTCACTTGCTATGCTGGTCTAGTGGGTGGTAGTGTTTGTTAGTAGTGATCATTATTCAGCGCAAGTTTTTCTTATTTACAATATGAATCAAAATATTCTGTATGTTATTACTTCTAAAGGGCTTCAAGGGGGATGGATATATAAGGGATATATTAACTATTGTTGTTAGCGAGTATATATATAATGATATTATTATTATGCAATGTTGGCATATTAATATATGAATAGTATAAATATAATTATTATATAAGATTGTTTCATTAAGTCTAAATTAAGGGGGTATAATATACCCATTATAAATTCACGTTTACTTGTAAAAGATAGGAAAAAGTACACATTTAAATAACACTACAACATTAAACCTGATTTATGTATTGTTTAAAATTTATATTGCTAAGTATTTTATAAATATCTATATATTGAAAGTATTTTAAAATATATTTTTTTTAATTTGAAAAAAATATAAGCATATAATATTTTTATTTGTTAAATTGTGAAGGAAAATACAGTAATATTTTAATTAATATATAAATCTATAAAATAAAATATTTTGTGAATATAAATATGAATATTACATAATTTTCAACAATAAATGAGCAATAGTAATGTAGTTAGTAACTATTAGTTTATTTATTTTTGTAGAGTAATATTAGTCAAAATCGGGTTAAAATGACGGTAAAACATGATTTTTGAAATAAATATTTTTTTATTAAAAATGATATAATATAAATATCAGTAAATTTAATATATTATATTTAAAATGATATAAGGCTTGATGTAATAAAGTAACTATAACTGTCATAAATAAGCATTTACAACCGTATACAATAAATATTAAGATGAAAGGTAAATATATATAATTTTTTTTTTAACTGATATTACAGCTATTTTTTTTTAAATTTAAGGCACACACCTAATTTTGGTGAAAATTATATTTTATTTAAATTTTTTTAAATTTCATATTACTACTCTATAAGTTTTTTAATATCTTTACACAAATTATTCATGACAACATTCAAGAAATGACATAAAAAGTATTTTTTTGGATACATAATATAATACAAAATATATAATTATTTAATTTAGATACCTAACTGATACATTTTATTTTACAGTATTTTATAACTTATATTTATAGTGTTTGTAATAATATAGAATGTGATCTTATTGATCAATAATATAGCAGTTACAAATTACAGCTATATATAATATAATATAATATAAATGATAATATTGTATTATTTTGTTTCAAAATTTCAAATCATGTTTTCTTGAAATAATTAATTAATAAATAATTAATTTACACTAACAGTGCATGTATTAAGGCTATTTATATAACAAGTATTATAACTAATTATTATTTTGTTTGTATTATACAAAGAACATGTGTTTATATATTACAGTAGCAATATCTTTCATAAATATTATTTTCAAATATTAGTAAACATACAGTTTCTATAGAATAAATATCAATAAATAACAATATAAAATAGTAATTTATATATATATATATATATATATATATATATATATATATGCATACTAGGCTATTTATAATACATATTATAAATATATGTATATTATAGTATACATGTACATATTATAAATACATTACATAAAGACTATTAATATACCTATATATGCTACCTATCTATTTACATGGTAAACTGTGAAATATTGTGCAAACATACATCCCCTTAATTTTGAATCTGAATATCCATAACTTTTGATCTATCTGATAAATTTATATGAAAATTTCATAAATTAATCCTAATAAATATCTCTTTATATATATAATAAGTATGAGCTAAAAGTATAACTTAGTTTCTGGAAATTCCTGGAATTTTGTTATTTTAAAAGTAGTATTTTGTAGGTCTAATTCTCATCGTTATATAATTCTATAATTAAAACATACATAGATCTAAATATAATTAATAAGACTTACACAAATTTAATCATTCTATTTTTTATTTCAGAAGTTATCGTACTTTTAATAAAAAAAAATCTCATATATTCACCATGTAATATTCCTATATTTCACTTAATTAAAGTATAGTTAAATAATTCAATAGACAAATATAAAGAAATATTAAAAATATTTTATAAATTATAAATGAAATAGTGCAGAGTACCATGTGATCACTGTAAACCTTAACTCCCGATAGCAGATTAATCTGCTCACATCTCTTTGTGTAGGCTGTATCGATTTCCTTTTTGCTCGAAAACTAAAAGTGTATGTAATATAAACAATTAGTATTGGACAAGATTTAATCTTAGCTTAATATTATATCTAACTTAATGAATTTAATAATAATAATATTCAATGATACTAAATGCGGAATTACATGTAAAATATGTACATTAATCCCCATAGATAGGGATTGAGCTATACTATAATTACCATAACTGATAATTAAATATAGATAATCATTTAATTGTCATTTTTAAGATTGTTTTGTATTTCAATTATTATATATTTCATTATCACCAGTTGCATGTAGTTATAATATAATTAGGTATTATCTAATAATTGTACATATTTCAATTATTATATATTTCATTATCACCAGTTGCATTTAGTTATAATATAATTAGGTATTATCTAATAATTGTACATATTTTAATATAATTTATAATAATAGTAATACATCATTTGAAAAATATAATTATTCACAATATATTTTCAAAGTTGAACATTGTACTTTAATATATTGTATTTCTATTGTATACAATATGTACCTATAGGTAGGTATATCTGTAATAATTAAACTTATAAAATCATGTTTTAGTTTTTCATTATAAAATATATTAATCTGGGAGAATATTAATAATAATAATTTATACATTATGTTAGTGGATTTCTATATAACTATTATATAATATCTTATATAATTATTGATATTATATAATTACTAATAATATAATAATTAATACACAAATATAATTAATTTGTATAATCACAATCGTCTTATAAAACATTATTTAAAAATTTATATTCGGAATAAATGTATGTATATGTGTAGTGTGTATAAATATTCAATGGTTTATTAAAAAATATACCTTGATTTGTGTTGAACAAAATAACAGTTAGTCCTTTTGATAAGTAATTATATTATAAATGTTAATAAACTTTATTTGATAAGTTCTATTTATAATGATATATTTAACGTAATATCTATTTATCAATAATACCATGTACCTATTAATCCTAGCAAAGGTTACATTATAATGAATAGAGTAATATATATATTGTTTATTGACATTATAAATTACATACTTTAATAGACATTAATTTAATAAATATATTTGTAATCTATATAAATTATTATAAAATAATAACAAATATACTCGTATTATTATACTTATATAGAAATTACATATTTGTACTTATGTCATATACTAAGCGATGTTATATACACTATATTTATATCTATAAATAAATGCCATTAATATATTGAATACATATGACACAGGTCGACATTTAAAAAAAATCTCAGAAGTCTGGGTTCTGTTAACTGATTCTGGACTAGTTTTTCACACTGATTTCAAATATGTAATTAGTTTTTTTCAGATCAGATCAAGGTATTTATTTATTTAAGTTTGAAAATTTATGAAATATTGTATAGAAAAAATAAAGAAAATTAACGGAAATGTAATGAATTTATTTCCATAGTATTTGGTATATTTTAATAAATAATGATGCAAAATATTAATGTACATAGTTAATGTTATAATATTTATTGATTAAATGATTATTGTAATGATTTTATTCTATTTGAAGTCTTTCATATCCCATTTTTACTCCAACAATGATCATCTAGGATGTTAATAGTACGTGGTATCTATTTTCTATTGTCAAAATATCCTGATTAAAGCACTTTCCTTGTTCTTCACTATAGTCAACAAAGTTATCGGAAAAATAGTTTAGATGTGGACTGATAAAATGAATGATTTTTGGACATACGAGCTCAGATATATATAAAACATAAAAGCAAGTCTTCCACAATATTTACATATTCTGTACATCTATGATTTTAGAATTATTTTTTTTAATAATGGACTCTAATTCTAATCAGCTCTTAGTTCAATATGTCTCATACATAAATCAAAATTAGTATTACTTATTAACTCCCTATTTGTTAGTCCATTATAAATTACCTCCTTAATTTAGATTCAATGATATGTGGAAAACTTTGTTGTAAATTAGTAAAATCATGCCCCTCCTTATCCAATACTTTTACAAAATTTTTCATTAATCTAAGTTTAATGTGTAATGGAGGTAATAGGATATCATTAATGAATATATAACATGATTATATTAATAAGCGATTGTGACTTAAGCTAATTAGCCTTGTATGAACCATGTTAAAATAAATTAATAAATGCTCTAATGATAAATCACGTTATGTATAATGAATAACATAAGGCATGATTATATCATAAACATAGAAAGCATGGATATTTTATGTATCCAGCTTGTCGTCCCAAAATTACCGATATAACCTTTAAGTCTCCACATATATTTCAAGTATGATCATTGTATATTAATGAATCAAATAGAATAGACATTTTGCTATATCTTTCAGTCAAGTGTAGCGAATATCCCAGGTGAAGAAATACAACAGTATTACCATTATAGAGCAATACAGCTTTTCAACTTGTATTTGATGAGTCTATGAATAACCTGTTATTATGGTTCATAGGATATGCCCATTAATTAAACTACTCCATTTACATTATGGCAATATATCGATGAACCGCTTTGAAAAACTATCTTAGTAAAGTATTTGTGAAAGTCACTTTCACGATGACGGTACAAGACAGATAGAGATAATGTTGATAAAGTTGAGATATTAAATGAAATAGTTGTTGTATTGGAATATCAGTACTATGTGGTACTCGTCATAATATAGATGGAATATTCGGATATTTTTAATGTATGCTTATTATTATACATATATGAATATACTTATTATATATATATATATACATATAATATAATATATACTATAGTATTTACAATACACTATGCAGTAGACCGGTTCGTTCGAATCAATTTTTAATGATTTATATATAATATACATATCTATATTTTAGTATAATATGTATTACAAAATTTTATAAAAAAATAGTTACATTTGGACACGAAGCATTTAAAGTTTTAAATATAAATTATTATTTTAAAATTTAATTTAAAATATTACATGTATAATAGTCATTCCACTATCTTATTATCTTTGATGTTTACATTTGAAATAACAATATTTAAACTTAATTATGTATTTGTATTATATTTAATGAATTAATATAATATATACCATTATTTATATTTATTATTAATATAATATCTATTTCATTTTTATATCTACAAATTACCAATATTAATGTCTCCTAAAACTCGAGAAAATACACCATTTTACAAAGTATTTATTTCAAAATAACTCAACAAAAATAATTAATTTTTTTAAATTAATATATAATTAATATAATTATACTTTACATAAATTTGAGTGATCATATTTTATTGAATTTTGGATATAAGTTAGATATAAATGTCCTTAATTAAAATTAAATTAATAAAATTAAAAAATATGCACAAATATTTTGTATTTCACTTTCCAAAAAAAATTACAAATGATGTAAATTTATTTTCTACAAATAATTTTTAATTTTTTAATAATTAATTTCAATTGTATTATTATTATATATAAATTATATATTTTAATTTTTTAAATTAAATAATAATAATTTATTTATATCAAATTATACGATTTTTAGATATTTTTTTTTACTAAAATTGTTTTATAAAATTCGGGCATCTAGATTGTTATACAAATATTTTGTATTGTTAATACTACTTGTAATATGTGTTTCTAGGATATATCCATAGTTGGCTTAAAAAAAATCATTCAATTTGATAAAAATTGTATAAAACTTATTTCTATATCCGCCCATGTTAAATTGTATATGAATTCAATGTTAAAATATAAAGGTCTCGTGACCTAAAACTATTCAAGATATAGGTCTAAAATTGTAAACACTTATTCATCATAGAATACATAATTGTTATAGATGTGAAGGTTTATAAAATTATGAAAAAAAAAAAGTACGTACCGGTCTACTATACAGTATATTAAATATAATATATATTATATACATTATATATAGAGTATATAATAATGTTTATATCTATATTAAATAATAATATGTATATATATTTCAAAATTTATGAAAATTTACCAAATTTAACAATTTTTTCAAAAAATTTAAAATTAAAATAAAATAAATTTAACTGATCTGAAAAAACTAATTACATATTTGTAATCAGTGCAAATAACTAGCCTAGAAAACATTTATGAAACCCAAACCTCAAAAATCATGTTAACCAGTGTAATTGATACCAATTGAGATAAAATATAAAAGTGATAATGGAGAATATTAGATAATAAAAATAGGATAAATAAGAAAGATGAGATAGGTAAGAAGTGGAGAATGAGAGCTACCTATAGATTAGTAATACTAATCATGACCACTAAGAATAGATAAGCATAATGATAACCTTGTCTGCGAATACAGTGATATGTTGTGGAAGATGTTTAGCCACGCCCCCTCTATTGTTCTCATTGTAGTGGGCGTGAACAGCATTCAGCATACATCTCGTGTAGGTAGGGGAGTCTACTGAGAGCAGGGGTAACTGTGATGTTCTCAAGGCATGGGTGTGCTAATGGGGCGGTATGGAGGGGGGTGGTAAGATACTGAAGGGTTTCAGAGGTGAAGGTCACTAATACATCTATATGTAATAGCATTACAACATGAACGATTACAATACACTACACTTTTATGATAATAATAAAGTTTATGGAGTCATTTATTTAATAATTTACAAATTATTTACAATTAGTAAATATAAATATATTCTATATTTTAGGGTAATAAAAATAATTCAAATTTATAAAATAAATATTATTAATTCTGAGCTGATATACTCTTTAAAAAATGATATTATTCAGATCTGTACTGGTAAAATCAATGAATTAAATATAAATATTGTATAGTTGTTCTAGTAAGGGGTGTATTTATAGTAAGGGTGTTATTATATAGAATTCATGTCTACTTTCTTTATTTTCTAGAATTATTATATTTTATTCTAGATTAAATATGAAAGATCGAAAAAAAAATGTGTGCGTTTTAGAAGTATAGATTGTACAATTTATTGATCAGCATTCAATAATTGGAACATGATATAATCATAGATTTTGTATACATAGTATGTACTACATACTGCATGAGATTATTGACTGTACATTACAAGTGACACTATTTAGTAAAACATTATGAAAGAGATGTTAGGTGTATAAGTAATGGTAACGAAATAATAAACAATGTGTAAGATTTATATATGATGTATTTAACATGTGTTATACATGTTTTAACATGGAATGATTGTATAGAAATTAGTAACAGCTATGCAAATACATGTAAAACACAGGTTCTGTTATGTATCGAGGATTCACAAACGTATATGCCATGAATAAATGACAACTCAACATTAGGTCATGTATGGCGATTAGGTTGTTATTATGAACAATACATATTAACTAAGTAAACATCGTATATAATTTAAAATAATAAATAGAAAGTAATAGTGTTTTAAATATTATCTAATTTGTAAAATTAATTCTAAACATTTGATTACATTATGAGATACGTTACATCTAAGTTAGCCTACATACATCACTGTATAGTATACAGTGTATACACATCAATGTCGTACATGTTTAATTTACTTTATTTACTTTCAGAAGTAATTTACTAGAATATTCACATCTCAGAAAACATTGTCTGTTTACGAGAGAAAAAACTTGTATGTATCATATCATAATATTATTCCATCTCGCTACGAATTCTCCTGAGTGAGAGAGAGAGAGTTATCAGTAATATTGTGTGTAGCTATAATGCTAAGCTGCAGTTATTGTTATTTTGGTGGAGTCCTTTCATCCCATCCAGGAACTTAGATGACGTTTTCACTTATATCCAAATGTCTCTAATGTCCATTCGAAGCTGCTCTCATGTTAAGGAATCCATGGTTTTAACGAGAGCTATTCATTTATTTATACATAATTATATAAGATCACTTCTAAATAATATTTTGACACCTATTTTAATGATCCGGACGAGGCTCGAACTCGTGTCCTACTGCTTGTGTGTCTGACGCCTTAACCAACTTAGCCACACAGGCAGTTATTTGATAGGTGATGCTTATTTATAATAAATTCACACCTGTACTGTGGCAGGTCGTACATCTGTGTACAGAATGTCTGATACAATGGCTGCTATGAGGTCATCGTTGATGTTGATGAGATCTTTAATCATTGAACGCACCTATATGGGGTAGTGGTAGAGGCCGTTATAAACCTTGTATATACCCTATGCATTGAGGTTTAGTGAATTATGATTAACTGTTGATTACGCAGTACAGATTGTTGTATTAGTTTGAAAACAATTGATATGATGTATAATTACAATTGCATCATTTTTAATTATTATTTTAATATTATATTATTATAAATAAAAACTCTATTAAATTATTATTAGTATTATATATATATGTATATATATATATATTATGGAAATAAATGGGTCATTTAATAAACCTTCAGAATTATACATATTATAATTAATTGTAAATGATCTCACACAATAAAATAAGTTGAATAATATTTGTTTGCTTCCTTTATCAATTGTATAGCTTTAATATATTACTTGGGTGAGTTAAATAGTGGATCGATTGGAAACAATGAAATAAATAATATGATAAGTAATTCTAATACATTACAATGATTACTTATGTATTATTAAACACGTAGTAGTGAATATCATATCACTATGTTTATAATCAATTGTTAACTGTAGATATTCGTGCACCAATAAATAGGGAAAATAACTAAATGGAATAATCGTAGAGATTTTGTTTCAAAATAATTTCATATAGTGCTATAACTTAATATAATTTCATTATTCAAATCTTTATATCAAATTATACTTTGCTAAAAACATAATTATATTTCTTGAATTATTTTTTATAAATTCATATAATAGTTATTATATATTTTCCATACAAAACAAAAAATGAAATTCACTTTTGTTGATTATAATACTAAATGACAGGAAATAAAATCCACAATTTATTATAGAATCAAATATAAGCTAATATATAATAATTATATATAATTGTTTTAAATTGTTTTATTTAGTTGAAAAAAGTTGTCCTTTAATCCCATCCTAGAATTTAGATGAAGTTTTTACTTATATTTTTAGAAATAGCTATAATGTCCCTTGGAGGCCGCTCTCGTGTTAATGCATTCATGATTGTAACGAGAGTCGATCATTATTTTATACACAATTATATAAAATCACTTCTAAATATTAGTTTAAGACCTATTTCATTGATCAAGATACAATCACAATGTAATACCTATGTGTCTGACGTATATATCAATGAGAAATATATAATATGATATATATATATGTGTATATGAATAATTATATTTTAAATGTTTTGAAACAACTCTAGCACTACATATATCATACTGATTGATGAGTTGCATGATGACAAGTTGCATGATGGTTATCTAACGGAGCTACAATCCCATTGGTGCACATATTTAAGCAGTAACTTGGCACACAGTATGGCATACTTCACGGAATGCCGGATATAAATCCTATTCCTCTCTAGACAGGTAAGAACTATGTCAGCGTAGTCTCCACTGACACTCGTGTACACAATCCTCAGGGCACCTATCTGTAAGTGTACGTAGACAGTGTTAATGCAGTTACATCAATAGTAATAATAATTATTAATATTTATTCACCACATTTTTTGCTTGTAATTAAACTAATATGAAAATAAATAGTCTGGTTCTTTTTTAATCTAAAAGGCTTCAAAATAAATATTTTAATAATATTCTTTTCTTCGCTTGTAATAGTAGTGTATTTAGTGATACGATGATACAGATAAACTTACAACTTACTGTGCGAGATGCTAGGGTATTTTTCTTCTATGAGGCGCAAATTAGAATTATATTAATGAAATATGGTATATAATAAAATTTAAGAATGAAATAATTCACAAAATGGATACAATTATCCATTGTACACATGTATTTTACAATAACTCGGTCATGTGATATATAATAATAGTATATCTCTAGGTTACATAAGGACATCGTAATGATGAACACCATAACAAAGCTAGTTTGGTCATTAAGGGGATGGCATACTCTATTTCACAGTTTTCCATGTAAATAGATAGGCAGTATATGGTCTATTAATAGTCTGGCTCACAGAATTCTATTCATTGAATCAATCTATTTTTTGTATTGTATTTATAATATATGCATGTATACCTGCATAGATATATATTTATAATATTTATTATATATGGCCTATATATATAAATTTGAAAAATGATTTTTAAATTATTATTTATAGACATGTATTCTATAAATTGTATTTTTACTATTATTAGAAAATAATATTTATAAAAGATATCTCTATGGGAATATATAAACTTATGTTATTTGTACATAATACCTACAGAATTAATAATATAGCTATAATAGTTTTTGTAATAATAGCCTTTATACATGCACTGTTAGTGTAAATAATTATTTTGAGAAAACAGAATTTGAATATATATGAATACATTATATATCATATATAATGAATATATAAAAAACACTGTTTATGTTATTTATAGACAGTTTTCATAAATAATTTGTTTACAGATATTTAAAAATATATCTTAGAATAGTATTATGAAATAAATTTTTTTTTAAATAAATAATTATTTTCACCAAAACAATGTGTGTGACATCCTCTTAATTTGGTTAAGATAGGCTTATATTTTGTATATGGACGTCAACATTAAACTTTATTATGAAGCCCATTAGGAGAAATCAAAACAAATAACTACAGAGCAAGCTCGACATGGTAAGGTAAGGTATAAACAAATATAAACAAAAGAAAAGAGAAGACAAATGTGTTCTACTACTTAGATTAATCTATCGTAAAGCACTCACTAACTATGTGTACAACATACATATATTAGTGATTCTAATGCATTCACTAGCGATAGTATCATAGGCAGTTAGATACTGTAAAGCATATGTTATGTTATTCTATATGTAATTGTGTGACAATGTTATTCTCACCTGTGAACTATTATAAAATACTTATGTACTTATATACCTTATTTCACTAGTAGTGTATGTATATAGTATACTTATATTAATACTACATATTATTGATCGATATTTTCAATTGTTTTAAATTGCTAAAACTTAAAATATTGAAAATATAGTCTTATAAAGTTCAAATAGAATACTAAAAAAATAAATGATGGACAAATATTTCAAATAATTAATATTTATGAGTACAAATATATATATATATATATATATATATATATATATATATATATATATATATATATATATATATATATATATATATAGATAATATATTCAGAGATACTAATAAAAATCATGGTAAGTCATTATAAAATAGATTAAACACATATATTTTTTTACAATTTGTTTTGAAAAGTTTTGAAATATTTAATTAATATAAAATAGATATTCAGATAGCCCTTATACTCTTGACAGTACCCAATAGAATTTAATATTAAATACCCGAAAATCTGGGATGTGATATTTGATATTTGTCATTTTCGATCATTAATACTCATATATATATTTGATATTTATAATGATAATTTTAATTTACTAAATTTGTAACTATTCTTCAAATTCGCTAAAATGAATACATTTATAGAAATTAAATTGATGTAGGTTAATTTTTTTTAAATATAATATTTAAATAATAATCAATACTAACGTACACAATTAATAACATATAAATATGACCTCTAAGACATAATTGAAGGTCACACCTCTAGACCACACAATGTTCTAACCACTTCAGCGATATTGTTGGATGTTTGCAGTACTTTCATTAGCCCCACGTAGACCAACTGATTGTTGAGGAATGCTGCACTGAGAGGTAGCTGTAACAGGTCCACTTTGAAGTCTTCGATGTACCTCGTCTGTAGAGAGGTGACACCAACGTTAATGTAGGCCAGTGTACAGTATAGGATAATGTATAACTGATGTCAGCTTATTACAGTGAATTATGTTTTAGATACGAGATCAACCTAATCTTGCTAGATAGAGGTTTATAACAACACTAATACAAGATTAATCATTGCCTTATTTATAAATGAAATTATTATTGATGTCTATAATTGTTCATATCAATTATGTTATATATATGAATTCTAAGTTTGCTCCATAAGGAGCTAACCTTTTGCATGGAGGGCTGAATTGATTATCAAATCATTCATTTGTTTAGGTATTATATTATAATTAAATAATAATTAAATGTGTTCACTTAGGAAAAGTTAGGGAAGGGAATTCTCATAATAAATGTTTACTTATTCGTGAACAAATCTGAATTTAACTATTTAACTATTATTGCAAGGATAGGATATTTGTAAACAGATTGTGTGGAGTAGTAACTCTAGGTTAGGAGTCACAATATAACGGATGATAAGCAGTGCAGGAGATACATCATATCATGTATGGGTTCAGAAGTGAGGACTAGTAGCATTACTGTATAATACACATCTATGATCAGTGTTGATAGAATGTATGAATCTAGACCTCGGCTCCATCTTTCTTATTATTGCACCAGAGAATTAGTAACTTACATAGTTATTAACTAAACTACCATCTATATATATATATATATATCTAGGATTATTTTATATAACTAAATTAATATATATGAATAGTGTTGTGTAATGCTGTTACAGCTAATTATCACATGATATAGTGTTATTACCACACCGATATCAGTTGAGAGTTGTTCGATGCTAAGCAATATAGCATGAGACACACATACGTCTACTTACGACATTCGCGGGGGATAGTAGACCAAGAAGTCTACGTAGGAGACATTGCACGTAGACATGACACCTAGCCAGCAGTAGACTGGAGAGGATCTTGCAGTGTTGGTAGTTCACATCGGAGGGCAGTTGTCTGAGTTACAGAGATTACACGTTATTAGATAGATTTTATCTGGTATGTTCAATTCTTAGAAAAATAACAGAAAATATAATTTCATAAGTATAAAGTTTATTAAGAATTTTTATTTATATACTGTGATGTGCCATAATAACAAATAATATAAAGATATCATATTTATATACTATCAATTTTCATGTTGGTAAATATTTTAATTTATTAAATAATATTTGTTTATATTATATAAATTATAATTTACATATATATTACAAAAATTCAAATATCAACTTATATCTTTGACACAGTTTTGTTTTGTTTATTAATTTATTTGTTCTATTTAACAATAGTTATTTAACAATATATCTACGCACATTAATTATAATAATTCACTGGGTTATAAGTTTTAATAAATAAATATGTAATCCCTAATAAATACTTAAACAATTACTATTGAATAGCTTAACTAACTTTGCTAGTAATGGCCACACGTCAATAATAATCTGCTTCTGATAAATAGTGTCATCGGATAACAGTTTTTGCATAAGAAATGTCTCCTTTAAAAGAAAATTATATATATATATATATATATATATAAATATATATATATATATATATATGTATACATATTATATATTACAAATATCTATATATCTTAATTATTTTCATATATTAATTAGAGATATTTTTTAATTTAAAATAACTTTCGTAAATAAGATTGGAACAACAAATGTAACCACACGTACGGTTAAGATTGTATAACACCTAAAGCATCAACAAATAATAAATAAATATCACAGTATTCAATTTTGCAATATTATAAATTCAAACGATTAGTTTATATATAATTAATGTGAATATCAGATTCCTGACCATATCATATCTACTCTATCAATCAAAGTAAACATTTTTCTCAATCTAAATATGTTACACCTTAAGTAAAATACCAGTAATCTAGGGCTAGGTAATTTCAGACCACTTTTTAAGTAATTTCTGCAACTTATAAATAATGTACACAATAGCCAAGAGAATACTGTCACCCATTATTTGTCACACGATAATGATGCATACTTACGCTGACTTCTAAATTAAATAGGAGACATTTCTGAACCACCAACACAATGTTATCATAGACATCTTGGTCATTGTAATCGGAGAGAAATAGCACCGAATACACTGTGTTTGGGGGTGGGGGGGGGTTAGATATGTAGTAGTAGTGGTGGGTGTAGGTGACATGTGGTAGTAAGCTATATGTAGTTAGATTAACATGTTAGTATTGAACTTAGCATATTATAACGTGTAAGATGTAATGAGCGATTTATTATCATTGTATTAATATTCTATTGTAAAATATATTTACAATTGGAACATATCGGTGATATACAGGTACACATGTATTACGAGAGAAGTTTGTTATATAATAAGAACATACCTTTAGGTATTAAGTCATATATTTGGCTGTGAATCGAATAGTCTCCATTGTATATCCATTTGTTTAAAAGATCTTCTGAATATATTGAGCATCACCATTACACCAATATCATTATGTTTGTGTGTGTGTGTGTTGTTATATGAACCATTACGATGATTATACAGAATATCAGCGATGTAACTCAGCAGACTTATGTAATTCATGTTTTCATCGGCTTGTAATTCTATTGTTATTCGTAGAAAAATAATAAATAATATATTTATATGTAACAATATATAGGACTACATTATTAGTATGATTATATTATATGTTATATTTATATTTTTTATTATTTTATATTTTATAGTATTATTATTTTTATTCTTATTTTGGTAGAGTCCTTTAATCCTATCCAGAAATTTGGATGAAGTTTTTACTTATAACCAAATAGTTATAATTTCAATGGAAACAGCTCTAATCTTAATGCATCCATGGTTTAACATGAGTCGATCATTTTTTATATATAATTATATAAGATCACTTCTAAATATTATTATAAGAACTATTTTATTGGTTCGGACAAGGATTGAACATTCGTCGAATTCTGAGAAACACAGGTAGTTTTTTGGGATGAAAGGATTCCACCAAAATAACAATAACAATAACAATATTTGTTATCCCGATAAATATAATTATAATTATAATTTTATTTTATATTCAAAAGAATATCAACACTAATTATTACTTCATTAACAAATAATGTCTACGTAGCACAATTTCTACCTATCGCAATGTCTACATACTAACTTAATGCGGCTAATTTAGTATTTAAGGCATCGTCCATAGTCAACATTAGTTGTAGTAACTTAGAGTTGAGGTCTGCGATAGAGTTGAAATGCACCTCTATTTCAATATTATCTTGATGTCTGTGGAATGTAATGAAAATAATACAATTATGTAATAATGGAATAACTGACAAATAATTCATTGAAATAAATTTGAGAAATATCTGATAAGTAAATATTTCATTTTAAGTTTTTCTTCTTTGTAATTAATATATATATATTTACTAGATTTTTTCCCAATAGTAATATTCCATTATTATTCTAGTAAATATATACAAAATTAACTAATTAGTAAATAATTAAACATTCTCAAGTTATAAGTTTTGAAATTTATTTGTAAAGATAATTGTATAATAAAAACTTTAATATTAATTTTAATAATCAATATATAATAAAAATGGCAGATATTAAGTGGAGTATCCCATATATAGATTTAATTAATAGGGATATATAAAGCGGAAAAGGGAGTGGAAAATTTATAGAGAGTGGGATTGAAATTGGAGTAACTGACTTACAATGAGTAGGGAGCAGGAGTGTGAGAAGAGAAATAGCGATAGATATAAGAAGATAGATGAGAGGAAGCGATAAGTTATCTCCACACTTAAAATAGTATACGCCCTGTGAATAAATATTCATATATATATTATTCATTATTTAGATCCAAAACTTCTCTATTAAATTATATATATATTATTATATTTAAAAAAATGAAATCACAGAAGCGTTTACATTACTACTGTTTACATTCTACCACACTGCAGTGTATACACTTTTCTATTCAATATTGTCTATTTATAACTCTTTATTAATCACTGAATTAAACATACTTGAATTCCTAGAAATCATAAATTAGTTATATTGCCATTTATAAACTATATAATAGATAATACCACAGCTACATGTAATCACTGTGAATCTACCATACACATATAGAGTACCATACAACATTTGTTTGAAAATAATATTTAATAGTTTTTAATAATTGTATTTGAATAAATAACAAACAAATTATAAAAGAACTTATTAGATTAAATAAAACTAAACCATTCAACATTCACCCTCTAGATTCACTACATCAATTATATTGATTTCTATTGAATACAAAATAATCTTCTGCACAAATAGAAAATCAAATATATATTCAACATTAAAACTAACAACCTCAAACTATGTCACTATCACAATATATAAACAAAGTTATTTGCAAACATCTCCCTTAACCTCACCCTTCCTGTTATTAAGCATTGGAATATACTCTTCAATAATCGTAAATTCATAAATAACTTATTTAAAATAAGCGACAAACAACATCTAATAATCCAATGAATTAATCCAAATATACAGACTCTACTAATCATACTCAACATAACAATTTACAATCTGTAGATCATAACTCTAATGAATATATAGAAACTACTCTTACTCACTCTTCACAGACCACCTTTCACCAACTCCTACTCCTACTCCTTCGCCAATTCCAAACTATTCCCCATCCCCTCACAATGATAATCAATTCGATACAAATAAACCTACGCCTTGTTCAACTATCTCCATAAACCTTATCCTCCATACACTCCTACTCCTTCTTCAATCTAACTCCACTATACCCATCTTCCTCATCACGACATACCTGCCTAATTAAATCTTCAATACTAAACACCTTATCCATTCGTAACAATTGTTACTTTAAGATAACACTTATCCTATAACTTGCTGCAGAATATGACCTTGATCTAATATTCATCACAAAAATGTAGATTACGCCTCATGACATACTCCTTATATCATCTCTGAACACTGCTCCTTACTTTTTTTCTCATTTGCCTAGACATAATACCCATAATCATGGAGGAGGAATTTGCATTATCTATAAATTTTCCCTTCATCTCCTCTACGTGACCATAATCATGATCACTCTGAGGCGTTTACCTATTCCATTAGTCCACACATGCCTAGACATTTCAATCTTTTACCGACCCCCCCTTCCTCAAATCCATCATTCCTCTATGAACGGTATTCATTAACCCATCTAATGTCTTAATCTATTATAATTGTAGGTTATTTTAACATTTCCAATAAGCAATCAACTAATTACGCTAAATCTCTACTCAATATACTGTCGGCGCAAATCTTAAACTACACAATACTTACCCACACATAAACATGGTAATACCCTCATTATCCTCATTTCCCATAAGTCATCCAACTTGAGCTGTTCTCACTCTATATGCCCTTGTATTACTGATCATCACATTATCTTATTTACCCTTGCATCCTCTAAACCGCCCCATCCCATTATCATTCGTTCTTTCCGCAAAACAAAAATCATCAACTTTTACGATTTCATCAGATACTTCCTCTACTTCCAAAATAACTTCTTTTATGAATTATTTACCTATCTTTCAACTACCCTTAATTCCCGCGCTCCAATCATTATTAAAAAAGATATCCTTAGACTTGACACATCCTGGTATACCCTTACACTACTTAAATAAAAACATAAATTGCGACCACTTAAAATAAATGATAAAAAGAAAATCACTCTATATTCGCGCTATATCAACTGAACAAGTCCAAGCATAGACACGATCTCCTTAATTTTAATATAAATCGCTTTACTTACAGCCTCTCTCGAATCTTGCTCATCAGATCAAAAGATAACTTCACTGTATGCTCAAAACTCCTAGGGCTTAAAAAAAATAAAATATTCCCTAACTTTCCACCATATTATTTCTTCAACTTTTAATGATTACTTTCGTCATAAGCACACAAATACTCTAGGAAAAATTCTACTTTAACCTCTTTAATAACCCCCACTTTGCCAACACAATCACTTAATATATTTACAGTACCTTTCATATCAGACATAGTTCCACTCCTTAAGTAAATACAAGTTCATTACATTGTGACCCTATTTTTTTTTCATGTCTACGCGAAATCGCAGACTCCCTCAGTATCCCTCTCAATAATATATTCCGTAAATCCCTCGAATCAGGCACTTTTCCAACATCCTATAAACATGCACTCATTACACCCCTCCTTAATAAGCCAAACCTTGACCCTCAATAATTATCACCCAATATCAAGCTTGTCAATATTCTCCAAAACCTTAGAACAAATCATCGTTAAATAACTAACTACTTATTTAATGTCATACAAAATCCCTCACATCTTCCAAAGCAAATAACTTTCTTACAAATTTACAGAAACTGTTCTAGTAAGAATACCCAGCGATATTCTCACCAATTTTGATAATAAAATGGCACAATCCTCGCACTACTTGACCTCTCCTTCGCATTCGATACTATTATCCACTCAATACTCAAACATCGCCTCACATCTATAGGCATCACTGGTACTGCACATAAATGGCTTTCTTCATTCATAAAAATCTAACTTCCTCAGCTTTTGTATACTCAACCAGTTCATCTCTTGTTTCATAGTCTTGTAACACATGTTGTTCCCCAAGGTTCAGTCCTTAGACCAATATTATTTAACCTTTATATAATTTCCCTTCTCCACTTTATCTCGAATTCTTCAGTTAGCTTCAATACATATGCGGATGACATCCAACTTTATATATAATGAACAGAAAATAAATACTTTACACCTGACATCCTCTCCTCTACTATTACTACCATTCATAACTGTCTCTCATTAAACTCCCTTGTCTTCAATCCAACTAAAACTGATACAACTTTCCTTCACCTTCCACTCCGAAGTAAAAATTTACCAACACCTCTTCCAATAAACTTTAACGAACAGCTCATCAATTACTCAACCTGTGTCAAAAATCTTGGTGTTATATATGACAATACTTTTAGTTTTTAAAGACAACTCTCCCACATCACAGTTACTAAACTATCAACTACATTTAATACACCTTATTAGTCACTCAATATCAATATTCACTATTACTATTGTAACTTCTGCAAACATCTTACATCCTACCTATATTCGTCTACTGCAATTTAATCCTTTATAATCCCCTCATCATAAATTACTAAACTCCAAATACTTTAGATAGGTTCATATTCAATATACTAAAATACTCAATATATCTCCATTCCTATCGGAATGGAGAAACTAATGTTTAACTATAAGTAAACTACACTGGCTACCTGTACGCCATAGAATCCTCAATAAACACTACTACTGGCACATAAATCAATTCACCGTGACTCTCCTGACTACCTAGAATACCTACCTAAACTTAAATTACCAACCAATACCACTACACACTCCACCAATATGTTTCTACTTTAATTACCTTCTAAACACTCACACCTAAGCAATATCGGTCCCATACTTTTGGTACATTCTCCCTACATCCGACTGTATGACAACATCAACACAAAACTTCAAGAATCTATTGAAAAGAGATTTATTCAATCTAAAACACTAACTTTTCTTATATATGGGCGGCCGATTGCTTTATAAGCAGAGTTTTCTGTCCAAAAACCGTAAAAAAATGTAAATGTATATTGTTATTTTATTTTGGTCCCATCCAGGAACTTAGATTAAGTTTTCACTTATAACCATATGGTTCTAATGTCCCTTCGAAGCCGCTCTCATGTTAAGACATCCATGGTTTTAACGAGACCCGATCATTTATTTATACACAAAATATTTAAAATGTATTATAATTATATCTAGAATAAATATTATTACTTATTAATTAAGAAAACCATTTAATGATATAAATAATTGTATTATAGTAATTTCATTTTATAGTACAATTTTTAATTTCATTTAAATAAATATTATATATAGATACATTAAGGTATAATATTTTAAAAGATAATAGTCACAAACTTGTAAAGGTTCAACAAGAACCCTGAGAAATTATAACTTCCCCTAGAGCTCGATTCTAATTTGTAGACATTCATAAATATCTTCAACAGAAATTCGCAGACTTTCAACATCTTAGCTTTCGCAGCGGAATCACTCTATACGACATAAGTGGATAGTTATCGGATAGTGGTGGTATTAATACACTAGGTGATACTAATACAGAAGGCTAGGCATATAGTTATTTATATCTTATATTTGCCTGGGCATATTTATCTATAGCTCAGTGGTCAAAAGCTAGTAAGCGAGATGTCCCGATAAGTAGTTCTTGTTTTTCTTTTGTGTGTATCAAGAGCTTAATAAACTTTAAATCAAAACCCAAGAAAAAAATGTTACTATTTGTTTAGTATTTTCCTGAATACCTCATAGTTATTTATAAAATGTACAAGTCTATAACTTTTTAAGGGGTCAATGCATATACGCTATTATTATCAGTGATACAATAAATCAATATTTCTATATGTAATATGATAATGAGGACTGATGTCTTGATTTGAAATAGTTTGATAACTCAAATAATCAAATTGATGCAAAGATTAAAATATATGAAAAGTATTATATTGTTAAAATTCAATAAATATGTTCAATTCAATTAAATATGCATCCATTATACCTCAGTCTTTAGAAATGCACTAATTTTTTAATAAATAAATAAATTATGTACCATATTTTTAATTATACTACAACTATAATAGTATAATACTATTTATATGTTATAAGTATGATATAGTATAGTACAGAGTACTACTATATGCTATACCTAGTCTATATTAGAGGAGTTAGGCGGAGTGTAACCTTATCATGGTAAATAGACATGCAGGTGTTAATATCATCAGATAGCCCATTCAATATAGGCCCCACTGTTATGAGATCAGAGTTGTTCGTAACCAAACTGTGAAGGCAGATGATTCACTATATGATTACCTGATATATTTAGAATATGTGAAAGATGAGTCCCAACTTATCGATGAAAGACAGTAATCATATAGGGCAGAGAATATTTATATTGTTGATCCATAGTGGAGTTATGTTTGTAAGGGGTCAATAGGAAATCTGAATAGTAGGTAATTTAAAGCTTTAAATTAAGATTTATAGTTTTAAAAAAATGTTGAAATGATCAGAGTAAATTGAGGTAAAGGTTAATATATTTAGTGTTTCTTATTTAAAGGTCATAATGGAAAGGATAACAGAAAATAATATCATATAAATATGTAATATACGAATAATAATAACAATCGTATACATTATATTAAGGTACAGAAGTCAAGTGATACCTGTAGGCTGTTTTCCAGTTAGTAGTGACAATCTTCACATCTAGGTGGCAGGTGTATTGATGGTAGCACATCGATGCAGCGATCACTACGTGGATTATGTAACCATATTTATACGCATTAATATATTAAACTATATAAATGTACAATAATTACTATTAAGTTCTAACAGGTAAAACGATTTTTAGAACATGTTCTAAATATATATTATGAGTAATCTGTGGCATATTACAAGTATTACAGACATCTAAACAATGGTCATCAGAATATCTGATCACATGTTCTAAATATAGAATTTATCATAAAATCCGATCATATTTTGTATTGTGTAGACCCTTTTACGTTATAAAGATTACTTCATTAAATGATTGACAACAAATTATACATCTACTTAATATATAATAGAGATTATGGATACATATCATGTAGTATATGATGTGATAAATATTATATTTTACATCATCAGATAAATTAATAATTTGTAATATTGGATATTTTATCGATACAAACAAGTTATTATTACCATCGTAATTGTTATCTTTACATGTATGTACCATGGACCTAACAAATAATGGAGTAATATAATATGAACTGCCTGTTGATTGGTCAATTACCTCGGTTAATAGACGAACATGAGTCATGCGTTACTTTCATTGTCTTCATGCATGCATCTATCACCTGTATAAGAGTGAATGTTAAGAATGCGAACATCATCAGTATTACAAACACCATTACGTAAGATAGCAATGATATAAATGTTGTGATCACTAACACTAATAATCAGATGATCCTTATATGATACATCATTAGATCATTATTAATCATTAGATAATATTATTTCTATTTATTTTACTGATATATTACTGATATATTGAATGTTTATTTAGACACATAAATAACATTAAACGTTCTATATTGTATAACAAAAATATTAAAATAAAAAATATATAAAAATAATAATAAATTAGTTTAAAATTAAAAAATATTAAATAATAAAATTAATTTTTACGAATTAATAATAATACATTAGACTTAAACGAAGAATAATTTAAATTAGTTCTAAAGGGTATAGGCACCACATTCTTATATATATATTAATATTAATATTTTATTTGATTTCCAAAAACAAATTATACATCCACTTACTATATAATAGAGATTATAGATACATATAATTTAGTATATGCTATAATAACTATTATATTTTTATAAAAGTAATCTTAATACATCAATAACATAATAAACAATAATATATTATTATGTTATTATAATATTATAATATCATATAATAAATGTATCTATTATATCTAAGTGAAACTAATTTAGATATTATACATACTATTAAATGCTAATTTAATATAATGATCAATATTAATTATATAATAGTTATAGTCATAATAATAATAATCAATTAATAAATAAATATTATTATTTATGTTATAAATTTATTATTCAATACAATATCATAAACATCTTTAATAAGAATAATAATTTATGAGAAAAAGAAACATACAATACAGTAGAATCGCAATTAACTAAAATTCTCAGGACAGCCACATATCATTACATAGTACTAATATCTGTGTGACTAATAGGGCTAATTTAACATGGTATAGGAGATATTTTTTTTATAAAAACATGTCATTAAATCGAATATTAACTCATTTTTATTGGTTAAAAAAAGATATTTTAACCTTTACAATTTCTGTATACTACACATAGCTAATCAATTTTAGATATATATTTATCTAAGATCACTTCTATATATTATTTTGAGACCTATTTTAATGGTCCGAACGATGATTGAATAGATGTTCTACTGCTTATGTGTCTGATGCCTGCTGAGCTATCCAGGCAGTTGTACGTATGTATATATGTATATACCCCGATATATTTATACATATGTGTAATAAATATATATAATAATATATATATATATATTACAAATATATTGAATCACATTTTATGACATCACTATGACATAACTATGACATCACTATGATATAACTATGACATAACTATGACATAACTACGATATAACTATGACATAACTATGACATAACTATGACATAACTATGACATGACTATGGTATAGTTATGACACAACTATTATATAACTATGACATAACAATGATATAACTATGATATAACTATTACATAACTATAACATAACTATGACATACTATGACCAAACTATGACATAACTATGACATAACCACTTGCAGCTGATACGTGAGCTGAAACAACCGAGTGAGACGATCAGCTGATGTGGATATCTTCTGCTTGTATAGAGTCTCACTGATCTACACGGTATTCAAGTTAGTGAATGAATGATAATTAAGAACTTAACATATTATTGACATCTAAATAGTATTACTATATTATTGAATTGTTTGGAATTTGTTCATTTTTTAAATCATTAATTTTTAGATTAGATAGTATACGATTTAATTTTTATTTTAATTTAAAAGTCAATATTACATATTGTTTAATCAAATAATTTATTTATTAAATTTAATAAAATGAGAATAATATAATTATAATCTACTAAATAATAAATATATAATAGGTATAAACTAACATATAATAATAGTTAACCTTACAAAGACAGTAGAATTCTGAGGTTATATTTACTGAAATGATGACTACCGACAGATTAACATTGTTCTGCAATCTCTTTACAATCTCGATAACGCTTTGTGCAATGTCAACCATCACCTTAGATTTAAAACATATATCTCATAATAGTTTAGTGCTTGATATCTGAATCAGGCTCGTAGTTTAAATAGGTGCTAATTATTTATGAAAATTATAAAAGAACTCTCTTATATATTATTTATACATTGCCATCACTATTATATGCAGCTGCATTAGGTAAACATACAATAAATGATACCTACACTAATACCGTATATTGTATTGTATCAGATCTATTACTAACAGCTTGTTAATGTGTTGAACTCTCTAGATGTAGAATGATAATTATAATAATCATTTATTAGAAGTATTTGTTTGTGCATAATACTATAAATATAAATTAAATATTCAGTATATTTTTACTTCTAAATAGTTTCAATTAAGATTGGATGTTTACTATAGTTTTGCTGAAATATGACTTATAATTAATGGTCTCAGTAATATACAAAGTAAATATATTACCGGGCCTAGCATAATCAATATACAATTATTTATAATTAAATGTGAATTAATATTATAATAGCAATACTAGAGTTGTTTAGATATTAGTAAAGAAAATCATGTACACTATTTAAGGGAATGTGATGTCAACGTTTTTATTGTACACCCGATTATTATTCAAATATGAAGTGTTAACAAACGTTAATGTCTTGAATAGGATCATCTTGTGTAGCTTCTTTGTGTTTCCGCATCACATATGACAGTTTTGTAGACATCTATTATACATATGTAGGGTTGTTAAAAAACGCGTTTTTTATTAATGCTCGTTTAAAACATGTTTTAGACGGTTTTTTTCGTTTTTAATTCGTTTTATTCGTTTTTTATCCGCTTTTTTCTATTACAAAAAAAATTATTATAAAGATATTATTAAATAATAAAATAATAATAAAGTAATACATATTATGAATATTCATTATTAATTCAAATAATATAGTATCTGTATTATTAGCATCATTAAATCATATTGTCATACTCTACATTAGTATGACAATTATAATTATTATATTTATTTTGTTACAATATAACACTGATTATTCATGTATTATTTAATGCTATAGATATGGAGATTGTATCACAATCTATGTATAATATACATTGTATTTGTATATAATTAATATTATAAAAAATGTATGAACTTTCATATTTCTTTTATAATAAATTATTATAAAATAAATATATTAAACATAATATATATTATTATACAATTGATTATATCAAAGCATAAAATAAATCTAATTTTACTTGATTATTATAATAATATTATTTATTTTATACATTTATTAAATAATCATTAATTTTTCAATTATTATAAAAAATATAAAAGAAATCTAATTTTACTTTATTATTATAATAATAATATAATAATTGTATACATTTATTAAATAATCATTCATTTTTAAATTAGTATACAATATTATATCAAAGCATAAAATAAATCTAATTTTACTTGATTAATATAATAATTATAATATTATATTTATTTTATACATTTATTAAATAATTATTTAATTTATTGATTATAATCATTAATTTTTCAATTATTATACAAAATATAAAAGAAATCTAATTTTACTTTATTATAATAATAATAATATTATATTTTAAACACTTATTAAATAATATCTCGTTTTTTTCTGTTTTTTTCGTTTTTTATTCTTTGTTTAAAACGGTTTAAAACGCGTTTAAAACGTCTGTTTAAAACGTGTTTTTTATTAACTCACAACCCTATACATATGAAATCATTAGTTCTACTATTACAATATAGGTTACAAATCAATTCGCTATATTTGTTGTATTATGATTATCAATAAGTATTCAATATTAGTAGAGAAAATTTAAAAACTAAATTAAAATTGCTTTATTTAGTCAAGAGTTTAATATAAATGAGTTTAATTTAAATTACTATATATTAGTTTTATAATATATATATATATATATATATATATATATATATATATATATATATATATATATATATATATAGTATGTGTGTGTATTTGTTACTAACTATATCTTCAATAGAAGTCATATCTACATCACATGTGTCTGTTTGGAGCCATTCCTTTAGCCTGTTCACAGCTTCTGTATGAATACATCACATTATAGCATTGTACCATTGTTTATCATTATATTTAACATCGAAATTACCAACACGCCATTTCAACCATGATAATATTCCTATAATTTATAGTTTACTATGTTATAAAATATATAAAATCAATAAATATGATTAGAATACAATTATCAATTATGATTGTCATATACTGTATGAATTCTAAATTGTAATAATCATTCACAAATGTAGGCAAAAAAAGAAGTACCTTTAACCCGATTCACTGTACATAGCTATATTTATAGTATAAACAGAAGCAGCATTACAATATTTAGTTAGTAACTTAGAGACATTCACCATAATGATAATTGCCCCTCATAACATATGATATATTTTTTAATAAATAATTAAATTTAATGAATGTAGAGGTGGAGGTGTATAAATAAATATAGATTGTTTTGAAAATTTATCAAATTATAATAAATAATTAATAAAACAGAGAGCATAAATATAAATATATAGATTAGAAAATAAAACATTAAGTTCATTATTAAGAAATAATAAATATATATAATGTATAATATGATTATAAATAATTTGATATTGTGAGTTAATATTTATGTAGATAAGGAAGACAATAATATCTTATAACTAAAACTGGGAATACATAATTATAATATTAATATTATTGTAATGATGATGATGATGCTGATGATGATGATAATGATGATAATAATTAGTAGCTCAGTGAAGAACCCTTAGTAGTACCTAGTGAGGGTATCAAATGTAAGCTTTATTCACTTGTGTAAGATCAGTTAGTAATTACTGATAATATCATGTTTATAACTTACTAAATGAATAGAAATATTGATTAATTAAATATTGTTTATGTATTGATTTCATGTATATAGAATATTATAGGTTAACATTTCTATAATAATTACACGTCCTTGAAATATATTATATTATTTTACTATTTTCATGTTAATATTTTTTAAATATAAAATATTTACACTAATTTTACAAATTAATTTTGCACCGGTTGTTATATATATTTCCAATGTGATATATCATGTTAATATATTTGTATATATATATATATATATACAGAATATATTCACTGAAATACGTCATGATAGACCCATTTAAAAAATTGTAATTTATAAAAAAATTAATTATATAATATAAAAATGATATTAATTATATTATTTTAATTGTATAATCTCAGATTGTTATTGTAATGTACATTTATAAGAGATTGCACTCTGTATACAAGTACTGAATTAAGACCTAGGCATAAGACAGCATTAGTGTTGCTCATCAACTGCTCATCACTGTACGGTTTGTGTTTTTACTATAATATAGTACATTTTATTGGCCGGTATTTTTAATACATAGGGGTGGGTTTGGAAATAGTTTATAACTCCGTAATTATAGAAATACGCATATCGTTACTTACCCATTTACTCTTTGTATTAATTATATCTATATATAGGTCAGCTCTCGTGTCCTCTTCAACTTACAATCTAAGATGATAACACCACTTTATTACACTAGTTCATTTAAAGCTAATATTTGATAATGATAATTAAACTTAATAAAATATACAGAATCCATATTAAAATTATATTAATTTCAATTAGAATTTAAAATGTTTTTACACATATAAATAATAAAGCTTATGATTTTGAATAATTTCTGAATGATTTTGAATATTTCAACCTTTCTAAAATATTATTTGTAAATTATATGATATAAATAAATATATGATATAAATAAATATATATATATTTATATATATATATATATATATATATATATATATATATATATATATATATATATATATATATGTGTATATATTATCAAATATGTATTAACTTACCGAGATATGAATTTAAATTCTCAATTTTCTTAAAATCAGACTGAATAAAATTAATGTAATGAATTAATAGTATTTATAATAATCATAATTGGTATACAATTTATTAGTAAGTAGAAAATTATAAAGTTAATTAATTTTATAAATAATTCATAATGAATATAGTTTATAATTAATATTCTATTGTAAAGACGGCTTCCAAATATTTAAATGTATTAGAGAGTTTGATGTAGTCACTTGCTTTAGGATTATAAAGTCTAAAAAACATATACAAAACAAAACCAAACTCAAACTCAATTATATATTATATTATATAAGTAACCTATGTATATATATATTAATTAGTACTAGTATGCAGTAAACTCCGCATATATTGACAAGGATGTGACTATACTAGAAAGTTCTATCTCTTAATATTTGTAATAAATATCTCTTGATATTGATATAGTTGGCAGCCAGATTTACCTCTATCGTAATTACTAATTCCTAATACATTCAACACCATAAACATTATTTTAATTAATCTAACCACTAGCGATGCCATATCTTCGTCAGATGCCATATTAACCTATAGCTGTTATAGTATATTATTATAATTATATCGGTGGTAATACAATTTTATAATCATACAATTTATATATATATATATATATATATATATATAATAAGGAATATACTAAGGATAAGACATCTGCTTAGTAAGCAGTGAATAGGCATTTTTTTTAAACTTTGATGTTACGCTTGAATGATTTTTATTGCATTATCATATAAAAGTACATATTTGAAATTAATATGATTATGTTATAATTGTAATATAATATAATATGCATTTTATTTATTAGAGTTTCAACATAAATAATATAATTTATTATAGAAAACAAGAATCTTTCAATTCAAACAGAATTTATAAATATATTTGTATATTTAATAAATATATATAAATAAATAAAAAATTTTTAAATGAATTCAGTTTTATTTTACAAATACATAAATATCTCTAGTATCTTTGAAATCATTGTAATATAATTATATCACTGAAATTATATATTTCAAAGTATAAATATTTACAATTGCAGAAATAGAGTACATAACATACATACTGACTTGTATGACACTATATTCAATATAATGATATACTTTTATACACACATATATTAAATACATATTTTGAAAACATGTAATATATAATGATTATATTATAATCATATTAATATAAGTATTATCAATTATTATTAATATAAGTATTATCAAGTACAGGATATCAGCTAATGCATATTGTGTGAAATTATTATTTTACGCTTAAGTAATTTTATCGTATTGCATCATGGTACAGGAAAACAAATTTGTCAGTTCTCATTTTTAAAACATAATTTCTATATGATTATGCTAATTTTATAATATAATTTAATACACATTATATTATTTAAAATGTCAACATAAATATTATAAAGAAACATCGATATCAATTCAAACCTAATTTATAAATAATTTATGGAATAATACCTTTAGAAAAATATATGTATAAACTATTTGTATTAATATATATATATTTACACATACGAATAAGAGTACCATCCTATTTTTGGGTTGTTTGATATATTTGGTTTAGTTTTAAGTTTTTTTTACAGTTTTTTTTAGCTGCATTATATCCCGAAGTCAGCGCGACGCACGGCGTGCATCGCACCCCTTGCATCACGCGTGAACTTTTAAAGTTACTTTGATATTTATAGTTATTTAATTTTTGCCTACCGTCCGACGGACGGCGTCCGTACCATCCATAATTATTATGATAATTATTATCATAATAATAATTATTATGATAATCATAATTATTATGATAATCATAATTATTATGATAATCATAATTATTATGATAATAATAATCATAATCATAATAAGTATTATTGTAATACTTATTATAATTATATTAGGATCAACAGAACATTACGATCAACGGACAAATTATACGGACATCGATGTCCGTTTATTCATAGAGACGAACAAATAAACGGACATCGATGTCCGTTTATCGTAAATTAAATTGTATTTACTATAATGTTTATATATATTTATAGATGTCCGTTTATCGTAAATTAAATGTTATATACTATAATATTTATATATTTATAGATGTTCGTTTATCGTAAATTAAATGTTATATACTATAATGTTTATATATTTATAGATGTTCGTTTATCGTAAAGTTAATCTTACATACTTATAGATGTTCGTTTATCGTAAAGTTAATCTTACATACTTATAGATGTTCGTTTATCGTAAATTAAATGATAAACGAACATCTATAAATATATAAACATTATAGACTATAATATAGTATATAAAATTATAGTATATAACATTTAATTTACGATAAACGGACATCTATAAATATATATAAACATTATAGTAAATACAATTTAATTTACGATAAACGGACATCGATGTCCGTTTATTTGTTCGTCTCTATGAATAAACGGACATCGATGTCCGTATAATTTGTCCGTTGATCGTAATGTTCTGTTGATCCTTATATTATTATTATTATTATTATAACAATAAATTATAATACATTATTCTTATAATATTATTATTAGTATAATAATTATAATAATAATTATTATTAAATAATTATTGAATAATATTAAATTAAAACTATTATAATTATTATGGTAATTATAACAATATAAATAATTATAGTATAACATAAACTAGCCTGTTATATGTTTTTAAGTATAAATTGTTATAATACGTTTTAATCGATGTTATTAAAATTTAATTTATATTATTAATTCAATATAATTATTATAATAATAAATTATAATTATTTTTCAATAATTTATTGATTCACTATTAAGTGTTGTAAAGCTAACAAATTTAATATAAATATAGTTATTTAATAAGATAATATATACGTACTAGGTATAATATAAAAATGATTAGAATACATAAAATATATATTTAATTAATAAATAAACAATATATTTAATTTATAACATTATAATATTTATAAAGAAAGATATTTAAATTTTCAAATAATCATCAAAGATTTTTGCTTTGCAAAAAGGTAACTAGTGATTTCGTACGGAGTGTTTTTAATTTGATTTGATGATTTCATATGAAGTGTAAATTCTACTATTTATAAATAATTATTTAAATTAACACTGAGCACGAGATCAACAATCCGCACGAAATCACTGGTATCATTCATAATTGACTTCCTAATCGGCTATCATAGAAATAAATACTAGCTGATCAGCGAGAATCGATTCTCTCGAATGCACATAATCACTAATTTATAATATGGTCAAAGATTTTCCGAAGGATTCGCAAAATCTTTGATATGGTCGTAAATCTTTTTGTAAATGTCCGCGGTGGTCTGGCCAACCATGCATATAAATATATTAATATAGATTAGAGATATCCCACTACAAGATTTTCCGGCAACTTTCCGGAGATATTATAACTTTAAACCCTTTTTTATCTAGTTGTAATGGGACCCTATAAAGTTATTATATTTCAGGAAATTTGCCGTAAAATAAGGTGGTTTCACACTAAAATTGTAGTTAACTTGATAGAAAATCGTTTTAAAATATTTCCGGCAAGTTGCAGGAAGTACATGTAGTGGGATACCCCCTTAAAGGGGATATCCAACTATATATTATATTAAATATCTGGAATTTTATCAAATATATCTGCAATTCTGTTATTATAGATACATTCTGGTAATAGACATTCAATATAAAGACATTTTATTTATATCGATGACATTGACATGTATCGAGCTTAGCTCCATGTATATTATTATGGATTATATTATTTAAAACATGTTAGGTTCATTTTAATTTGAACCTTTTGTTTTTGATCGAATTGTATACCATACAAAGACTTTTAAATAAATAGATAAGATTTTTTTGAAAATTATATATATTCAATATCTAGAAAAAGATAAATCTAAAGGTTATATTTTATATAGAAATATTTTAACTTATTTAATGTGCACAATATGATAATATCTTCAAATGGATTATTATTTTATTATAATAGTTATGGCAAATATATTATTTAATAATATTTATTTTAATGCGTAATACACAATATTAAATTATTATTTTTTCAAATAATTCAAATATTATTTTAATGTAAAATCCATCACTTATCTATTATTAAATAATACATGAATTATATATTATTAATATACTATAATTATTACATAAGAATATTTAAATATATTAAATATAACTTAATAATATGATAATGATCAACATAATTATTATGATAATAATTAATTGATCGTGTTACACGATATCATATCGGATATGGTACACGGTGTACCGTACACGACGTGTACCATATAACTTCAAGTTGAACTTGTATGTATTTAATAATTATAATTAAATTATAATTATTATAATAATTATTATTATTACAATTAGGTATTACAGTAATAACTTGTAATACAGACTGTATTATAAAGTATACTACTGGGTATTACAACTTGTAATACAATATTATATTTATGGTTACCATAATAATTATGATAATGGTACAAGCCAAGTGTCATACAATCATTGTAGGGTACAATATTACATTTAATATTCTAAAATCGCGTATCTTGTATTACAAGTTGTAATAATCAGTATTATTATAATGTATTATAAGGTAATACTCAGTATTATACTGTAATACCTAATTATAATAATCATTATTATAATAATTATAATTTAATTATAATTATTTAAATACAATATATAATATAATATTATATTATAATATTAATTATATTAATAATATTATTCATGAACATATTTAGTATGTTAACTCGGTAGGGAGAATATAGATGTTATGTAAAAAGTATAAATATTATTTTCATATATGTGTAAATTTCATGTTTTTGTAAATTGTAAAGAATGTTTTTACTTGTGAAATCTGGACACATTATGTAAAAAATATAAATTGTTTTTGTATATACATACAAATATGTTTCTCTAATTGTAAAAAGTGGGCTTTGTTTATAATTGGATCAACTAAATTAAGGTGTGTTTTATGGTTATGTTTTGATATGCTTGAATTAGCAGTTGGTGGAACCTTCATCATTAAGTGCTGACATGATGGGTAATCATTAGTGCCCTGACCTTATGATCACATACACTATTCTTTAATAAACCTTTAAGACCTAGATAGAATATATCATACTCTGCGTGTTATCATAAAAGGACACACATGAGAATACATGGATATATATTGTTATTTTATTTTATTTTTGTGGAGTCCTTTCATCCCATCCAGGAACTTAAATAAATTTGTACACTTATAAGTTATAACCATATTGCTCTTATGATCCTTCGAAGTCGCTCTCTTGTCATGCCATCCATGGCTTTAACGAGAGCCGAAAATTTATTTATGCACAATTATATAAGATCACTTCTAATATTATTTTGATTAAATATTAACATGCATCATGAATCATGATTCATGATTCATGATGCATATGCATAGATCCATAGATTAAACTATAGTCGTTTATTATATCTTACGAAATTATTGCATATTATTAGCAGAATTAGCATAGTATTATTTTCAAATGATTGCATTTAGTCGAGGTACAGTTATAAGATTAGTCTAGTTAATAGATAGAGATATACTATCAGAGCGTTATAAATTGGGCATGTTGAAATATTTAAATGAAATAGTAGCATATAATCATAGATATATAATTAAATGATATCTATACATAAATTAGTTTTAATCTATACGTATACCACCTATCAGAAATACGATATAGAATATCCGCATATATAATTAAAAGTAATACATCAGCACTTATTGAATGCACTCAGTATGTATTCTTATTGCATATATGTGCCGACCTATTCCTAATGTACCGACCTATTCCTAATGAATATCTAGTTGATTATTATATGTGTCGAATATGTTGGCTTCATATGAATATATAATCTAAATGATTAGAAATATTTATATACAAACCCTATATAAATTATATTATATAAGTTACAAATATATATAAACTTTCTGACCATTATGTGGAATAGAATTAAGGAGGCAGGTGGTCAGTTGAACAGCGGGGACATGGATCCGTTGTTATATGTTTTATATTGAGCGCTCTCTTATTGCCACCATGGTAGTAATGGCATTAGTTATGTCTTTTAATGAATCATCAGATATGATATTTATATATTTTGGGTTTTATTTAGTTATTCTATTTTTTTTTAGTGTTTATAACAATATTTTATAAGCTCATTTTGGATGTAATAATGCTATCAAAATAGAAAAAACAAACCAAACAAAAAATATCAATATATATATATATATATTTATTTACACCACACACAATTCATGTATGACACAATAATAGATATACGATACTTCCAAAAATAGTGTCACATGACAAGAGCATTCTCGCTGAGTAGTGTAATATATTATTCATTTGTAATTTGTTGTTTTAATTGCACCAGTACATTTTGAAATAATTTTCTTTAACTGTTATACAGATCAATTGTGTATATATATGTATATTATTTATACATATCTAGTGACATATCCAATGAGGTGCATCCACACTGATCTATAATCTATGAATAAAGATCATTTTAAAATGTTCTACTTATGTAAATATGCACATTTCTAAAATATCATATCTGTAACTGACCACCTAATTCAAAATAATTTGGTATGAGGTAATTTGAAATGATTGATAAATAATATGGTATGAATCTTATAACATTTTTGATTGAATTTATTAATAGTTAAATAAATAATAAATAACCATATTAATTTATTTCGGTAAATACGAATATATATATATATATATATATATATATATAATAATATTTAAATTTTTTAATAATTTAACAAAATTAATTGTAATATTAAATACAAAATTATATTTGTTGATTTAAATACAAAAAAATGTATTAAACTATATTAAATATATATATATATATATTTATAAATTTAGTAATAATATTTCTTGTTATAAAGTAGTATAGAGTATAATAATTAATTAAAATCATCGCAAATTCTTTTAAATCAAAACAACTAATTTAAATCAAAGTATATTCATATTTATTAATTAAATAAATTAAAAATGGTTATTAAAGTTATTAATATTACTATTATAATTATAACCGACCAAGCTCGACATGGTAAGTAAGGTAAGGTATAATTATATGGTATATATGTACTAATATTCACTTATATATGATTTTAGAAGTGAATAATTTGTCTCTTCCCTGTCAGTATAATTAGATGGAGAATACAGTGTGTAATGCACTCAGAAAGTTGTATACAAAGAACCTGTTGTTATGATGTCATGTATATCGTAATGCTTAGTTATTAAGATTAGTGAATGATCAATAGAGAATACAAGAAAATGCCTTACCTTACCAGGTCACCAGTTTATAACACACGTTTCTCCATTCCTCTCTCATCGCTATCGGTAGTTCCTCACTAGTGCACATTGTGTCATCTCTTAGTTGGACTAAGTATGTCTACATAGACTGTCCTCGAGAACATCATCCATGTAGTGGGTTCCAAAGAATAACTTTGTTAATTATGCATGTACTTCAGTAACATTTATTACATAACCTAACTATGATTATATAATATACGTATTACAATCAGGAGTGAAACATAAAGGGAACGGGGCGATATATCCCTCACACTTCAAATACTCAGGGGGTAGAATTTCTAGTACCCCTTACAATGTCAGGCTGACATAATAATACATATTTGTTATTTGAATGTAGACATATTATTTGGTCTATTACCTCCCCTCCCCATCCAGATATAATTACTATGCTCCTAGTTACTATACTACATAGTATACTATATAGTATAAATAGTCTATACTGTATACTATAAAATATACAATTCTTAGTATGGTCACTATGTATACAGATGTGTAGCTATTAACATCTGGTTCGTGTTCAGTTATTTTATTAAGTTTAGTAACATTAATTGCATTATAGGTTAGTTGAAGAAACAGTCACCTAATGAGAATGCTTAATTACTCATGGAGTGTGTATTTAATAATAATGCTGATGTTTAAAAATAAATATTGAATTTAACACCTCTGATTTAAGCTTATTTCATAGAAATTATATTGTTTACCATCTATTATATGTTATATATATTTATATCTAATTTTTAATATATTTCAGTCATTTATACAAATATATTTTCCTATTTATTTTACTAATTTAATTTAATTTTAATTAATTCTAATAATCATATTAATTAATTTTAGTAATTATTTCCAATTTTCAATAAAGTTGTGTTTTGAACACAATTATGATATACAACATGTGAGTTTATTATTGAAATTTATAGAATTAGTCATATTCTGAGATTATATGTTATTTATTAGTTTAATATTCCTATTATATGAATAAATGTAATGCATTAACATTTGTGTTATATAATATAAATATGTAATCTTCTATTGTATAGATAAATAGGTCAATAGTATATTATTAAGGCAAACATGCATTATATTCTAGCAGTCTAAATATACAGTATCATCAGTTTGTTACAATGTATGCAAAGCCTTGTCCAATATATAGAATGTGTCAGTAAATTAGATGAAATATCATGTACACTAAATGTATTATAAAATGTACATTAAACAGAGTACTTTGATACATCTGTATTGCTAAGTATAGAGAATTGTTTAAATAGTGTTATAATGTATATAAATCTATATGTCATTATATAATATGCTTAATAAATAAGTGGAAATTAAACCAATTCTTAAAACACATACATATATATAGGTATTCTTATGTTCTTCAGTCTGATTGTTCTCTGGTATTATCTCTTATATGAATTATAATTAACAACACTTGTTATATTAAGCACACTATTTTTTATTAACACTTTATATTAATATATCATAGCTAATTCTATCTTTAAATGTTAAATTATTTCTATGAATATGATACCTTTCTAATTATATTATCATCGGTACTCATTAAATTCAGTTCATCAACATTTCATCAACAGTTACATTATATCATTATAACTATTACTTGATCAATGATTAGCATTTCATTTGTAGATAAAGAATTAATAACTAATATATTTCATGAATAATTAAATTATATCACTATATTATCATGATTAATTTAATAATTAGCATATTTCACCAATAGTTACTGATCAATAACTACCCCCCCCCCACTTCAATAGTTACTGATCAATAACTACCCCCCCCCTCAATAGTTACTGATCAATAACTACCCACCCCTCAATAGTTACTGATCAATAACTACCCCCCCCACCTCAATAGTTACTGATCAATAACTACCCCCCCCCACCTCAATAGTAGAGATGTCATCAGAGCCGCCCACTAATGATTCCTATGATGACCGTACCGATGAAGATAAGATATTCCAGCGAGCAGAGAACTTCGATACTGCTATCTACGAGGAGGACGATTCCGGGGATAGCCGTCTTATGGCTAAAATGAAGCGGGAACCCTTCGTACCGATTGGTTCATAATCATGCATTTATTTATTATGTAACATTCATTTATAAATTCAAATTTTAAAAACAATTAAAGTGAGTTTTTAAGAAAACAAAACACATTTTTATTTCATATAATATTCTAATATATATAAATGATCTTTTTATAAGAGATTATATTGAACAAATTAATTATATTAACTATTTAGGAGGGTTCACACTATCTTGAACAACAAAGTTTGATAGAAATGTTATAGCTATAAGTTCTAACTGTCTGCAATATTCAATTCTAATTTAATAAAATATAAATGATTCAATACAAAACATCAATTGAATTAAAATATGAGTTATGTTAAACAGGGCAATGTAATCTAGTAGCTATACCTAGCATGTGAATATTTTGTACAATGGCGCTCCCTTCTTAATACAATAATAATCAATGTTATGAATACATAGGTATCAATAAACTCTAGCACTACCTATGACTCTCTTTATTATGATGACCTTCACAGGAGTTCTGGCTGCTATCGGTACTATTGGCTATGCTGGGTTCATGTATAAGAAAAGGGGAGGTATGTCTACCTCTATCTATCTGATGCATCTACGTGTACGGGCACAGTCTATGATCGTTGGGGCTATGATGTTTGGTTAGTTATTATCTTGTCTGCTATGTATCTGCAATGTTACATTTCTATTTTATGTTAGGTTTTTACATCTAAATATATACTTTTATTTATTACTGATGGTTCGGTTTTTGGTGTTTTTGTTTTTTATATATAATTATTGATAAATATATTAATTTCAATACTATAGTATCATTTAATATATGTATCAATATTATTAATAATAGTATAAATTATGTATATTATATAAAGTAATATACTTATGATATAATACCATTTATAATATCACAAAATATAAAAATTAATAATTAATAACAATTTACTTCAATAACAAACAAAATTAAATTATTGATAAATATATTAATTTCAATACTATAATATTATTATTAGTTTCAATATTATTGACTATATTATATCAAAGATTTTGCGAAGCAAAGATGGTTCACTCCCGAGCTATGTATTATTTTAATATAGTTCTCATATCAACCACTAGATAGATACACATGTATTATTTTAAGTTATATTTATTAATTTTATTATTAATTCATAAGGTAATTAATCTAATTTTAATATTATAATATATATGTGAATTATATTTTTTTAAATATATTTAAAATTACGACATTTTCACGGCATTGAAATTTTACATGTATATAATTATAACTGAATCGATCTACTTTTGACCTATAAAAATTCGGTAACATTTTTTTGAATTCACTTTTGATATCTCCAAATAATTTTTGCGGAACACTTACTTTTCGATTCAATTATCGAATTTTTATACATATACATATTTAAGATTATACTAGGGTATTATTTTTCGAATTTACATGTATACAGATACGAATCCAAAAATAGATTTTAGTTCACATACCCGTCGCATTTGCGCTAGTGTCGTTTTTATTTCATTAATCATTCGAGTGAACCATCTTTCCTTCGGAAAATCTTTGATTATATAAAGTATACAATATATATATATATATATATATATATATATATATATATATATATATTACATATATATAAGAAAATAACAATTTAATTTAAAAAAATAATATTATTAATTATGATGATATTTTATATAAAATGTATTCATATATTATATATTATTATTTTATTATTATCAGATTTAGGTATAAGTACCTGGGTAATTGTAGAAGCATTGCTGCTTGTCGAGACAATTACCCTTATATATATATGATTATGATTATATAAAGAATTTACTTGCTTTAAAATTTTTTTAATAATAATATTATGAATACATTTTTTTTTAAATATATAAAAGATATAAAATGATAAAGATATAAAATATTTATTTCATTTATCATTTGGTATTCATTTAATAAATATGTCTGGCCAAAAGAAAAATATAATTTAGAAAGAATTTACAGATAAATCTAGAAAATGTTGAAAGATTACAGACTATAACTATTGAAGACATAGTATGTAGAATGAAGGGACATTTTTGAAAACATAATTCAAATAAAGAAATCACTAATGAATTATTATTTTCTTATATTTGTTGATATTATACATGGTATAATTTATATAATATAGTTAATAGTATTAACTTAGTACTATTATTAATAATAGTGATACTCTTATTAAATGATACACAGGTATTAAAATTAATATAGTTATCAATAATTTTATATAAATAAACCAAAAAATTAAATAAACTATTCAACTATAAATTAATAAGTTTATTTTCAAAATGAAGGAAAGATTGCAATACAATTATTGAGACGTAATTTACTTTACATTAATATTGTGTGTCCTTCCACAGATTTAATATAATATAAAATTATCTAACAAATTATTTAAAAAAATACCTAAATAAAGTAAATACATTCACTTATACACATTATTTACACACTAAACACTCTTGTATAGGAATGATAGCACAAGTTTCAAAGAAATGGTGGGATAACAGGAAAGCTAAATCTCAAGATTTCAGTATCTGATATGGGGAGCAGTTGATCAATTCATTGAAGTCGAGGCATTCCCTCAGCCATTGAGGTCTTACAAATACCGGAGCCTGCTGCTTTCCTTTGTCCACCACCTATTGTATTATTGTTATTGTTATCACCCTACTAATACACATGTGTGACCAATTGTGTTGTTTTATATTTGTACTTATATATTAATATTTATATTTAATATTTATATTTTGAATATTACGCTTAATGAAGTGAGTGAATTGAGAGATGATGTATGTTATCCTATTGATGGGTAATAATAAACCTGGTCAAAATCTGAATTCCATGGAGGGTCTGTTATTATGTAATCTATCTGGTTATTCATGTACTGTTCAAGTTTCCTGTCAATTATATTAAGGGAGGGGCTTGTTCATTTTATATGTAAAATGTAGATTAAATTAAACATATATAAAACTATTAAAAACTCTAATTGAAATACTATTCTATTATATGGTTTTACTTATTTTATCTATAAATTTAAAGTTATTTTTTATTGAAAATATATTTTTATAAATTAGAAAAATATTAGAAAATAACATTTATTGTATTTTTATTTGTTAAATTGTGTAGGAAATGGGCTGTAACATTTTAATTATTTTATAAAAATATAAAATTTCATAATCTAAATATGAATGTTATCTACAGTATAATTTTCAACAAGAAATCTTCAATAACGCTGTTTTTAGTAGAGTAGTATTAGGCAAAATCAAAATACTGAGAATCGGGCATGCATTTAGAGAAATATTTCAATAGAAATTAATTATAAAAACAACCAATATTATATAAATAATTATCCTTTTATATATAAAAAGTGTTAATGATAAAATAAATGTAAAACATACCCATTACATGCCACTATGATGCGTTCAGCCTCCTCCAGTGACATAGAAGTCATAGTGTCAGCATTGATGTAGAACTGCTTCTGTGCACCAGCTGATGTGCAGAAGAAAGAAGGCAGTGTAGGTAGGCTATCTGCTAAGTTGCCATCATCACTGCTAGGGAGGCGAGTGTGTATGTGATTGTTAGGCATTGATTAAAGGTACGCAACACTTTTAATAATATTTAAGAGATAGGCGCAACCTCTATTCTATAAATAGATTTATATATGTATAATAGGACAAATAGTAGTATACTAAAATCATATTAACTTATTTGTTAATAATTAATTCAATATTATATTATATAGATCTATAATAATTAAAAATATGTAACAATTAATTTGAAAATAAAATATCTAATTATGGATATTTTAAATTTGACTAATTATTAAATTAAAAAAAATGTAAATATTATTTTATATTTATAAATTGTTTGAAAATGTAAATTAATTTATATTTGTATACAAATTGAATAATGTTGAAAAGGTGAAATTGGTAAAAATAATTGTATACATGTGTATTTTCCATATAAGTTTATCATGTACATTAGATTTTAAAAAATTGTAATCAAACAAACAGTCATATTCTATAAATACCAATGAAACTAGGTTTATAAGTACAATATTATAGACATTTACAATACATTAATTATATTTATTATTCTCACACAATATATTTATAAAATGTATATCCTTATTTTCTATAATACTTCTTGTCTTCATTAATTTTATTTTCTTATTAGAAGGCATATTTATATATACTTTATGTATAATAAATATGAGTAATGAGTGTATAAACTCTTGTTATATAAGTTATACAAATTAAGTAATATGAAATATAAAAGTAGTTAGAACAAAATATACAACAATGAAAAATGATATAAACAGACGCTAACTTATAACATGTATTTATTTTAAATTATTGGTATAATTTGGTGACATTTTACAATTTTGTATGTAGTTATATTTTTAGTAAAAATATTATTTTATAAATAATAATTTCTAAAAAAAATGTAAAAGAAATTTTTTTCATATTTCGCAAATTTAATCACGTGTTTAATTATTCTATAATATTTAAATTAGATAGATCTTATTTAATAAATATAATGTTCTTATGCTGATGCCAGTTTGTGACTAACAATCACTGTTTAGATCAAACAATGTTGCATTTATGAATATTTATAAATGCAGTTTTCCGAATATTATTTGCGAGTTTGGCTGGTTAAAGTTTAAGGAAATTAAAATAATTATTATGTTTATGATATATTTTTGATACATACGAAATTATTATTATAGACATTGATTGTAATGACTAGTAAATATTAATTTGTCCACTTCTCAAGTATTTTTGTTGTAATTGTATTTTTGCTCTTTTATAAAATTCATATTATTATTAAATTTAAGTATATATTTATTAAAAATTAAAATTAATTATTTATACATTGTAAATTTTTAACAAAAATTAAAATTATAATTAAATGTATTTAGTGTATTCATCTAATATTCAGTTATATTTCATATAATACAAATAATTGCTATATCAATTGAATGATCTCTATATATAGTATTACTTGGTTATTAATATATATATATATATATATATATTAAATATATATATATTCACCAGATATAATTCATAAGAAGTTGTGTTTAAATAAAATATTACAATTACGTTATAAATAACTAACATCATAATTCGATGAAAACTATACAACTCGCGCAGATATATGCCTTGAATACACACTTTATTGTTTATGAAGTTTATCAAAATACTATTATAATGATTTGTAATTTCCTGTTAGAATATATACGTATATAAATAACTATGTATATCATATATGTGCACTAAATCAAAGTATTTTCATTATTTGCTATACATTATATGTATATTAATAAATAGTATATACATATAAGAAAGAAATTATAATTTTTAAAAATATTCCCATAGTTTTTAATTTTTTGTAGTATACTATAGTATATAGTATAGTTATATATATATGAAAAGATCATAATAATATCTAGTTTTAAATCTTATTAAAATTGATATATAAAAAATAAATTAACAAATATTTATATTAAGTATGACATACGTATTAATAATATATGGTGTTGTAAATCAGTATCTCCCAAGCACATCACTACTTACATGTATGCTAATGGTAACAGTAACCTATCACTGGCAATGCTGTGGTGACCATTGGACACACTCCCATTGTTCGTTATCGAGCTTTTATCTTTAGTATCGGCCGCACTGGGAGTAGGCGTGGAGCTGTTATCTATAGCATCCATAATAGCATCCATATCATCATCATCATCCATATCATCATCATCGTCATCGTCATCATCGTCTTTCTTAGACTTGGATAGTTTCTTTGGGGAAGGTGTATATTCATCTGTTCAGTAAGTAATGTCGTTATATACATGAATCTAGTGATAGATATAATAGTATACGCATAGTAGATTTAGTAGAAGGTGAATGTGGTACTATAACAATTCATAAATAATGTACATATGTTAAGTTGCTGGATAAAGGTTGGAATAGCTTAATGGGACACGACATTGGTTATTTTCCAAATATATTATATAAAGAAAATGTTTATTCTAAATTTACAATCTACAATATATGACAAATATTCTTTTAAATAGCCTTTAATCATGTTTCTATAAAAAGTATAACTTATAAAGTAATACACCAATAAGAAATTAAATCATAATAATACATATATATATTATGTTATTATGTTATTTGTAACTATTTATTTATTTAACCATATATGTGTTATAGAGTGGCTATTGTATGTGTTAGACTCTCACACACACTTAACTTGATACATATACTTATACATATATAGAACGCAACGTTCGCGCATTCCCAGATCCAGGCATCGCATGTTCCCATAGTAGAACCAATCAAGCGTTGTCTTTGATTAGCGACATGCACTCGTTAATGCGTATATGCTAATCAGCAGTCGTGCCCAATACTTACTAGGCGATAGATCCTTGTTTATGTTATCATACCTATCATAACACCCACTTATACCACCCACACGTCAACACCCACACGTCCACATCCACGTAACCCACACGGTTCAACTTGGTGAATAATTAACATGGCTAATTACTTACTGGTCCATGAGACTACATATAAATCAAATAAAACATTAAAAATAATATAAATATATAAAATATAATTAACATTATAAAGTAGAATAAGAAATAAAAATGCAATTAACATTTTATTTATTATCATTTTCTTCTCACTAATCATGCTCACATAATGTATGATCACTTTTATGATAATGTATAATAGTTATTTCAATTAGTATTTATAAAAATACAGAGACATATTTTAGATTAAAAATATAACACAAGTGTTTTTTTACTTTAAAATAATTTAAAAAATGTTAAATATATGAATATATTATACAAATATATAAAAATAGTATAAATTAATATAGTGAATATAATATAACTAGGAATTATTGATTTTTACAAAAAAAAATTATAAAAAATAACCAAATAAAAAGTTAATACCTTTTAAAAATAGATATATTACCCACATGTAAACTCACGAAAGTCGGTGGTCCCCTTTATTACGAAGCTGATATGTTATACTAGATATACTGACCTGAGTCTGACTCCTGGTCACTTTCTATGATCACCGGATTACGTGCTCTTTTAGCAGGTAGAGTGGTGGTACCGGTGTTGGGGGTAGCATTGGTGGGGGTAGTGGTGGGGGTTCTATGCCTGTTTGCTGATGATCCCAGCTGATAACTGTATTGGGTAGTGTGTTTATTATAAATATAATTATCATTAGTGTATTGTATATCTATTGATATATGCATAGAGTTGGGAAAGGACATTATACAGTGATGGACATAGATATTTTTACTTGATCAATATCAATATCCTGATACCTGATCCGTTCTTCTAGTTTGAATATATCTCAATCCAACAATCTATTTAGTTTTTAAAGTCAATAACATATTTTTATATTATTCGCCACTTATTACTCATGTTCTTCTATCCAATTATAATTTCCATAAATACATTTTATTAACAAATTTGTATAGTAAATTTATAAAAATTATCACTCGAAAAATTAGCTAATCCGATAGTGAATTCTTTTCACGATATTCCCCATTAAAATTGATCTGCATTCATATGCCCATCACTGATAGTATGTGTATAATATACACTGTATATATATATATGTGTGTATTTTTAAAATATAATTCATATTGTTATATATATGTATTAAATATTAAATTTAATAGATTACTATTTTAATTAATTAATAATTATTATGAATAGTAGAAATATTTATGTTGTGTATAACTTATCATATTAAGAGAATACACAATATATAAACTAAACTTCAACCAATGGTGGTAAATAATTTGAAATTAAAAAAAAAAATTATATCACATTATTATTTTAAATTTAAATGGTTTCTAAAATATTTACAGGAGATAAATAATATTATAAATTTCTTAATTATTTATTAAAATATAATTCATTAATTTTACACAATGTAAAATTATTCATTAAATTTATATGATATATTGATGTAATGTTAATTATTATCATAAAGGGTGACATTTTTCTACATGGCAACATAGGAGATTTTTCTAAATTAGTGTACTATTAATTAAAAATACGATAACCTTTAAGTATGTACAATAATAATAAATTTGTTTAGTATCTTGTACAATTCATTTAGATCTATATATATAATTATTAAAAGTTACAATTTTTTGATTAGAATACCAAGAGAATGGGACCTACATATCACCAATTTTCAATATATAAATATTATATAAATTTCCATAATATTATAAATATTATATCTTAATTGAGTATTATATTTAGTTTTATAGTTATATCTGAAAAGTATCACAACATAATAAATTCTGAAAGTTTTACTCAGTTTGATCTATTAGTTCAAAAGTAATTTAATTTAACAAATATATTTTAAAAAAATAACTGAGCATAAAAATTAATTTTTAAATTACCTTTTTACCCAGCACTTAATAATACTAATAACAAAATAATTAATATTATGTTATTAAGTAACATATTATTAAATATTTTATTTCAATTTAATAGTTACTAATAAATATTAAATTTTTCAGAAATGTATAATATACATTGTAATTAAATTTTTTGTAAGAAAATTAATACAAATTTTCACTTGAAATTTCAAATAAAAAATTGTAATTCTATTATTTTCATAAAAATTAGTATATTTTATAATAAATAGTTACTATAATTAATAAGTTATATTAAAAAATTATGTAAAATATTTAAGTTAACAAATTAATTATATATGTAGTCAAATTAGTTAATATTTGTGTATATAAATAAATATTATGTAACAATTATGTCATATAAAATACATGTTATATATTGTTATTATTATTTTATTTTGGTGGAATCCTTTTATCCCATTCAGGAACTTAGATGAAGTTTTAACTTATAACCATATGGCTCTAATGACCCTTCTAAGCCGCTCTCATTAAGGAATCCATAGTTTTAACGAGAGCCGATCATTTATTTATAAAAAATTATATAAGATCACTTCTAAATAATATTTTAAGACTTATTTTAATGGTCCGGGCGAGGTTCGAACCAACGTCATACTAGTTCTGTGTCTGACTCCTTAGCCAACTGATCCACACAGCCAGTTATATATAATATATATAATAATATATTAATAAATTATATATTAATATTATCTGCAGGATTAATTTATATAACTAATACATGCATGATAATGATGATGAAGATGAAGATGATAGTTTAACCTGTCCCATTGAAGTAATCTCCTATATCTATAGCAGTCATGGATCCACTTTGAGGTACAGATACTACCTCTTCCAAATGCTTGTTGATATTTAGGTGTTCGTTTGAAGGCACATCTGTGTAGAGGTCAACTAGGGGTCAATATATAGTCAACTATTGATCTAATATAATAATAATCATAAATAGTTATAAATGGTTAGAATTGCAAATACTTTGTGAAAATTTAATATTCGTTTAATTTGAATCACAATCTTTATATTAGAATATTTCCATACAACGATTATACATTTCATACACATTACTAAAGTGATGTAGCACATATAAATGTAGGTTACGATAGGGAGCCATAACGAGTATCTACTACACTGCAGTGGAGATAACTAACATAAGATGTGTGCAAGAGTGGCTCCAGTTCTGAGAATACACAGCCCCCATCTCTATAGCTTTGTCTCGCACCTCGCCACGTTCAGGATTCTCGTAGCCACTGAGAACAAAGGTCACACCTGTCAGCAGACGAGAGATAGGGGTCGCCGTTCTAGCAGGGGTCACTGACGTTGACTGCTTCTAAATGGGAGACGCGTATTAATATATCGTATAGAATTATTTCATATAAGTTTCCTAACAAAATTCCGGTTAAGTTTTTAGAATTAAATCTTTTTTATTTTTGCAAAAATGATTATATACTTTCGTGAATAGAATGTTAACAAATAAATGATAAATATACAATATTGATTTTCATATTAATAGATAAGTAAATATAAATAATATAATATATTATTTTATCAGATTTAAGCTTTTTTATTACTGGGTAATTTTGAAGAAAATGCCTATCGAGGCATTTACCATTGTTAGATATATTATATATATAATCGTTATTAAATATTACATCATATTATAACTATAATTTAATAACCGAAACACTAGGGGTCACTGCTTGACTAGGGGTCACCATGGTGCTAGTCGGAGTTCGAGGGGGAGTTCGAGGTCGCTCTACTTTAATCGATGTAGTCTTCTGTGGTTTAGGAGATCCCATATGACCATGTGGTTTAGGAGATCCCATATGACCATGTGGATTTGGAGATCCCATATGACCATGTGGATTTGGAGAACCCGGGTGATCTTGAAGAGTTGATGAACGCATATCGGACAATCTTATCTTTCTGTCGACGCGGCCAGGACTAGATGAACCTGCCTATTGTGACAGTTGCTAGTGTGACGTATCAAGTTAGCTCACCATGTATATTATCAGGTGTAAGTTGTTACAACAACATGCGAAGAAACTAAATATTATCGTAATAACTTACAAAGATTTTAATGAAATACAAATAACAATTATAATGTAATAATATTTATTTATATTTGTCTGTATAATAGTAATTTCATAACAAAATAAAAGTAATTAAAATTACGATAAATTTATCTACTTTAAATATTTCACATAGTTTAAATACACATGTTTGTGAATACTAATGTTTAGTCCTCCCATTAAATAGGTGATACATATAATAATAACCCTACTAACCTGGTTCTTAAGATGATCTGAATTAATGAGGGTCGAGGTGGCTTGTTTTGAAGCTAGTCGACACGCTGCAGCACCTGTAATATCAATATAGTACAACTTATTCAGCTCACTGTGCCATTATTAATACGCGTACCACCTGGCTAATATAGCTTACAAGTAATACATAAAGTATATATATATATATTATTTCATTTGAAATTACATTTGCATATAAAATTATTTTGTTAACAAATAATTATGGTAACGAAAAATCTGTTATAAAATCACACCATGAAATAAATGTAATCTAAATAAAATAATATTATATTTAATTCAGTTTTGCCTTTAAATACAGTATTCTTATAATAATAATAGGATGTCTGTACGATAATTATAGAATAATCAGAATGCTTAACTCTGATGATTATACAAAGTTTAGCTGCATATGTATCATACTGATACATATACCTAGCACACTACATACTTACCCTTGAACACAACATCGGTATTACGGGTGGCCAACAGATAGTCTGTACCTGTTAGCTCTGGCTCCGTCTTTAGTTGTATGTTCAGTTGTGACTGCGTTAATGGTAAGCATTCAGTCGTTATATCTCTTATAAACGTTCATATATCATCATACTACACATATTTAAATTATCTTTACACTGAAATATTCAATTAACGTAACTTATATGTATGATATAATCGTATGAATTTTAATATATTACTATAAATAACAGTTAAAATGTTATATAATAATGGCTAATAGTAGATTTATTAATAAAAATCACTTTCAAGAACACAAAAATCTTTAAAGTAAATAAATAATCTATATACATATATATATATATATATATATATATATATATATATATATATATTGTATCATTGATAATGATTAATTATACATTAGAAATAATTAACTATATACATTTCTTTATATATAGAAAATTTAATTTGTTTATATTTTATTACCTGGTTATTAATTTTTAAATATTATATAATATGTTATTAGTTTTAATTTTTTAATAAAATATATATTCATATATATGTAGTTGTTGTCTGGTTTCAGGTGTTATTGATTTTTCATATAATTAAATTATTTATATATACATATATATATATATATATATATATATATTTATAATATTATATATTTATATTTATATATATATATATATATATATATATATAAATATATATTTATTCCGAGGTAACCAATGTTTGTATAATTATTGAAATTTTCATACCTAAAATATTTCATTATTTAAATTTAACTAATTTTATTCACAAATTAAATTAATTCACAATACAAATTAACCCCATAAATTAGTTAATGCTCATGAATATACTCACTTTATGAGATATTACAATCAATATGAAAATAGTGACTTTTTAATTGATTTCTTAAATTAAAATTATTTATATTTACAACAATTTTTTATTGTACTGGTATGAAATAAGTATAGATGATTAGTATATGATTCAAATTTCATTATTTATAAATTTATATTTATATAATTAAACAATATATATAAAAAATAATAATAGAATCTTCTATAGTATATATATATATAAGATAACGTAAATAATTATAAATATTGATATACGTAAATTTCTATAAAACTGTGGTAAATCAATGTTTATTTAATAAAATAAAATGTTTACTATAAAATGTATTAGCATAATAAATTAAGCGCATATTTTATAAAATGATTTTATTTGTAAAATTTAGAAAATTTTATTTTCAATTTGAATATAGAATCATTATGGTGTATATCAGGGTGTTGGCTATATTCGATAAAATCCGTCACTGAACTTTTGTCAGACTCGTTTAGGAGGTTATATATTTAAATTGTTCTTGTTTTATATTAATGTTTACTATTCCCAATCTAATAAACATCTTTATTCTCTATTAAAAAATATATAATTATATATATCATATATATAATAATTTAAATACATAAGTGAGCTTCTATATTTATTTTCTCTGAATAGCCACTAGAATAAATACTGATCACAATTATAATGCATATTAGTAAACATACCACATGGTGCACACTACCTTTGATGTATTGTTTGCTAGCTTGTTAACTTCATCTGTGTTCAGTGTAATGAATGCTATTCCGTACTTCTTTAACTGTGTGGGATGAGCAATCAGTCAATACTAAGTGCATAACACCAGTATCAGATAATCAATATTATAATACAAATCTTATTCATTAATTTGTATACATAGAATTAATATAATAGTCGCTATTCTAGTAGACACATACATTACCTATCTACATGTAATGCCGGGCCTTAAACAACAAATATACCATCTGAATTATTAATTTTATAATAGACTAATTATATACCAGTATACAATATTTGTTTAATATAACTCTATAATGTAATATAATTATATAATTCTTAAATGCATAAGTATAAATAATATATATACAGGGATTTATAAATGACCTTACTAATTTAGCTAGTGATATTTAAATATAAGTGTAACATATTTTAGTTATTTAATCATATTATAAGGGTATATTATATTAGAATCACAAATATATATATATATATATATTTATAATTATATTTATAATATTATACATATAAGTGAGCCCGAATGCACAAGTTAGACTTGAATGTGATATATTGACTACTACGGTGGGCTGACCTTATTGAATGGCTGAGAGCAGATGACCTTCACACGATCCCATTTCTCATTGACCAGGTCACTGTCCAGACTGGTCTGAGTGAACATTCTGACCGCGTTGGTGTTGCTCCATGATCTAGCTTCCATCGGGTTCATGAAACTTGAGCTCGCCAATAACATCTGGCATCGAAGTGTGTATAATTATACCTCAAATAATGTAAGTTATTGTTTGGCTTCAATTATATATTTTGTTTTGTTTTTTTTTTTTGGTGGAGTCCATTCATCCCATCCAGGAACTTAGATGAAGTTTCAATTATAACCATATGGCTCTAATATTCCTTTAAGGCCGCTCTTAATTTAGCGATAGCCGATAATTTATTTATATAATTATATAAAATCACTTCTAAATATTATTTTAAAACCTATTTTAATGGTCCGGATGTGGATTGAACCCATATCTTACTGCTTGTGTGTCTGATATTTTTGCCAACTGAGCCAGTTGTATAATATAATAATATTATAATTAATGTATAAATATTACCCAGTATCAATATATCTGTCTCAATTCTATATGTTTAAAGATAAATTTTGTGAAATATGTTATGGGATTAAATATTATTATTTTATGATGAACCTAAATAAAAACTCAAGTTAACCCCTAGATTAAACGTCAACATGTACGTAGGGGATATCACTAACCCTGATCATATAGCTAACCTTGTAGTCATCATTGTGATTATCTGACCGATTGACCAGTATCTCTATGAAGGCTGAACCAGCGTTACCTATAGCTATCTTATTCAGTCTGTATGCCCTCTCCAGCTATGTGTGGTTAGTGATGGTGTAGCTATAGTGTCGCATGTCGCATGAGCAATGCCTCTGACATACTATGATGGGAGGTAACGATGTTCGCGTGAAAGTAATTCTACCAACTCAGTGATGTTTCGAAAGATATTTAAAAATCAATATCCGACTGTCAAATTTTCGTAAAATAATTTGAAAAAATGGTATCTCAAAAATAATATTTCCACTTTTACCCATGAATCTTTCATGAGCTTTGTGTCAACTTTGATCAGAGTGTTTGTTATTGTAATATATTGAAAATTATTTCAATTTTTTTCAAATTTTTATAAAAATTATTCATTATTAAAATGATGTAAAATAAAAAAATTACCGAAAACCTCTAAAATTATAATTACGATTATTTTTCGTTCTCCGGTGGAAAATATTCTCGTCTAACATATCTATCGAATACATCAACAACAAATTGTATTACAAATTTTACGATTAATGCCTCTGACATACTATGATGGGGGTGTAATGCATCTGACATATTATGATGAGGGTGTAATGCATCTGACATTATATGATGGATGGGTAATGCCTCTGAAATACTATGATGAGGGGGTAATGCCTCTGACATAATATGATGGGGGGGGGGGTAATACCTCTGACATACTATGATGGATGGGTAATGCCTCTGAAATACTATGATGAGGAGGTAATGCCTCTGACATAATATGATGGGGGGGTAATACCTCTGACATACTATGATGAGGGGGTAATGCCTCTGAAATACTATGATGAGGAGGTAATGCCTCTGACATAATATGATGGGGGGGGGGGTAATACCTCTGACATACTATGATGAGGGGGTAATACCTCTGACATAATATATCTAGGAGTCGCGGAACAGTGCGATATATACCTCAAGAGTGACCGAGATAGGAGATTCACCCGGTGCTTTACACGTCCACGATTGTATGTCGTCGCCTCTAAGTAGGTTGTCGGCGCATTGCGTCTATTATCGGTGGAGGGGGCGTCGGTTATAGTTATAGTCGGTTAGCATAGTTTATTAATAATTTAATAATTGAATAGATTCAAATCGATGAGTAACAATTAATAATAATGACAGAAATATATAAAGAATAAAAAGAAATATAAATTAGTTGTGTCATACACACATGTGTGTAATGCGTTCTTAATATAACTGTTGTCGATACCTTCATCAATTGTACAGCAATGTAATACTGCATTACAATCATTGTCTATGGTGAACTATACTCTCGCTGTTATGTGAACTTCAATAACATTGCGTTATTAATATACGTATATCATATATACTATTAATATCATACTAAGTATGGATATGCACAGTTATGATTACAAATTATTCTTATAATATATAATACCTTCATGTTAAACATTTATACTATATATATATATATATATATATATATATATATAATTATACAATTACCAATTCTAATAAATAATGTTGTGGGTATTTTGTGCATAGCTTATTTTTAAAATATCAAAGTTTATGACTATAATACATTCAACTCAAGAAAAGTATGCATTGCAATATATTAATTAATATAATATAAGACACTTCCAAAAACGTCCAAAAAATAAAGTATCTCAGTCAATATAATAAAGTCACTTTATCTCAATCTTAAATATATCTTATACATATTAATATATGTACATATTAATATATGTACATATTAATATATGTATAGGTATTAATTAGTATTATTTATAATATTTAATAATAACAAATTATGGTTGTAGTAACTTATTGTATTTTTAAGACGAAGTAACTTGGTCCCAATTAAAATATCTATCATTACATGAGTATCATAATACTTCATAATACATATGATTTATTGGACCAGGTAAACTTCGACAACTTTTGAAGAAAGTTGGGACCATTTTTAAAAACATGGGTGGTAAAATGTGTACACATTAAAAAATAAAAGTGATCTGAGTTTATCTGGTACCCATTTAATGCCATATCTCGACTAAAGGCAAACATTTAAATAATAATACGTATAGTTCAACTATAGAGTGCGATAATAATGTCCACAAAATAATGTTGTTAATAATAAAGTATTACATGTTAATATAGAGTATGAAGTTCACAACGGACTAACGATAATTTTATTTCAAAATGTATAACTAAGCATATATAAAAATACTATACATATATGGCTATTATTTAGATATTAACTAATTATGATTGTATATATTATTTATACATTGAATTGTAGTATACTAATATATTCAATATAATATTATTAACCCTATTTAATAGTATATGATATTATTATAATAATCATATAATATATATATATATATATATATATATATATATATATATATATATATATATATTATATATTAATTATATATTATATATATTCAAAGAATAAATATTATTATAATATTCATCTATATTTATATTTATTTCACCAGTTACTAATATAATATTACATATGTGTTTATATATAAATTATATATATATTATATATAATATATTATATAATATAATATATATATATATATATATATTATCAGATTATCAGATTTAGGTTTACACCAGGGTTTTTGTAGAAGCTAAAGCTTATCGATATATATATATATATAAATAAATAAAATAATATTATTATATAATCTATTATTGATAATTGACAATTTAATTTAAATTATACTTAGTATAATACTTATACTATCATAGTAGTAAGTTACTACTAGTGATGTAAATGATGCCGAGCTTTTGATGCCGAGCCGAGACTTTTGGTTATTGATACCGAGCCGATACTTTCATTTTCGGAAAAAAAAAACGAGCCCGAGTCGAGCCGAGACGAGACTCTAACAAAACGAGCCCGAGCCGAGTTGAGAATGTAGGTAACTGAGACTGAGACTGCATCATGCTTTAGATTTGTGCATAATTTACATAACTAGTTACTACTAACTAAATAACTATATCATAGTATTATACTAAATGTATATGATACATTTTGAAAATTATTTTCAAAAATAAAGTGACATTTTTTCTGAAATAAATAGCCGTTAGTCCTTATACAATGGATGAATCTATACAATACACAGTATTATCAAAGATTTTGCGAAGCAAAGATATAACACTCCCTATGCATGCAACGTAATTTAGTAATAGCCCCAACCGCTGCTAGCAGTAGTATCGAAATCACTGAAATAGATTTAGGTTCGGCTCTGTTTGCATACAACAATGTTTTCATTGCTATATTAAATTACATGCAATATAAATTAGCTTTTACTCACTAAATATATACTTATAGCATTTAAAACATACATATCATATTTGTTTGTTATATATTGGTAATGAACACTTAGTTTTCATCATATAAATATTAATTTAAAGCATATTATTTAACATTTTAAAAGTGTATAGTTAAATACGAATTTACATTATAAACAACGCATAGTTCCTAAAAGTAACCCGCTATAGGTGGCACCAGGGTATTTTGTATACAAATTCGAATTACACGATTTCGCGTAAGTGTTATATCTTTCCTTCGGAAAATCTTTGGTATTATACTAAGTATAATTATTATTATAATAATAATAATACTGAGTATACTGTATAAATTATACAGTGTATAATACACAATACAGTTATAACTGTGTAATATTGTGTATTAAACTTGTCATAATTATTATATATTTATATTGTATAATAATAATATATATATAATCATTATCATAATGATTATGATAATCATAATTATTATCATAATGATTATGAGTAATTGTTAAATTTCATTATAATAATCATTATTATTATAATTTAATATTTACTAGATTATACTTTGAATAAACTCATTCATTAATATTGAATTATCATTATAATAATTATAATGATAATGATTATATATATATATATATATATATATATATTATTATTATTATACAATGATTATTAAATAATTATAATGATAATTAAATATTAATGAATGAGTTTATTCAAAGTATAATCTAGTAAATATTAAACTTTTATAAATATAAAAATATATTAATTTGATATCGACTAGTCATATATACGAATTATTGCCTTTAGTTGGATGTAATCTATTTAATGGGGAATACGGACGGTAGGCAAAAATTAAATAACTATAAATAGCAAAGTTCACGCAAAGCGTGCGTTACGCAAATTTATGATACGCTCTAAATTAGAGTATAATGCACACGAAAATAAAATCTAAATGAAAACATGTATATATATATGGAATATTGATTTTATACAATATACGTATACACCATTCATTTTAATTGATTAATATTTGCAGATTGATATTTTGGGTTGTTTGATTTATTTGGTTTAGTTTTATTCTTCAGTTTTTTTAGCTGCTTTATTATAAAGTTTATATATAAAGTTTATATACATAAGTGAGCCTATACAAAGTAATTAGTAACTACGAATACTATATTAGCGCGACACACGCATTTAGAGACACGCATGAACTTTGTTATTTATAGTTATTTAATTTGTGCCTACCTTCAGTACTATTCTATTTAATTATTAATTATTTAAATAAATTAATAATTTTATTTTAATACAAATTTGAATATCATTACTTATTTATAATATATTATAATATAATATTTATATAATAATTATTTACTTTATCTTCACTTGTGAAAGATACGACATGTTTAATTTTTACTTGAGGCATAATATAATACGTAAGTATTATATTACGATGACAATTTTAATTAATATTAAATAATCTTTAAATAATTGAATGAATTTTTAAATTAGAATTCACTGATAATAAAATATGGATGTACTAAAGGACAGAATTAAGTCATTAGTTTAATTCTATTTAGTTTATATTTGTATATATGTACATTTAAAAAATATGCCCCTTAGTACTTATGTACTTACATACTTTAAGTATGATACTTAGTATACAATTGTATCATTGATCATAAAAATCCTAATTATATATAGTACAAATATATTATAAAGATACAATTTTTCAAATTTAATACCGTATAAATATTATATATATATATATATATATATATATATATATATATTAGTAATATTAATGTATAGTATCAAATTGATACTATCAATCGTATTACAAATACTACCGATTTACTACTATACTACTAACACATTGTTAGTAACAATACATCCTATATCATCACAAGACACCGACATACCTCGCGAAATTAATAAAGAAATATTCAAGTCTGAGAGTACAGAGACCTAGGTCAAGTAGTTACTATAACCTCGGGGTTATATGAGATATTAAAATCTCAATTGACAGAAACCACATAAATTATGTGACATAATCTACATCAAATTGAAAGCAATACAACAATATAATCGGCACACAAGCATTTAGTATAGCAGCACCTATCTAGTGGAATAAGATTGATATTGATGTAATATATTGTGAATCAATATTAGCATTCAAGTCATTATTAAAAATTCATTTATTTATAATTGCCTATTATTTATAAATATTTTTTTTATTTAATATATCACGAGCATATATTACCATTTTATTGGTATCTTATATTACCAAGTTATTATAAACACTTTGTAAATTATCATTTAAAAAGTTTATAAACCTAAATAAATAATAATAATAATAATAATAATCCAGCAAACAATTTCGGCAGATTTAAAGCAGATTAAATAGTACATTTAAAGCAGATTTTCGAACATATGGCTTTAGAATCTGCTTTAATTAATGATGTTCTATATTTAAAACGTTTTTAAAGCAGATATATACTGCTTTAATAAATAACTATTAAAATCTGCTTTAATTCTTATTTAATTCTGATTTAATAATCATCACATATACTATATATTTTAATCTGACTTAATTCTGCTTAAAATCTGCTTTAATTTTCATTACTGCTTTAATTCTGCTTTAAATCTGCTGAAATAATAATAATAACCCTTAGGTTATAGCAAGACCTCCTATAGACCTATATTGTTATATAGTGGTCTTGGTTATAGCAATACCTCCTATATAGGTTATAGGAGGTCTTGGTTATAGGACCAATAATATAGGTCCTATAATAGAGGAGGTATTGCTACTGGGATATTATATGAATTCTACTGGTTTACTATTGATATTTAGTAAAATGCAATAAAATATCAAAGAATTCCCGAAGGAAAATCATTGTGTTTGATAATAAAATGCTTCACAGAATCTTTGAAAATATACAAAAATACGGATGTTTATATTGAAATTTTATAACAAATAATTTTAAAACATGGATCAATCTCAGATAGGTTTACAATTTGTATATTATCTAGTATAATGATTATAATATAAATATTAATATAGAATTTTTATTTTATAAATAGTATAGTATTATAATGCATTAAATAATTCCTAGAATATCTGTATTTAACACATGTAGTTTAAGTATTATAACTTCTGTTTATTTTTAAAATAATTTTAATATAAAAATGTATCTATACCAATTATTGTAATATAAAATTTACTTATAATTAACTAGTATATATTATATGTATCATATTATATGAATCATATATATATTTATGTTATACTAAATATAATCATAGTTGGAATTGTGAGGTTTTTTGTTTTTTTTTCAAAATGCAGGTTTTTCGTTTTTTGCAAAAAATATAAATTAAATAGCATATATTTAATATATATAATATTAAATATATGATATATTTTATTATATTATTATAATAATTATATACACTTTAATTAATAATTCATTTAAAAACTTCAATTTGATTAAATACATAGTTAATTGAGCTTACTTTGTTTTTTTTTGTGATAGTTTTTTGTCTAAATATAAATTAAATGTCATATATTATAATAATAATTAATTTATATAATATAATAATATAATATATAAATTTAAATGTATTACATTTTATTCATTTTAAAACTTTAATTATTAGAGTTATTTAATTATAATAACTTAGTAGAGTATATTATGTTTATACTTGTAGTTTATTTATATAAGTAACAAATATTTTTCTAAGGAAATATATAAGTTATATGCATAAAATTGAATTACACGATTTTATCGTAAGTTTTAGATGCGTTTTTTATGACATACCAAGTTAGCAAGCTTTTTTTTGTAATATACCAACGTCCCATATGTATTCTTATACATGTAAATGCAGATTGTACGATGGTATATGTTACAAAAAACGCATCACCCCAACGTCACAATGTACCAACGTCCCATCTACACAATGGAAATATGGTATATATTATGGATGCATTTTTCTTAGTCATACCAACGTCCCAATGTAATTCAATGTTGTATACAAAACACCTACAGTGCCACCTATATCTGGTTAATTTATTACCTAAATCTATTTAGGTGATTCGATACCACTGCTAGTAGCGGCAGGTATTAGTTATTAATTATGTTTCATATATAGGGAGTGTTATATATCTGCTTAGAAAAATCTTTGTAAGTAGAAAATAAACTTAATTATTAAGATTAGTTTTTTTTTAAATATTACATTTTTAGTTTTTTGCTTAAATATAAATTATAGATAAATATTATGTATTTACATACTCTATTAAAATGACCATATATTACAAAATATAATTATTATATCATAATGATATTATCATTTTATATATATATCATTATTTTCATCAATGAAAAAACCATAAATAAACCTTGTAAAAACCAAAAAACTATCTCTAAAAACAAGAAAAAAATCTGGAGCAAAAAAAAAGGTTTTATGCCAACTATGTATATAATAAAATGAAACATTAATATATATATTTATAATATTAAATATTATAATAAAATATTTAATATTTTTTTTGTTTGGTTCTAACCGAAATAGGCAGTAACTTTTTTTGACCTAAATTACCAGTATAGGTTGTTGACATAAATTACCAGTAGTTACTAAATGTATATTCATAAACTAATACGTTAATATATGTATTTTATAATGTTAATAAATAATCATGGTTAAATTAATAGAAATGGACTGTATATAGCCAGTATAATTATAGTTAGCAAAAGGTGTAGGAGTTCAAGTAGATTGGATATTTATTTTTAAAATAAGAATAATGATTATATATTTAGAATAATGCATTTCTAAATATCTATGGAAATAATAATAATTAAATAATTTCTAATAGGATGATTATTTATTAAATGTATATCCATAATAAACTAATAAATTGGTATATATATATATAGAAATTACAAAATATAAACGCTTGTAAACTAAGGAATAACTTTTATTAAATAATTAAATCTGTACAATAAGCTAGTTCAGATTGGTAATTTTTCATAATGAGCTCGATCATTTTATATGAACTAGATAATATGATTAATCGAAATAAAAAATAACAAAAAGTTAATTGGAGCTCAAAGCTGACTTAATTCATTAATGTTTAATATTGAAGGGATATCATTTTAACATGGAGGATATATGAGATATTTTGAAACTCATTAACAATTGTATGTTAAGTTATATCTCTAACTATAGTATGAATTATATATTTTTCTATAAAGCTGTGTGTACACCGGACTAAATCTCAGATTTTATCGCAAATATCGATATAACTATGATTTGTTCTATTTATCATAGATTATCGTATGTTTAATAAAATAGAACTATTAAAATTTTACTGTTGAAAATCTGACTTATATATCTGATTTTATCGTATCGTCCTTTGTCATATTTGACATATCATATTCTTTATTTATTATTTTTAATTTAATAATTTGAAAAACAAATATTTTACAATTATATTTAATAGTGGAGCTTCTCTGCAAGAAGAGTTAATATATCTATAGATGAAGAATTAAAAACACTTAAAATAAAATAGTGGATATAATATTTGTGGAGGTTATTTATATTATTTATAAATTATATTCTATGCTCTAATTGTAATAATTTATATTCCAATAATATATTTATATTGAATGGTGCACATTAACAATTATACTAAATATTATATATTGAATATATATACATATATTTATGTTATTCAGTGTTTTTGATATTATTTATATGTATATAAATAATATAATATAATATAATATATATTTTAATAATAATTATAATTATTATATGCGATCAATTGTAGACTTCATAGAGCTAGAGCGAAGCTCTATGGTATAAAATTAATAAGATAACAATTATTTTAGTTAATAAACAACCATCAACAAATTTACCATTTTGAAAAATTAATATAATATTTATCATTTATATTAATAATATATATTTTAACGAATAATATGTGAAAAATTCATTGTAAAATATTAATTAATAAATGTTCTGCATAATATTTGGTTTTAATAACAAATAACTTTACATATATATTAATGGGTTACTTTTATATGCATACATTTGACACTGTTTTATATATAACTTTTTAATTTTTATTCTGATAAAAAATGAATATATGACTAATATTACTTTTTCATTCTCATTATTATTTATACCTTGAACATATATCAATGAATGGCGAAATGTAATCTTATAGATTTACTATAAGTCAGGGTTGGCAGTTTTTTTATAATTAAATATTAAGATTATTAATTAGAAAATATTATATATACCTAGATCGATTATTAAATGTCTGTGCAAAACATACATATATAGAGTAAGTATAAAATATACAACACTAATGAATATTATTTATAAATATTAATTATATATATATATATTATTAAATTTTCAATAATATATTAATATTAAATGTTAATAAAATTATTTTATAAAAATATATTTATTATAAAAATAAAGTAAAATATAATAAAAAAAATAGTTAAAAATTGTAACAAAATAATAATTAAAAAAAATAACAATATAGTAATTAGAAATATAATCAATATAATTCTCGCAATAAAATAACAAGTTACAAATTGTAACAATATAATAATTTAAAAAATAATAATAATAATAATTAGATGATTTCTAATAGAAATATAATCAATTTAATTCTCGAAATAAAAAAACAAGTTTTACAGCCTTATCATTGCCTAATCGATTCCTTATTTTGATTGAACGCTTTTATAATGTTAAAAAAACCAAAAAAACCAATTCAAAAAAACCGACCAACCCTGCTATAAGTAGTATAATAGTCCAATAGTATAATATATTATGTGATATAAAAATCAAGAATAGTGTTATTAACTATATTTATACAAAATATATAATATATCCATAGTTAAGGATTAGAAAAATGAATATAAAACTTTAAATTATTTTATGGTTTTCTGTAATGGCTAATTCTTATACGTGACTGTATGCCAAAATAAGTCACATGACGCGTCGAATAACAATCTACCCCATTCGATATCTATGGAGATATAGGAGTCAATGATAATAATTAGATATTTAGTCTGGTGTACATGCTTAATAAATAATATTCTAATATTGGTTTTAGATTTTCCAGATAATTTATTCGCTTAATAACTTGGCTAACAATATCTATAAAAACTGAAATGGCTCATATTACCACACATTGAATTTTAATGTATTTGTTAAATACTATTTCACTTGTAATTTCAGAATAAATATTTTTTTAAATAAAATTAATGTTATTAAATTTTAATTTTAATTTTTTTTAAATATAAATAAATAACAAACTATTTTTTAAATGTAAACATTATATTTAATTGATAAGTTTGATATATAGAATGAAGTCATGCAAAACTAAAAATAAAATGAAATCTGTTAGAAAAACAGTTGATAAGTATTATAAAGAATTTAATAGTTAGTTATATATATTGACTCGTTATATATATAGTATCATTTTATAATGTAATGATACTAATCATTGAAATTATGTTTGAGTAATGAAATACTATACATTTTGATATTTTTAATATTCTAAATATTATATTAATATATACTATATATAATAATATCATAATTTGGCGTATATTCATAGGTAAAGGAAGAAACACGATTATCTATTCTTAAAAATTCTACATAAAATTAAATATATATATATATTTACTAATAAAATAAATATATATTGTTTATAAATTAAAATATATTACATATCTTTATAATCATGTGATGTAAATTTATGACCATACTTTTCATTAGGCTGATGTAGTTTACTAATTTAACATAACTTTAACTATATTATAATATACATAAACAAATGAATATTGCTAGAGCAATATTACCGATGCAAATACTTTTTTAATGGATGGGTATAATTATATTCTATTTGTAAAATTGATGTTATTCTATTATAATTGTATGCGTATGCTGTAATATATCATCTGTATTAGCGTCAATACTGACATCATCTTCGTCAATGTTAACACCCATACTAACAATGACACTATGATATATCTTTAATGTATAGAACCACAACCCAAATTATTGTATATCACAACATCAATGTTAATAATGCTATAATGTTGGTCAATATTATTATCAGCACATGAACACACCAACATACACGTACATCTACACACACGTACATCTACACACACACCCACTTAGATGTACCCGTGGTGTCGTGGTGGAACAACTTCTTCAAGGGTGCCGGCATCCCTATAGGACTGGCGGCCTCGTTTGCCATCTCGTTCTCTGAGCATCGCATCACGCACTCGCAGATTGCTGACCTCGACGCCGACCTCTTGAAGATGATCGGTATCGAAGCCATGGGACATATCATGGCGATCCTTAAACACTCTAAGAACTACATCAAGAAAGTTACTAACCATTCTAAATAATAGCATATTGCATACTACTACCACCAGAAAGCTGTATGCTGACATATAATTATACAATTGTTAACATTATAATAATCTATATGTATTATTTATTAATACATAACAATATCAATATTAAGAATAACTAATTTACTTATGACATAAGATATGGCATACGTGTTATGCTCTCTCATCAATTCTATACTGCGATGCAACCATTAACCTGCACCGTCTACACTTTCAATACTAATAAATACATATTATTTCTTATATATTATTTATATATGTATTTAAAATTACGATTTGAATATATTTGTATGTTATATTATAACCATCAGACACAGTTTGGAGATTACAACTACCAGAATTCAATGCAACACCAATCACAGCCTGATTTCTACCAGAACAACAACAATCAAAGCAATAATAATATGCCATACAACCAAGGTAAGTCATGTGTAGTATAAGTAGGCGGCATGTCTACTGACAAGGGCCTTTAGCCATATCTCTAGCCATATCCATCACTACTTCAATTAACTCGCGCAAGTATGTGATTTTATTAATTTATACTTATTTTCAGAAAATGGATATTCGCGAGAATGATTTTATTTGGATTTTATTGTATTTTGGCGTGAATACAAATAATATCTGCCAGATTTAGAACTTGTTCAATATCCGCAAACTTTCAACTTATATTATGTGAGAATTCGTTAAGACACAAGAATTATTTTTAATTTGTTAAATTATTTGATTCTTTAATTTACGTTTATACTATATATATAGACAGAGCCTGTTAACAAAATATTTGTTATCGAATTAATTTAATTATTATTGAATTAATATATAAATACTATTTATTAAATAGATATATTAAAATTAAAAATTCTTATTAAGGGGGGAGGCGAGCATTCATCTAACCAATGCTAATTAAGCTCTATCTAAAAATGCTAAGGATAAATAACTAATGGAGATAATTACATAATTTTTGTTGTATTCAACATATACTTTCCTCCATCATAAATGATCTGTATTTCTATAAATGTACTTAATTTAAAATATTGTAAAAAAATAGTCTCAATTAATTAAATATTTATTTTTAATTTTGTTAATTAAAATGCAAATTTATCATAATTTATTTAATTAATATAAAATATAATAATAAATCCAACAGGATTCCTATAGATGTAAATGTTTTATATTTGTAGTACAAATTTTATATAAAAATAATAAAAATGAGTAGGCATTTACACGAGGTTACTAAGTGAAAAAGTAGAAACTTGAGAAAATGACATTCAAAGTTTTTTAAACAAATAATCACAAAATATTATAATATATATATGTATTAAATTTATATATATATATATATATATATATATATAAATGACAAGTAAAATATAATGGTATATAAACAACACTGAAATAATAATAATTAGCACTAATATATATATATACTCTATAGAGTAGTACTCAAATATATGTTATAACGAGATATACAAATACATATATGTATAGAAGTTATAAAATAGACAAATATAAATTTATTTTTATAGTAATAGTTTAATAATAGTTATAAAGTATCATAAAAAATAAATAATGAATAATACAAAATAAATACAAGAATATACCATCTTGACTAGACAGAGCTAATTATAGAAAGAATATTTCTAAATTTTCTGTTTGGAAGCGTCTCTTTTCAACCAATGATATCTTGTTATATATATACGTGATTTGTTTATTAATTATATAGAATATATCTATAATCTATGCTTAATGTAAAAATATAAATTTGTTTAGTAAAATATTTGTATACGATATCGAAATATACAATTAAATGTGACAAGTATTTACAAAAAATCCTGTCAATTTCAAATAATTATTATATCGATTACGCTTATAAAAACACTTTATATTGATATAAATACTCAAAAATAATTAATGAAATTTTACAAATTTATAAATAAGATATTAAACATGGATAATATATAAAACATTTTTTTGTTTAAATAAAAATATTAATCATATTAATCACCCTTAAGGGTAGGCGCTGGAGTTAAAATATGTTAAATAATTTAATTTTTACAATATTTTTTTATTATGTATTATCCAAGTTCTGTATTTTATTTATAATATCCTAAAATATTTTTTAATATTTTTGAGTATTTCTATCAATATAAAGTGTTTTAAGAGTAATAAATTTATAAATATATTTTGTATTTATGTAAATACTTGTAATATGTAATATTATATTACGATTTATTAGAATAATCGTTTAAGGGGACGCGATACCATCGTTTGGTTTATATGTAAAAGATACGAAAAAATGCTATTTTTAGAAATCTATTAACTCAAAAAATATTCACTTTTTTTTTTTTTTTTTTTTTTAATCTATTAATAATATTCCATATTTTTATATTATATGTTGAAATTTATAGATGTTTACACATCTTAATATTTTACGTTTCTAAAAAAAATAATTGAAATATCTGATAAAAAATGTTAATTTTCCAACTAAATTTCTAATTAAAATTTTTTAAATAAATATTTTTTAATTTTGACAAATAACTTTTATCTTACAGGTTTTATCTAGTTATATTGAAAAAATTAAGACAAAATATTCAATTGTACAAAAGTTAATACCAGTTATGTCAGCATGATTGGTCACAAATAATTATTCTGAGTAAATCAAGTTTCAAATATAATATATGAATATACAGGTACAAATAATATAATATGAACAAAATGAATAATGTAATGAACATAATTTAAACACCACATAAAAGATAATATGTGAAGTATTCAAATTTTACATTAATACAAAATTTGAAATTCAATTTTTTTTCTAAAAAATCAATGGTATCGCGTCCCCTTAATTTAAAAATTTCTAGATTATTTTAGCATAGATCATAGATTAAATAGCATTACATAAATAAACAAATCATGTGTTATATAATCCTATTTGTTTTTATATTGTATATTTTATATAGTTGCATATTTGTACATATTATCTATGATTATTTATGTAAAAACTTTGAATGTCATTTTCTCCAGTTTTTACATTTTCACTTAGTAACCACATCTAAATGCCTACTACTTTTTTAATTTATATTATTTTAACTGACATTTTTACTGTAAATGTATAACATATACACCAATATAAATAAATCTTGATGTTATATTATATTTTATATTAATTAAATTAATAATGATTATGTAATATATTTATAATAAAAAATATTCACCGTTTTTCAACTGTTTTATTTCATACTTTTAAATTAATTATATTTATGAAATATATTTATATAGATGAATTTGGATAGTATCTATTGAATAAAAAAAAAATTATTTAATTATCTCTATTAGTTTTTTATTAGTAGCGTTTTCGGTAGAGCTATAAATAGCATGGTGTAGATCCAGCGCCTGACCTTAAACAATAATATATTTACTTTTAATTTAAATTTATTAATAGTACTATTTTTTATTGCTAGGATATTTACAATAATAAATAAAATGGTAAAATCAATCTTGCGGATATACGTGAGAAATATCTGCCAAATAATCCGGCTACTTTTTTGGTGTGAAGGCAGCTTCAAGATGTATTACAATATGACTATACACAAGTAAAATAAACAATATTAAACTATGAATATCATTGAAACAATGTGATTTCCTTCATTAGCTAATGCTATAATTGTTAATTAAACTACCACCAGGTAATGGTGTCGGTGCCGGTAATAACTACCAGGATAAGATCCAGGCTAGAGAACGTCAGCTAATGAGAGCCGGCGAGATAAAGATGTTTGAAGACATACGTAGAGCTACAGCTAATGGGGGCGGTGGAGCAGGGGCACAGATGTCACGCCCCAGACGTTCCCTTCCTATCTACATCGACGAAGAAGATGATGACGTCATGATCGACTACCAGCAGCCTCAACCTAAAGCCTACAAAAACCGTAGTAAGATGATCGTAGTTGCCACTGGAAGACCTTCCCAACCTATCGAACGTTCGTATCTTTAGTGTAGTACTCATACACATTACAATATTCACTGTACTGAACACCACGATTATACAGAATACAACATATATATCACTTAGTAATGTTAGTATGTGATCAACACATATTATAATCATTATATGACATTCTATTATTCGATAATTACTTTATGATATCGGTACATAATAGTTATATTTACATAACGCCTTAGTAATACTAAGTTTAAATATAACTGATAATAATAAGTTTAATAAATTGATTATCAATTAGATATTATTACTACAAATAAAATATTGAATAGTTAATATACTCTGATGCAATATTATATTAAAAGTAATGAAATTTAATATATTTTTTACATCAAAATATATTTTGTATAAAATAATTTAAATAATTTAATAGGAAAAATAGAGGTCTAATAAAAGTTTATTAACTTTTTTTTATTTATTAAATATAATATTTAACATAATGATAGACATTATATATATCTATAATAATTGAATGTTATATAGAAAATAAAAGAAAATATTTAATATAAAATTATGTTTTATTATTATTTATATATTTTCTTATATTTTAATTATTATTTTGAAAATAAAAGATAAAATAATGAATATTTTAAAATAGACTAATTATTAAATTTAAAAAAATTCAAATATTATGTAGTTATATATATTTTAAATTGTCTGAAAATGTCAATTAATTTAAAGCATTATTTAAGGACTTGATAGTTTTTGAATAAGTGAAATTATTCAAAATAATTATTCTGAGTAAATTTATTCTACATATTTACAAAGATTAACCAAAGATTTTTCTAAGGAAAGATATAACACTTACGCGAAATCGTGTTCATTACTAATATATAATAAATAAATATGATATGTAGGTTTTAAATGCTATAAGTATATATTTGGTGAGTAAAAGCTAATTTATATTGCATGTTATTTAATAGAGCAATGAAAACATTGTTGTATGAAAACAGAGCCGAACATAAATATATTTCAGTGATTCGATACTACTGCTAGCAGCGGTATTGGGTATTACTAAATTACGTTGCATGAATAGGGAGTTTTATATCTTTGCTTCGTAAATCTTTGATATAACTATGAAACATGTATGAAATATATATACAGACAATAACTTGTAACATTATTATAAATAAATAACCACCTAATCCTGAATGCTGATTATTTAAAGTATATATAATATTCCTTATTTTGGATTTTAAAATTATAAAAATGATTTTAAATTTTATATTCATTAAATGATGACAATTATTATATTTAATTAATTTTTTTTTAAATTATTATTATCATTTATTTAAATGATATACTTTTAAAAAATGTTTATTTTATAGTTATATTTTACTTAAAAATATAATTTTTATATACATTTTTTTTATTTCTTTAATTCAGACATTCGCACCTTATGGGGATAAGGCCCTTCCTTTAACAAAAATTAATACAGACTTTTTATTTCAAATATCATTAATTAATTATTTTATCATATTATGTAAACATTATTTTACATGTTATACAATTTTTGAATAAGTGAAATTATTCAAAATAATTATTCAGAGTATATTCATTCTACATATTTACAATATAACCAAAGATTTTCCGAAGGAAAGATATAACACTTACGCGAAATCATGTAATTCGAATTTGTATACAAAATACCCTGGTGCCACCTATAGCGGGTTACTTTTAGGAACTATGTGTTGTTTATAATGTAAATTCGTATTTAACTATACACTTTTAAAATGTTAAATAATATTCTTCAAATTAATATTTATATGATGAAAACTAAGTGTTCATTACTAATATATAACAAACAAATATGATATGTATGTTTTAAATGCTATAAGTATATATTTAGTGAGTAAAAGCTAATTTATATTGCATGTATTTTAATAGAGCAATGAAAACATTGTTGTATGCAAACAGAGCCGAACCTAAATCTATTTCAGTGATTTCGATACTACTGCTAGCAGCGGTTGGGGATATTACTAAATTACGTTGCATGCATAGGGAGTGTTATATCTTGCTTATATCTTGCTTCGCAAAATCTTTGATATAACTATGAAAAATGTATGAAATATATATACAGACAATAACTTGTAACATTATTATAAATAAATAACCACCTATGAATGCAAAAATATATGATATAAAAGAATAAATATCTATATATGTATATTATATGTATATACATCTTTAATTTTATATTATTTTCTAAGTTACTAATTCTATCATTTTTAATGGTACTAGTCAATTTAAAATTTACTTTGAACTTGATTTTCTCAGTATATTTTTTTTCTGGAACATACATCCAGCTAAAAATGTCTACAGTAATAAATAAATATTGATCAACGCAATATTGCGAATATAATAATATTATTTGCAACACATATATATATAAGAACTAGGTCTATACAACCCAAGTTTTTTTTGTTAGAAAATGTATATATAAATTATGAATAAAAAACTATCTTAATAGAATTATATTAAATTATAGCTAATGATAATTATTAATTTACTGTATCCATTGATCAATACTTGATCTACTATTAGACTAGTCTTACTTAATCCTATAATATACACAAACATCAGTAATCCTCCGTTTTACCTTATTAAACACTCACTCTAATTAAATGTAACAATCAACTGTTTCTCAATAGCCCCCCCCCCCCCACACAGCAAAGAGATTCAAGTCCACTGCGCACATGGACATGCCTAGAAGCAAGCAGAATGTACATCAACGCGCCAACACTACTGGCAGTATAGTGTCAGCCCGACGTATTGCATCAAACCGCTATGCTGTGGTGAAGTCTGTGGCTCAGATGGACCGTGCCTTCAACAAACCAATGGTGAAGCGCATCGGTATTAGTCCGGTTAAGAGCCCTAAAATGATGAATAGGGTTTCGTTTGATAACACCGCCCGTGTGAAGTCTCTCAAAGATAGAATCGGTATTACGACCGCCTCTAATAGATCCTACAATGGTAATAACAACAACGCATCACCAAACCATGGCTTCAATAATTCTCCCAAGCCATTTAAGAAGTTCTCTACGAGTCCCAACTATAGAGGTTTTATTATTATTTTATTGATTGTGTTTAATTTAAACAATTGTACATTACTTTAAACAGAATCTAATGTTCGTGAGAAGTTCACTAATTTTGGATTAAATATTAAGTCTCCTGTGAGAAATACTCACAAATCTCCAAATTCAGGTTTATTTTTAACTTAAAAGCAATTTTATAAAATCATCGATTCTAAATATTAAAATGTAGGTTATAAACCTACATTTTAATATTTAGAATCGATAAAATCGAATAAAATAAATGTGATTATATATTTTAAATAAACTTAGTTTTAATAATCTATATAATATATGAGTGATTTTCAATTGAATACTGTAATTTGTACCTATTACTAATTATTATTGTTGAGTTTTATTACGATAGATATATGTGAAAATGTGATTATATATTTATATTATATAATGACAATTTTTAGATTTTTTTTAAAGCTATATCTTTTTTGAAGCTTTATTTTTTTCATTCAATTAGAAAATGATTATTACTATTTATATATATAATTAACATAATTGTATTAAAATAATAAACAATTTTAAATATTAAATGTGTAGAATAAATGAACGTTGATAATTATCAATTATAATTAATATAAAATAAATACTAGAATATCTAATATTGTTATACCATAGATTTCATTTATTAGTATTTGATGATTTAATTTCAATTCAATGTATCTATAAAACATAAAATTGTTATATTAATTGTGAAAGGTTACATAAAATATAATAAAAACTAAATTAATAACTTTATACTATATTCTAGTTATGGGTGGAGGCGCTTTAACTCGCTTAAAATATGATTAATATTTTTATTTTAACAAACAAAATTTATTATTTATTATCCATATTTAATATCTTATTTATATATTTGTTATATATTTATATATTTTCATTAATTATTTTTGAGTATTTATATCAATATAAAGTGTTTTTATAAGCGCAATCAATATAATAATTATTTGAAATTGACAGGATTTTTTTAAAATAATTGTCACATTTAATTGTATATTTCGATATCGTATACATATATTTTACTAAATAAATTTATATTTTTACATTAAGCATAGATTATAGATATATTCTATATAATTAATAAACAAATCACTTATGTGTATAACAAGATATCATTGGTTGAAATGTTCTTTCTATAATTAGCTCTGTCTAGTCAATACGTTATATTCTTGTATTTATTTTTAATTATTCATTATTTATTTTTTATAATACTTTATAACTATTATTAAACTATTACTATAAATATAAATTTATATTTTATAACTTCTATACATATATTTATTTGTATATCTAATTATAATATATATTTGAGTACTACTCATTATTAGTACTAATTATTATTGTTTCAGTGTTATTTGTATACCATTATATTTTACTTGTAATTTATATATATAAACGTAATATATATATATATATATTTTATGATTATTTTTTAACAGTTCCTATATGATGGAGGAAAGTATCTGTTGAATACAAAAAAATTATGTAATTATCCATTAGTTATTTATCCTTAGCGTTTTTAGATAGAGCTAAATTAGCATTGGTTAGATGAACGCGCGCCTCCCCCCTTAAATTCTATGTTAAGGGGGGTATGTTATTATGTTAATGGGGAGGTACATCATTGAGAAAAATATAAATAGATATGAATGTATGCCTTACAGTACAATTTATGCCATAGTACATTCAATTACACAAATTTAATAATAAGTAATCACATACATTTTTTTTCTATTGTTTAATAATATATCATTCTATTATGAAATACTTTTTTATATTTTTACATATCCATTCAAATATTTATTATATTTTATAAAATAAATGTTTTATTATATTTTATACTGAAAATTTCAATTCATTATTTCCATTATTCAATGAAATTTTGAGTGAGTAATATATGAAAAACATTAATTTGTGTAAATGGCATTTAATTAAAGATTATTACAATAAAATTTTAAATTACCATTTAAAAATTATATCACATAGATATATGTACTTCTATAATATAGCATTTATTTAACTATTATATATTAATTATTAGTGGTAATTTAAATTATATATCCAATTGGTACTTCCAATAAAGTACTCTTTTTATCAACTTATATTACGATTTGAAGTATAATTTATAGCTCAAATGATAAATAAATATTTGATTATTTTTTTATTACATAATAATTAAAATTGTTTTATAATAATTCTCAAAATAAATCAATTCTTAAAATCAACTAAAAATAAAATCACAAAAATGAAATATTAAATTATAAAAATACATATTTTAAAATTATTCTCAATATTATCAATTATCTCTTTATTTTTAGAATAATAAAAAAAACAAGATACTCAATTAATCAATAGAATATTAATAAATAGACATTTTAATGTACGTTTTATTATAAGATTTAATTTTTTATAAAATACATATATATATATATTATTATAACAAATAATACAAATTTGTCTGATAGATTGGTTAATTTTTACTTTTATCCAAAAGTTGATTTATAAATATTCTAGTATAACAACTTTTATAAATTATATTCTATTATTATATTTGAGTATATAACATGTTTATAGATTAATCATCGAATCACATCTACAGGCAATATTTCAAATAGACTCGGAGGAGACTTCAAGAAAAATACGCCGTCCACATCGCACGGCATATTCTCCATCAGTCCCAAGTCTCCCAAGTATAAAAGTATCTCTAAAACTACTACGATCAAGGGAAGCAACGTCTTCAACAGGCTGGGATAAAACCAAAGGGGGGGTACACGTACCAAGCTATTTATATTGTAAATTTACTACATTTATATAAATCATTACAGTAGATTCATTTTATTAATATTCTCGATAATGTCTTCGATTTGAAACATTTGATTTGTCGTCTTCTGAAGGTCCTGCGATATCTTCTGTTTTGTTGGATAATAAATTGAACTTCGATACTATATTTCAATTATATCATAATATACGTAGCATACACAATGTCATATGTAACCTTTGCAGAGGATATGTTTTGTTTTAAATCGTTTTTATTTTCTTTTAGAGATACTATAGCCCTGTTGTATATTTCATGTTTAGCATTCTCCATTAGTGTAATTAACAATTTATTTTGATCATCTGTAAATTTTATTTTTAAATAAATAAATGTTATTATACTTGAATGTATTAATATATACTCACATAGTTTTAGATGTAAAAGACTTGGTTTTATCAACTTCCTGGAATCTGTTTACGGAAGTAATATTTTTTAAAGTAACTTCAAATTATATTGCTTTTAACTAATAATTATTTAACAAAATATATATAATTATATTTAACACACTATTTATATATATCTAATAGAATTACATTTTTATAAATTTGATTGGATATAATTGAATACAAATATATATATATATATAAAATATGTTATCAAAATAATTGTATAAATGTAGTTATCAAATATAATTAACTCTAAATTAATTATATTTTAATATAATTTACTAATATTCTTTATTTTTTAATTTACTAATATTATTAATATTAATATACTTAGTGAATTAGTTATTTAAATATCACAATAGATTTTTTATATTTAATTAATTAATGTGATTAGTATTAAATCATATATTATTAAATACAAATTATATTCATACATAAATTTTTATATTCAAATACATTTTTTAAATATATGAACTTATAAATAGATTCTATTCTAGTTTTATACATTTATAAAGATTTTGAAAATTACTTATTAGTCACTATATGAAAAATGTTAGAAATGATCTTTTATATAATAAATTCTCTTATTTCTTTTAAGGAGTAATGTTTGATCACAAATATTTTTTTTATTATAAGTATATCAAACGATATAATTATTTACAAAATAATCTATATCTTTTAACATCAAGATGCATCTATATATTATTTATAAATTCTGAAAATGATTAAAGATAAATAATATTTATCAACAGGTTCAAACTTGCAAACATCGAGAATTGTGTTTAAAAAAGTGTACATATACTTTTTATACGTTTATAATGCATAAATAAGGCACTTATAGATATTTGTAAACAACATATTAAAGATAATGTATTATATTTTAAAGTAAATTAAAGTTGATAACAAATTAAAATGGTGAATTCTTTTAACCTACACCTTATGAACCGATGAAACATGATTTTTGAAATAAATATATTTTTTATTAAAAATGACATAAAAACCAGTAAATTTAATATATTATCCTTAAAATGATATATGGCTTGATGCATAACATTAAATATCAGTGTCATAAATATAAATTTACAAGGAATTTATAAATATAATGAAAGTAAAATATATCATTTTTTTTTAAAACTTATATTATAGCTTTTGTTATATGATATTCAGAACTTAATCATAATAAATATATATTAAGTAAAACTTAGTTAATATATATATTATCATTGAAAAATGAATAAAATTGGTATAGAATATTTAATAAAATTTACGAAAGATGATAGCGAATTATTATAATATATAGTGAATTAATGTTGTACTTAAAATAGTCAATATCATATTTAAAATGAAATTAATAATATTACAAAGTAAAAATTACTATTATTTATAGCTGAATACTGATATATAATGATATCGGCCCCCCAATAAGTCATGTGTTTACCCGAGATTTCAAGTAAATATTGTGTGGCTGGCATTATATTAAACAGAAAATTGTTGGAACGTATATATACACTAGTGGTGCCAAATATAGTACTAATAGTTTATGCGATGACGTTTTCGGAGTGCCCGCCTATAGTTTATATTATTTATGTAACATAATGTATGTATAAAATAATATAAAACATAAACATATATATATATTTATGAGTGTACAATGTACATGTATGTATATTTCATATTATTATATTACGAGTAACACGTAATATGCTGCTTTAAAAAATTCACAAAACTCAACTATGACTCATCGTTTGACCACATCATCTAGTTAATTATGACACGTACAGAGGTGGGCATAACAAACTAATCTTAATAATCAAATTAATTTAATACTAACAAAAATGTTTCTAAGCTTATATCTAACACTCCTATATAATATATATATAGTATATATCTAACATAATATATAACATATATATGCAACATAATTAATAACTACCTATCCGCCGCTACTAGCAGTAGTATCGAATCACCTAAATAGTTTAAGTACTGCGTGGTTTCCATACAACAATATTTATATAGCTCAATTAAATTACATGCAATATAAATTAGAATTTACTCGTTACATATATATGTATATCATTCAAAATCATAATTAACCCGATATAGGTGGCAACAATATTTACAATATATACAACAATATTTAAATAGCTCAATTAAATTACATGCAATATAAATTAGAATTTACTCGTTACATATATATGTATATCATTCAAAATCATAATTAACCCGATATAGGTGGCGCTCTAGGTATTTTGTATACAAAATTGAATTACACAGATTTCTTGTAAGTTTTATATGATATAAGAGAGCGTTTTTTGTAATATACCAACGTTCGATGGTACGTTGGTATGTCTACAGAAAATACATTCATAATATATACTATCTTTACATTGTGTAAACTAATCTAAAACTTACGATAAAATCGTGTGATTCAATTTTATACATATAACTCGTATCTTTCCTTAGAAAAATCTTTGCTACTTATATAAACAAACTACAAGTATACACATAATATACTCTAATAATTAAAGTTTAAACATGAATTAAATTTAATACATTTAAATCATTTATACATTTAAATCATTTATACATTTAAATCATTTATACATTTAATAAATGTATATAATATTATATGAGATTTAATTTATATTTAAACAAAAAACCTTCACAAAAAAAAACAAAGTAAGCTTAATTAACTATTATTTATTTAATAAAATTGAAGTTTTAAAATGAATTATTAATTAAACATTAATTTAAAGTATATATAATTATTATAATAATAAAATAGAATATATCATATATTTAATATATGCTATTTAATTTATATTTTAGCAAAAAAATCAAAAACCTGCAATTTGAAAAAACCAAAAAACCTCAAGATGCCAACTATGAGTATATGTATAGTAGCTATACTTATTATAAACTATAACTATTATAATAATAGTTACTATAAATAATTAGTAGTATAATACTATATACAAAACTTCGTCGTATGTATTGGTTGGCAGTATCATACTCAGTATCTACTGAGTATGAATAAATAAAATTGTATTTTTTTTCTAGTTGCATATATTAATTGTGACATTATTATGTACAGTACATCACATGTACTTCATTAATATACAATTATATATATATATATATATATATATATAATAAGTTAAATACGTTACTTTCATTAGGATGAGATTCTTGAATTTCATCCTGATCAGTATCTAAATCGCTGCTATCTGATTCAGGTGCCTCGCCAGAAACTATTGAACATATTTTATCATTCATAAGTATTTTATATTAATGGAAAGTATCTACATAATATATTTTCATAAATAAATAAATGTGTATATATTTTATATTACAATTATATATCCTTAATTAAATGTGAATATAATATTTGTTCTAAAAACTTTGTTTATATTTTATTTAAATATAAACATATCATAGATTATAGAAATAAATCTTATAGTAATAATCCACAGTATTTGTCAACATAGATAATACCCTAGAGAACGAAGTTCGTTCTCTATGTATATATATATCAAATATTTTCGGATGGACAATAATCTTCACAAATATTTTATTTATATCATATATTGCCAGAGAAAATATTTATGGCACAGACGCATATATATTATAATATAGTATACAATGTATGTGTTGTCATCGATGACTTCAAGTAAGTTTTAATGACATTTATCGCTTCATTTAGTTATAGTGTAATGTATATATATATATATATATATATATATATATATATATATATATATATATAATATCGGCTGATATATTTTGTTATAATATTTATAAATTAAATAATCTATATATACATAAATATTAAATAGTAATACATTATTATAATCATGATAAAACATATATTTTCACCTTTGGAAAATCTTTGGTTGTAATATATATTTCTCCATTTGTAGCTAATTTAAGTTATAATATAGAGTTTAGAAAGGTGTCCTTAGGTATATTAAGACCTCTATGGGTATTGGTTTTAGACTACTTAGGTATAATACATATTAATTATAATTTTCATGAATCAATACTTGATTCTAATATATGAATTATATAGTAGCCTATAGCATGGCCTCCTTTAGCTTCAGGCCGTGAGGCAGACTTTTTATTTTGTTCAATTTTAATTTAGAAGGGACGCTTTTTAATGACTTTTTCCATAAATTTATGATTGAATAAATTAAAGAAAAATACACTAATTAATATCTGATAAAGATTATTTTATAATATTAACTATTAATTCATTAAATTAACATATTATATCACATCGTTTTACATGTATTTGTTTAATAAAATAAAAATTAAATAGTATAATCTTTGTTAAATATTGTCAAATCCTTGATAATTATATTTAAAATTTAAATATTTTATCTAGTTAAAGTTATTTAATTACACTTTTAGGAAAGTAAATGTATATATATGTATAGTATATACATTTAATAATTAATATTAATAATTAATATTAGTAAAAATGATGACGAATTAATGGAAATTTATGAAATCTGCACATATTGTCATAGCGATACTTATTCTATGATAAAAAAAGGATTATCAGTAAATATCAATATATTATTAAACAATTATAGAAAATTAAAATCAGATGTGAACAAAAAAAATATATATAAACTTGCTAAATTTTAATATTATTGTTATTATTTTATTATATATTATATTTACTATTAAATTTAAAATTATTATTAATACCAAAACCCTGGCTTTGTTAATACTATGTATTAATTACTTTATATTAAATTACATTATTTAAAATTAAATAATAATTAATATTTGGATAGGAATTTTATTAATATAGTATCCACAAATTTGAAAATACTAAAATTATAAATATTATAATAACGACTTTATATTTTTTTAAATGGAATTCTATAATTATAAATATTATCTTAAAAACACTGCATTAAATATATAATATGATATATTAAATATACATACTATAATAATTGTATCTATAAATTTAATAAATATAATATAAAAATATATTAAAGTAATTTTAAAGAGAAATACGGACGATAGGCAAAAATTAAATAACTATAAATAGCAAATTTCGGGCAAGACGTGCATTGCACGTCGTGCAATGCATGTCGTGCATTACCCGAATTCATTATACACTCTAGTGCACACGAAAATAAAATCTAAATGATAAAAATATAATATATATATATAGAATAATGCCCTTATAAAAATATACGTATACACCATTCGTATTAATTAATTAATATTTTCGTATTGATTTTGTTGGGTTGTTTGATTTATTTGGTTTAGTTTTATTATTCTGTTTTGTTAGCTGCATTATTATAATGATTATATCCTAAAGTGAGCATATACACAGTTATTAGTAACTACAAATAATGTATTCGCGCGTGAACTTTGTTATTTATAATTATTTAATTTTTGCCTACCGTCCGTACAATCCATTTTAAACACCATTTATTAAAAATATTATATATTATATTTTAAAAACATTGAATTAAATATATAATATGATTAATTAAGCATGCATACCATAATCCATTGATAACTATTAATTATTAAATGTATATACTATACATATATATAAATTGACTTATCTAAAAGTGTATTTAAATAATTTTAACTAGATAAACGTATTATAAATTATATTAAAAAAAATTACAATTTAAAATTATTTTAAAAACATCGAATTAAATATATAATATGATTAATTAAGTATGCGTACAATAATCCATTGATAAATATTAATTATTAAATGTATATACTATACATATATATAATTTTACTTATCTAAAAGTGTATTTAAATAACTTTAACTAGATAAACGTATTATAAATTATATTAAAAAAAATTACAATTTAAAATTATTTTTAAAACGTCGAATTAAATATATAATATGATTAATTAAGAATGCATACCATAATCAATTAATAAACATTAATTATTAAATGTATATACTATACATATATATACATTTACTTTCCTAAAAGTGTAATTAAATAACTTTAACTAGATAAAATATTTAAATTTTAAATATAATTATCAAAGATTTGACAATATTTAACAAAGATTATACTATTTAATTTTTATTTTATTAAACAAATACATGTAAAACGATGTGATATAATATGTTAATTTAATGAATTAATAGTTAATATTATAAAATAATCTTTATCAGATATTAATTAGTGTATTTTTCTTTAATTTATTCAATCATAAATTTATGGAAAAAGTCATTAAAAAGCGTCCCTTCTAAATTATTTCGCGAAAACCTGCCTCACGGCCTGAAGCTAAAGGAGGCCATGCCTATAGGCTTAACTGTATATATTAGTTATACTCACAGTTAATAATATGATCTTCAGTTAATAAATGTATGTATGAAATGTATAATATAAATATTATATTTAAATTATAGAGTGTTTTTCATTTATTTCCGATTTATATATTTTACTCTTTTTATTTTACTTAATTAAATAATTTTAACAAAGTGCCAACTTTGATGCGAAACCTTTAAATTTCATTTAAGTATTCGATAATCTTTGAAAATAATTTTTAAATATATTTAAATTAATTTATATATTAATATGGTTTATGAATCATTATTCAACCATCCAAAAGTTAGTAACAACTACCAATCTATTAATATCATTTTAATAATTTCAAAAGTAATAATTCTCTATTATATTAACAATAACGTAGAATACTTTTTATACTTATTCAATAAGTTATTGTATGCATGCATCTGAAAGCAGGCCGCCGATTATTATTATTAGAATTTCAGAGGGAAGAGTATAAATACGCATATATGAGGCATATTTATTTTTAGATTTTGGGAAGAATTGGATTTTATCGATCTTAATTTATAAATAAATTATAAAATAGAAACTAGTCAACTCTATTTATAATAGTTTATTTAACATTAATTTTATTATATATAATGATGATCAAATAAATGATTTATACATAATTTTCATATTAACACAAAGTTACTTTGAAAGTAGTAATTTTATATAATTTGTATGGAATAATATTCAATAATTTCGAGTGAGTATTTATATTTGTTTTATGCAGTAAATTAATACATATAAGTAATAATTTTAGCCTGCATTACTTCCAGAGTGAGCCTATAAAAGTATATTTTCACGGATGTGGTTAGGTTGGGTTAAGTTTTAATTTGTGTTGGTTTTTATTAGCTGCATTACTTCCTGAGTGAGCCTATAAAAGTAGATTTTCACTGTTGTGGTTAGGTTGGGTTAAGTTTTAATTTTTGTAGGTTTTTTTAGCTGCATTACTTCCCGAGTGTACCTATAAAAGTATATTAATATATATATATATATTGTTATTTTAACAGTTGTGGTTAGGTTAGGTTAAGTTTTAATTTTTGTAGGTTTTTTTAGCTGAATTACTTCCAGAGTGAGCATATAATAGTAGATTTATTAATATTGTTATTTTCACAGTTGTGGTATAATATTATGTATTTAATATTATAATAAATATAGCTACCGCCTTAATTAAATATCCCTTACATCGTGCATACTAACTCGACATACAAATATCGAGTGAGTATTTATATTTGTTTTATTCAGTAAATTAATACATATAAGTAATAATTTTATATAATTTGTATGGAATAATATTCAATAATTTCGACTGAGTATTTATATTTGTTTTATTTAGTAAATTAATACATATAAGTAATAATTTTATATAATTTGTATGGAATAATATTCAATAATTTCGAGTGAGTATTTATATTTTTTTATTCATTAAATTAATACATATAAGTAATAATTGTATATAATTTGTATGGAATAATATTCAATAATCATTATTATAATGTCGAGTGAGTATTTATATTTCTTTTATTCAGTAAATTAATACATATAAGTAATAATTTTATATAATTTGTATTTATTTATAATTTGAATTTTATATTTATTTAAAAAATAATATTTCAAATTTGATCTTTGAACTTTGTATGTGCCTCATATATGCGTATTTAGACTCTTCCATTTCAGAGTTCAATTTTTATTTTGGGGTTGTGTGATTTCTTGGTTTGGTTTAATGTTTATGATTTTAGCTGCATTATATCCACAAGTGAACCTATAAAATATCTTATAATGCGTATAATGTGCAGTAGACTACTGCCAGTAGTGCATATATAAGTACCGCCCACCTTTAACTCTGACATTATTATAATATCAATCGGCGGCCTGCTTCGAGATAATTCATCCAAGCGCGAATACACTCTCATGCAATAGAGAATTCGTAAAATGTGATAGGTGGCAACATAGAATGTAAACATAGAAAGAGGAGCTGTTAAATTTAAATATCATAATGTCTAAAATTGAATATATTAATAAAGTAACTAGATGATCTGTTATCAATATAATTGTATATATATATATATATATATATATATATATATATATATATATATATATATATATATATATATATATATATATATATATATATATATATATATAATTATATTTATTCTCTACTGTTTGATGTTCTATCTAGTGATATAAACATTTATGATATATATATAAAATTATATTGATAACAATACATAGAGAATAACTATATTTTATATACATATATATATATATATATATATATATATATATATATATATAATAAATTATAGTAATTCTATACTATTTAAAGTTCTATCTAGTGATGTAAAAATTGATGTATATAAAGTATGTCGATATCTTAGAATAGTGAAATTTATGATGTCGAAATACCTACATACATACGTCTATACCAACCTACCTACCTACTTAACTAACTACCTACCTACCTACTTACTTACCTACCTAATTACCAATATACTTACCTATATATCTATTTCGGAAATTGATTGGCTTGAGAACCAATATCAATTATCCCATTTATTATCGGTATAAACACATATAAAAATATAAAGTAAAACACGAAAGTAGGCAAGGAAGAGCCCAAGATAATATGTGAATAATACAATAATCCACTACAGCAGTAATTTCGATAAATATCGAGACCACCCGTAATCACACGTATACTGAGTAGCTCAATATCACGCTTATTAAGACCTAGGTTTAGTAGGTCTTGTATGTATATCTCCACGCAAATTCCAGCACGATACGCTGAATAATATTCTGTTTGCACCCGTTATTTGCTTGGCATAAGCGATGATATCTGTAGTATTATAGTAATTAGTCTTTTTTTTGTAGTTTATATCAGTATTTATTGTATCTATTGATATTTGTGTAATTATTATATATGCAATATAATTTTTATAAATTATTAAATCTGCTTTACGTTAGCCGTTTCTAGTTTTGATGTGTGGTTCCAGAATAGTGATATATTAAGTTTGCTTAGTATTGACATAAGTAAACTATTTACATAATTGTGTCAATGTATTCTATTATTGTAATTATAAATACATTTTTGCATTATATGGTTTAAGCAATCGAAGTTATAATTACATCCCCTCATTAAACATTTGGTATTCGTATTAGGGAACATTAGTTTAGATCTACATTTTTTATATAATAATGCATGTTTTAGTTTTATCGAATCAACGAAGTCTCTACCATTTAGTAATCTAGTAGGGAATTTAATCCAGTTATTAATAAAAGGTGCGTGGTTACCATAATCGAGACCTCGTCCATCTGCCGAATTAATGAGATATTTAGAATGATATGCTTTAATATCGATATTAGTTGTAAATGATGTATTATCATAGTATCTTTGAGATCTTACCATTTTAATATAATATTATTTGGGAGGGTTTGTATTATGCGATCATCATTTCCATGTATAGAGTTTACCCGTTTAAGGCACATAACTGGTATTGATAAAAATAGACGGGTGATCGTTAATCCTCTAATATACATCTACATCGTGCATAAAATAAACCAAGAGAAGTATCCTTGGGTAGTCGCGACCACCGTCTAACGTAATACCTAATTGATCTATCCATAGTTTTCAATGATTTAAGATATATATTAGAGAAAGATAGCCTATGTAATAAACTTGGTAAAAGATAAGATTTAAGCGTATCTAGTTTTTGTTGAGGTTTTAATAATGCTTTGGTTATTGTTATTAATTTAGATGTTAATTCTATTACTATTATATTATTTTTATTATCGCTAGGTCCTATTTCGATACCTAAGTATTCATATGTATCATCAGTAGTTAAGGGAAATATTATCAATTACTATAAAGCTATATCGATTACAGATCCACTGCTTTTTCTTAGGGTTAATAATAATATTAAGAATTGCACTCTTTGCTGGATTAATATCAAGCCCACATTCTTTAAGTCTATGTAAAACATGACCTACCTGGACTAATCTACCTAGATCTAATTTCATCCATTTGCAAAGAGTACAAGATCATCAGCGAATGCCATATATTTAACGATGCTATTATTATGTATGCTAATAGAACTGGGTAAATCAGAAGTTGCGTAATCAATTACTGCATTAAACAATAAGGGTGACATAGGGTCACCTTGTTTTACGCCGCGATTGACTGAGATACTAGGCGATATACCTTTCTTATATTTAAGCTGATTATTACAATTAGTGTAAGCATATTTAATGTTGTATTTTCCAAACATAATTAGGACAGTATATCTGTATTCAAAAATGGAAAACATAAATCTAGAACTTACTCAGACTTAAACATATATAATCATAATAATAAAAAGTCATATTCATAGGTTCAATTATTTGTCATTTAACTTAAATGATATGATAAATGCTTGTGACTGAGGCTCACTCACCAAGTAGTCATAGGTATGACTCTGTCCGCTGTTTATTAGGCTACTATAACTTAATAATTATGCTTTATATTTGATTTTGTAAATAAAGAATATTATATAGTTATGTTTATATTAATTTATAACATAGATGCATTTTTAAAATTATATAATAACTTAAATAAATAAAGTCAAACAAATTTAATTTGAAAAATAATATGTGTATAAAAATAATGAATTATTTCATTATATGAAAACAGATCCGAACCTAAATATATTTCAGTGATTCTATACTACTGCTAGCAGAGGCATCGGGTATTACTAAATTACATTGCATGCATATGGAGTGTTATATCTTTGCTTTGCAAAATCTCTGATAGTACTAATATTATAATTTTAAATTATATTTAACTTTATAGTAGATACATTAAATTGTATTTACACTTGTAAATAATAATATATAGCTGAATTATTTATTTAACAGCTCAACTTTCAATATTTACATTTTAGTTTGTTTGTTTACATTATTTTCGTATCACCATTAGGAGATAGGAGTGACATCGCTTGGATAATAATTACCTATAATAATTAATAAAAGTTAAATTATAATCATAGACATTAGAGTGAGGACTAAATATCAATGCTTATAATAAATTGTGATAAAATATGGTGTATTATGCAGTGTATAATTTATAAACTCATTATAACACTATATACTATATACGTATAGGGTATCTGCAAGGATTTGGTATCGGGTAACTCAAGAAATATTTTGTAATATGTAAAATCAAATATACAGATTATTATAATACATACATGTACTACATTTGTTTCTGAAATAAATTACCGTCAGTCTGTATATACTGTATAATTATTATAATAACACATGTTAACACATCTGTATACACTGTATAATTATTATAATAACACATGTTAACACATCTGTATACACTGTATAATTATTATAATAACACATGTTAACACATCTGTATACACTGTATAATTATTATAATAACACATGTTAACACATCTGTATACACTGTATAATTATTATAATAACACATGTTAACACATCTGTATACACTGTATAATTATTATAATAACACATGTTAACACATCTGTATACACTGTATAATTATTATAATAACACATGTTAACACATCTGTATACACTGTATAATTATTATAATAACACATGTGTTATTATAATAATTAAACAGTGTATACGTACTAACGGCAATTTTATTTCAGAAAAAAAATGTATTTTAATTCTGAAGTGTATCATGTAGTTATTTCCTATAGAATTAAAATCTAGACTACTCATGTTGTAAAGTTTTATCACACTAAATTATCTAATCAATATTATTATCATTAGATCTAATCATTATATTAATGGTGTCACATGTTTAGAGTCCATATATGTTTGCACTATCTAAATTATCTTTCAAACATGTTCCATTTAAATATGCATACAAAGTATAGAATATTTACTTTATGGGTAAATTATTTACAATATTGTAAATTAACTTACCCTTCTATATTCGTTTGTTTCATAATAGTCTAAAAATGATGAACATTATTTGACAACATTATTTGTATATGTTCATATGATTATGTACTATATATTTGCCTTATTAACATACAACATTAATAACATGGTGCATATCCTTCCAGAAAGTATATCATAATGTGAACCTAATTGTCTAGTTTAAAGAGATACTCGCCTTCAACATATGTGATGACAACTATGCTTACCTCACACTTCTCGTGTACCTCGATCTAACGGAAAGTTAGCATTACCTTTAATTATCAATATTATATTATATACTCACACACATATATATATATATAATAAAATACACGAATCAATTTCTATGAATACTTTTCTAGTAGTTCTTTCATATATTGCACAGAAATCGACTGCGTTAGTGTAGTTATACATTAACCTATTGAATTAATACAACCATTACATTAACCTAAATAATCATTAAATTAACCTATATAACAATTAAATTAACCTATATAACAATTGAATAAACTTTCATTGGTTAGCATGATTTTCTTATCGTAAATGAACAAACTTAAGCGAACATAATACATGATTAAGTAGCAGGTGTCCCGGGTATGTGACCCCACTGTGAGTATGTGACCCCACTGTGAGTATGTGACCCCACTGTGTGTATGTGTTCCCTGTGTAGGTGTTCCCCATGTGTACGTTTACATATATTATTACGTTGATAAGTCCCACTTGTACGTATAAACCGCAATAAAGCCATATAATATCTAAGTGTAAAGTGTCACTCGCGATAAGTAAAGTGTTCATATTTGCTTAATAATCAGTACGCTAATATCATATTTTGTAAAGAATTATATTTAAATATAACTCTAAGTCTATCCATATATATCTATATTACTTAATCTTCGGCTATCCTAGACAGTCGAATGATGACCAGAAATCAGGAATTAAGGGGGTGTATGCCGAGTGTACGATGAGGTTAAAGGTTAAAGAGTTAGCCGAGGAAGATGGGGGATAGGTGCAAGTAGATTTATAAATAGATCTCCCCCGATTAGCGCAAATATTCTCAATTAAAACATTGAAATCTTCGATATAAACAACTATTTTAATATATATATAAGTTGCACACGTAAACGAGAAGCCCGTTCCCGCGTAGATAAAGACTGGTCGAGCGTGGAGTTGAGAGCGTGCGAGCAGCTAGACCGCGTGTGCGTCGTAGCCAGCGAACACGTCGGCACCGGACAGAGCAGCGTGTTCGTAGCGATGTCGCTGGAGCGTGACCGCGTTACCATGACCTCACTGCAGACGACCTTGGCCGGCGCATACGACACCTTCCACTGCGACTCGTTAGTAGATACATCATTACTAGTAGATGGAGATAGTCTATAGAGATAGTCTATAGAGAGAGCCTATAGAGATAGTCTATAGAGATAGTCTATAGAGATTTTCTATATAATAATAATAATATTATTATTTATTAGAAGAATTTGTATTTGTTTTCTGTTTTGTTTTCTAGTTATAATATTGATGTACTTTCTCCTAAGCGGCTTCAATATAATATTGCATATTTTGATAAAGATTTTGCGAAGCACAGCTATAACACTCCCTATCTACACAATGTGATTACTATTGCTAGCAGTAGTATCGGAATAACTGTAATAGATTTAGATTTGGCATGGTTTCTATACAACAATATTTTCAATGCAATATTAAATTACAAGCAATATAAGTTAGCTTTTACTCGCCACATAGATATTTTTAGCATTTAAAAACTACAAATCCTATTGCTTTGTTATATATTAGTAATTAACACTTAGTTTTCATTATATAAATAATAATTGAAAGCATATTATTTAAATTTTAAAAGTGTATAGTTTGATACGAATTTACATTATAAACAACACATAGTTCCGAAAATTGATCCGATATAGATTGTGCTGTTAGTTTGTGTATACAAAATCGTACTAAATGATTTCGCTTGAGTGTATATTTTTTATATAATATAAATAAAATTTTTTTACTAAATACTATTTAGAGTATATTGATAGTACATAATATTACATAATATAATACAATAATGTAAATAATGTAATTATTAAATATTAATTTTTGGAGATAAATTCTTATGTTTAAATAATAATCTTATGCATAATAATCTTACTTTTATGTGTACTTGCATAATTATATAATTATTATAATATATTTATCCAAGAATAATTACTTTTTGAATTCCAATTATTCCCACATATAATCTAAGTAAATATTGTAAATTCTATGTCAGCAAGGTTATAGTTAGGAAATGTTACATGTAGGTCTACATAATATAATTGTAGTCATATTATTAATGATATCACCAGCATAATTATTATCTGATTAAATCTATGTATGTGTATAGTGAATACATTCATTATAATGATGGTGATCGACTAATCATTCCCGTATACATGAATAATAGCTATAGTACTATCATTTATTTAATATTTGTTGTAGAATACAAATTTTGTCAAATAAAAATGATTCTTGAAGGACATATGGCTTATTATAAAAACTTCAAATATCATCTAGATGATTAAATCATGATTTCACTTCCTATTATAAATACCATTTAATCATATCATTAGTTCTTACCAATATCAAGTTAATATTTATGGCATATATACATGTATACATTGCATATATACACATACACAACAAATATATATATATATTTAGTATATATTTGATACTACATGTATTATATATAATATATGTTATCTTATACATTATATACTCTATATACTCTATACTCTGTGTTTAACATAAATTTATTAAAATACTCATGACTATTCTGCAGATAGGTGGCAATACCGGTTACTTGTATTTTATTTAAATGTCACTATAGACTATGAGTCTACCCACTATCTATGATTTTACCATCTAACAATAAGTGAATAATTATTTAATAAAAATCTAATCTATATTCATTATATATTAATATTATAATTAATATATAATATATTTGTTATTGTAAATATATAATTAGTTAATAATAAATATGTAAAATAATTGAATAACCTAACGCTATAATTTTAAATATAATACACCATTTTTCTTGTTTATTATAATGTTAAATTAATACAATTAATGCATGTAAAATAAAAGAGTAGTTTCTAAGATAATAGAAGTTGAAAATTTAAATAAATTAAAAGATAAGAAATAATTAGGTTTTATTTTAAAATAATAAATATTATTTGATACTAACTGCATATTCTGTAGTATTGCCTCCCATCTCCATTATAATCATTAATATTGTTTAGCTTGTATTTGAAGGTCGGCATGGAAGTAATGTATCAGAGTAAGGTAGAGCATACATAGACTAGTCGCATGTATAATAGTGTATTTATATGGTAGAGTTTGAAGGTGATGTGAATGAAGGACATCGAGGAGGGTTCAATAAATGATTGTTATTGACAGGTCTGTATCGAATATACGGCCCCTCCCCATTTGTTTTGATTACTATATATGAGGTCAAATTTAAAATACTCGTTTCGATAATTGCACACTAGTGTACACGTGATAAACTTATTGACAATGTACATATTATATATTAGTAGTATATAATATAAGATATATATAATTTTAAAGTATACAACGATACATGTTAAAATATTTTAAATTTGACGCAAATCATAATCATAACAAACGGAAGTCATATTCAATATTCTCAGTTTAGTTTTGTATGTATGTGAACATATGAATATATCTCATGGAACATATGAAAATCTATCATGGAAAAACTCAAGTTTTCGAATTTTGTAGTATTTAAAATTTATTTATATGATCAATATTTGTCTGGTAATGCATTTAGAGCATATTCTATGATCGGTGTACTGGTTAAAGGGTAGAGTAGGGTCGAATACTTACTTGTTACTTGTTATCCCGTGACTCGTAAATCTTAGGGGAATCAATGATGCCAGAGTAACACAATTTCTCCAGTCGTCTCGTTCATGCACATCTTAAATCAAACAATTAACATCCTTCTTTGTCTATCTAACAATATTATCTATCCATTTTTATTTGGGGCGACCTCGAATTCTAGAACCTTCAACTGATCCTTGCATGATTGTTTTGCACAAATTATCATGTCTGGATATATGTCCAAACCACTTTAATTTGTGTCGTTTAATTATTTGCAGGAGCGGTTAGAAGTTACCAATTATTTCAATAATTCTGTTATGGACGAACACGTTTGTTTTTCTCTCTTGATATGTAATACGGGGTCGAATATGGATCGAATACCATACTCATATTCACGGTTTATTAAATATTGTGAAATTAAACTTTACTTAAATGTGGATAAACTCTATTATTTGAATAAATTCTAATCTATATTTGAAGGAGTAGGTGATACAGTTGAAATTGAGTAAAAAAAAGATATTAAATTATTTGTATGTGATATTATTAAAATATAGGATGTTATCTCCAAAATGATATATAAATAAAGTTTTGTATCACATTTAACTCTAAAAAGTTTAGACAGTTTTTAAATTATATCAAAAATATATTACAATAATAATTGTACAATATATAATAATTTAAATTAAATTAGTAATATATTTGTTAATTATTTATACATGGTTATTATAAAATATTTGTTATTTCATTAAAATATATATATATATATATATATTGTTTCATCATTTTAATATAGTTAATTTATGTATATTTTATCTGAATAATAAATGTTATATTTATAATATAAATAATATTATCCATTTATTAATTGTATTGTATATTATAATATACAATAATTATCATGATTTCATAATTATAAAGTTTGTCCAAATATTTGTCTAAGGAAAGATATAACATTTACACGAAATCGTGTAATTCAATTTTTATATACAAAAACCTACATTATCACCTATATCGGGTTAATTTTGTATGTATTGTTTATTATATAAATTCGTATCAAACTATACACTTTTAAAATGTCAAATAATATGCTTTATTATTTTATTTATATGATTAATACTAAGTGTTCATTGCAAATATATAACAAAGCAATAATATATGTAGGTTTTATATTCTATACATATCTATGTGGCGAGTAAAAGCTAATTTATATTGCATGTAATATATAATATATATATAATAGAGTAATGAAAATATTTTTGTATGGAAAGTTTCCATTGGAAACCACACTGAAACTAAATATATTTAGGTGATTCAATACTACTGATAGTAGCGGCAGGTAGTATATATATACATATATAGGGAGTGTTATATAATTACTTCTGTTAATTTTATTTTCAAAATAATAATTTAATCTTAATTTATTTAAAAAAAATTCATTTATATAATAATATTACTTACCTTACCTTACCAGGTCGAGCTTGCTCGGCAGTTAACAACATCTTTTCTTCCATCCACTTCTGTCCTCCATCGCTGCGGGCAGTTCATTTAATACGCATTCTGTATCTTTTACTAGTTGATCGATAAACGTTTTCCTAGGTCTACCCGGTTTCGTTTTTCCATGTTTCGGGGTCCATAGTAACAATTCTGATGCTAGCTCCGTACGGGCTCTCCAACAGTGTCCACTGAAGCGTAGACGTTGACTCTTTATGGATTTCGACAATTTAGGGGTGTCACCGTAGAGTTCTTTATTTGTCGGGTGTGATTCCCATGATTTATTTAGAGCAGCTCTCAGCATCCTCGTATAGTTTCCATCTAGACGTTTCTCCATGGCTTTAGTCATAGTCCAGGTAGTAGATCCGTACACCAATACTGATTCCACAGTGGCTCTGAAAAAATTTCTTTTTAATTTATCTTTCAAATTTGATTTCCAAATTTTATTCATCGCGTTTAGTGCTGACCAACTCTTTGCCAATCTTATATCTAGATCTTTCTCGGTTGATGATATATAGCTCCCTAGATACTTGAAATCATTTACTTTATTTATTTCATTTCCATTTAAGCTTTTTATTTTATTCGTATTGTCTGTATTGTCTATATTTAGAGTCATATATTCTGTCTTTGCAGTGTTAATGTTTAAACCTATTTATTTTGATACTTCTTCTAATTTATTTAGAAGTGTATTTGCATCTTTTATGTTGTCAGTTACAACTGCCAGATCATCCGCATAGTCAATATCAGTAATCTTTATAGCTGGGTGGCGTCTACTCTTTTTGACTTCTAATGTAAAACCTAAATTTATATTCATGGATTTTCTTAGGACATAGTCCAGACATACAATAAAAAGGAAAGGGGCTAATGTGTCTCCTTGTAGAACTCCGGCCGTTATATCAAAATAGTCTGTATCTCCATCTGGGGACCTAACCTTGCATTTGGTATTTATATACGATATCATAATAGCTTTAACAATTTCTTCTGGAAGTCAATACGCAGTGAGTATTTCTCTCATCTTTCCTCTGTGTATGCTATCAAAAGCTTTCGAGAAATCTATAAATAATAGAGTTGCAGGTAGTTGTTTAGATTTTGCTCCTTCAATTATTCTACGAATAGTTAAAATTTGTCCGGTAGTCGACCTATTTTGTCTGAAACCATTTTGGTTTTTACGTAATAAAGGATCTAATACTGGCCGTATTCTGTTTAACAACATAAGATTATATATTTTTGCTGATATGCAGGTCAGTATAATCCCACGGTAGATTTTTGTGGAACTAAGATTTCCCTTTTTTGGAAATGGTATTATGCATCCCATTCTCCATTTATCGATTTTGTCTTGGGCATATACACTATTGCAGAAATTTAGCAATAATTCCTGAAAAGACTCTATTTTCCATATTTCAACTGGTATTTCGTCGAGTCCACAAGATTTCCCATTTTTCATGTTTTTCAATGCTTTAATTAGTTCAGTCATCGAAAACAAGCCGGTTTGTATGTCTTGTAACTCTGTGAATATAGGTGTAATATCGTGATCAGAGATATCTGGTTGATTTCCAAGAAGTTCCTTAAAGTGGTCTTGCCATTTTTGTATTCTATCTTGGTTGTCTGTTGCTTTGATCTTTGCCTTGTTTGTACTTTTTCTTCCACTTATTTCGTTTATTGTTTTCCATGCTGTCGCTGATTTCTTGTTTGTTACGGTTGATGTGATTTCATCTATACGATTTTGTAAGTACTTTGATTGTTCACAGTCATATGCGTCGAAAAGTATCTTTTGTGTGAGTTTGTAATAATTTATGTTTTCTTGAGTCGGATTTCCATCTTTGATCGCAGCTGCTTGTTTTAATAACTTTCTTTTTTCATAAATATCTTCATTTTTCCACTGGCTTTTCTTTGGTTTTTCCGGAATTAATTCTTTCGCTGTTTCACGACAAGCTGTTTCAAAATGGTTGTAAGCTATATTTGCCAAAAACTGTGTATCGTTTTTTGTTGAGTTTTTGAAATTTTCAGTGACTTTATTTGTGAAACTCTTTCTCAAATTTGTGTTAGAATTTAGTAATGACCAATCGTAATGTATAGATTTCTCTTTTTTCTTCTTTTGACTTGAACGAAGAGTTAATTGTATATTTGCTGTTACAATTCTATGATCAGAAGCAATGCTAACAAAAGAATTATACGCTCTACAATTTTTCACACTGTTTTTCCATTTCTTGTTTATCAGTATGTAATCAAGTTGTGCTTTAAAGTCATTGGGTGAGTAATAATATAATACATATTTATTATAGATATATTGTTATTGTTATTTGGTGGAGTCCTTTCATCCCATCCAGGAACTTAGATGAAGTTTTTCATTTATAACCTTTTCACTTATATATGGCTCTAATGTTCCTTCGAAGCCGCTCATGTTAAGACATCCATGGTTTTAACGAGAGAATTTTGAGACGATCATTTATTTATACATAATTATATAAGATCACTTCTAAATAATATTTTAAGACCCATTTTATAAAATTAATTATGGTCCGGAGGAGGCTCGAACCCGTGTCCTACTGCTTGTGTGTCTGACGCCTTAGCCACTTAGCCACACAGGCAGTTAATATATATATATATATATATATATATATATATATATATATATAATATCTTACATATTATAAAATATTGTATTGAAAATATATATATATATAACAAATAAGTTATAGTACTTTTTGTAGACCACTATGCTTCATATTAAATACATGAACAAATCTATTAATAGTATATCCATCTTATGTAGATTATTCTTATTCAGGTTATTAAATATCTGTACTAGTAGTATCGTAAATATACTATATTTGTGTTACAGTTATTAAGTTATTTACGATTACAATTGCCTAACTATGCACCTAGTCAACATATGTGTGTATGTCTGTTATTCTTATACATTAGTTTTGTTTTTATATAAAATGATTATTATATATTTAAAAGAATATTTAAATTGTTCCCTCTATGCATATATACACATAAGTGCCTTTTTTAAGGGGTATTTTTTGGGTAATTATTAATTGCCCCCCACTATTGTTTTAGACCCCACCCCACTTTTTGCCCACAGAAAAAATATATTTCCATAATCAATTATATTATAATTCTATTTATTTGTATAAATCACTAGAAGTATTTTATTAGATTATTTTTCATATCAAATTGAATACAAAATAAATATTTTTGTTATATTCCACTCCATTAAAATCCTTAAAAAAGTCACTGATACATACACATGATAACTACCACCTCTCCCCTCTCCACTTAGATTGATAGTTGCTATCATCAGTGATGACTCTACCATAGTATACAACGTGATGACCGCGGGACTATTACCACCGGTGAATAGGCGTCGTCGTAGTCGTCACGCCTCCACTAGAGATAACTCCGCCTCCACCAGAGATAACTCCGCCTCCACCAGAGATAACTCCGCCTCCACCAAACAGAAAACAGCAACAAGTCGGCGTACGGTTTCGTTACGAGAAGCGAGAAGATACATCGGCGATGGGAACGACGAAGATATGCTGACGTAAGCGCATCTAGATCACTGATGTTCTTATCATGCCGCAATATCGTATATAGTATATATATTGTATACACGCACAATAATTTATAATCGATCACATACGACTGCATCGAAAAGTATTGTATCGTACGAAGCATTAATTAAAGATTTGTATTATCATTCGTAAAGTGGGCTAATGAAACGCGCTCATTTAAATTAATCTTCAACATGTTTAATTATACCTATATGGGTGATACGTGATTCATAGGTATAGAAAGTTAGAAATGCTATCACCCGATTCGATTGTATATAAATGCCTCCATTATAGCGTATATAACATTTTAGATTGAATAATGAGTCTGATTTATAGTTAAATCGATAACCTCACCTTTAATAATGAGTCATCGGATACTATGATTTAATATTAATACATAATATTTACTTACATTTCTAAATAAAATAAAATGTCTTCTTAACATATACATTTACAAAATTAGAAAGAGTCTCTCTTAACTTAACATTTCCATATGTAATATCCTAATTCATTAAAACTACAATTCTTCTACTAACTATCTTGGTTATTTATTCTTAATTATTCTTCGGCTTTAAATTCATTTTATTATTTACCAACAAAATAATTTTTATTAAAATATAATTATATATATTTAAAATGATGTATTATGTTTCGTTTAAAATTAATGATAAGTGCCTCCATTATACATTACGCCAACATACGCCTGTAAAAAAGTTATATGAAATAGTGAGTATATTTGTATACTTACTATATACTAGTGTATAGTTTATACTTAATACCAGAGCTTAGGAAATTAGAGATAATAATAAATATAAATGTAATCTACATAGTACAAAAACATTTTTATTTCATACTAAATTACAAAATGTATCCACTTTTATACTTGAAGTATATCCATTTTTATAATATAGTACACATAAAATAAATAATAATTTAGAAGCTAATATCTCATGACTTTTTTTTTCTATTTTTATGCTATATCTAAAACCCCATATCTTATGTTCCCTTTGATGAATCTTTATAAAAATTGTAAGAGTATATACCTAATATATAGATAATATAATGTTAGTCTATTTGATAATGTAATACAATTGTAGATACTCTAGATTCAATTATATATTAAAATATATCAAAAAATATATTTTATTATTTTGTCGGTACATATTTACTAGATCTATTTTTTATATTTGTTATAGGACAATCATAATGGCCTAATTGGTAATATATATTTAAGTTATTTACGTAAATAATAAAAATTATATTTGATACAATCTCAAATTCTATCAGTATACTAGTAGAAAACCTATATTATATATGTTTTATATCTTATATACGTTAGGTGCAAACGTATTGCCGGGCTTAATAAAATGAGTGTAAAAGTAATCATAGCTATAAGGTAGTAAGTTAGTACTCTCTATATCTACTGTGAATACATGTAATCATGAGTGCTTGATAGATTATTGGGCTTCTGGAGATAATTAGCATACTTATATGGACATCAAAGCAGACTTAACCTACTCTGCCGTTCTAATACGAGTATTCTCCATCTCTATCTGTATCGGCGTCTGTAGATAGTTAATAAGCACGAAGTAGCGAGTAGATAAGTTCGCATCCGATTAAGGGAAATGAGAACATTAATGTATCACTTCCGTTGATCTTCAAAGATAACCACGAAGCTGGTTATCGTCAGCCAATATGTGTAAGTGGATATGAGGGAAGGAAGTCAAATGAATGATGTCAATCAGAAGTCAAATGTCAAACTTAAATAAACTATTTCCTGGAATGATGAACAGGGAACACGAAGTATAATACACCTATTACATATTCGTGCTGCTGGATATCCTCTATCACAATAGAGTGAGAAACGTAATAGTACAGTACCTTACATACGTAGAGTGGAATGAAGACATCAATATCTAGTGTGATTAATCAAGTAGATAGAGACGCGCTTATTATTTAACAATAGAATATTAGCAGGTATTACTTATTCAGTGGTTTCTGGCCATTTATTACTATTTGCAAATTACCTTTTAAGGTTTTATATAATATTATCAATGAGGTATAAAGATAATAAGATTAGTGAGGATTATGATACGTTCTATGTGTATAGATTCGATAAATGGAGATAGTTTGATAGTATTAAGGGGGTTAGGTGTAGCGTTCACTTTCATATGTTATCAATAATTATTTATTTTATAATATTGAAATATAATTAATTATCTTTAAAATTATGTATAATAAGATGATGTGTACTATGATATTCAAACATAAATATAAGTGCTTTATTTATGTATTATAAACATACTCGCATACAAAATATATTATGTAATATGTATTACACACAAAACTTTAGAAGTTTATATTTCAGCATTTTGTTTTTTTAGAAGATTATACTATTTGAGCCCTTTTATAAATATTTATAATTTATATATAATTATATTATAATATATTGATGATGTTATATAGGTACATTAGAAAATATAAGGTCAACGAGATGTGGTTGTATTATAAGTGTATAAAAACAATATAGTGTAATTTTTCAAAATTATATTATCATCTATATATATATATAATTTGCGAACTATGAAAAAATTATAAATATTTATCAAATGGTTCAAACTGTGATATCTTTCAAACATGATAAATTGTGTTAACAAATTTCCGAGATATAAGTTTCTAAAGTTTTGTGTGTAATAAATATTATAATATATGTATACATAATAATGTGTTTTATATTTTGTAAAAAAGTATGTTTATAATACATAAATAAAGAATATCTTTTTACCTTTGAATGTCACATTATTACATCATTTTGAAGATAATTAATTATATTTTAAAGTAAATAATTATTAATAAAAAATGAAAACGAATGGTACACCGCTTATTTGAGCTACGTCTGATTTTGTTATAGAGATGACAAGTGCATATTTAAAGCTGCATTGGAGTTATTAAGTATCATTACATTATTGGGATAAAAGACCGTTTTATTGGAGGGGAATAATGGTTACACATTGTAAAGGATTTGGATCAAAGTGTAATCATATGCGATATATATATATATATATAACTATAGTTGGTGAGTTGGATGTGCATATTATATATAGGAATTTGTTTAGAATACAATATTAATGTATTCTATTTTTAATATTAGTAATATATATTTGTTAAATATTGTCTTATATTATATTAGTATTTTTATATAAAATTAATACCTATATAACCTATATAAAATAGTTGAAATTTAATTTTATAAATTGTGGTTAATTATTATTTAGAAATATGCAAATTTTACCAGCTGGTTTATATAAGCTAGCTTATATATATAAGCTGGTATTTTTATGCATTATTAGTTTATTTCATATTGATAATATAATGGAGATTATTATTGATAAAGATGTATGACAGATACATATTTTAATGAATGATAACAAATTTAATGTATGGCTTTAATCTAAAATCGTTGATAATGGTATAATTATTTGTATAGTTTTACATAGTGTACACCCATGTATACCTATAGCCTATAGGCTATAGGTAGGGGAAAGTGGACACCTAATACGGACACTTTAACAATAAATAGTCTTAACATTTTATGACTCAATATTTATATTTAAAAATTACAATATATTAATATCATATGATTATAGATATTATTGTGATTTTAAAATGTTATTTAATCTTTTTATTAAATAGATAACTTGGGTGTCCGTATTCGGTACCCATGTCCGAATACGGACACCCTGTGTTATAATACGGACACCCTATATACCACAAGATAATCTATATATTATTGATGAACTAATGATATCAATTACAATTAAATTGTTTATAATAAATGTTATGAATAATTTAATATAATTTAATTAGTAATTAATTTATTAATTTTTATTATTTTTATTATTTAATTAATAATAAAAGTTAAGTATTTAAATAATAATTTGTATTTTATATAAATTCTTCATTGGTGGTATTACTATTATAACGCACGCTATTTTTATGAAAATTAGAATAGTTCACATGCATCTGGTTGATTGGTTATATATAGGCTATCCGTATTAAGAAATCTAGAGTATCCTTATTAGGGATATATATGACCTATAGATAGGTAACCTCTCCATATCTATATGTTTATAACTTAATTAATATCTGATAACAAATATAGCAATTATGTATATAATGTATAGAATTCTTTAGTTTTTAATAATATGTTTTATAGTAACATATTTATATTTTCTTGAGAAATTTTAAGTTGAAAGATTTTTTCATAAATATAAAAACATAATAAAAAAAGTAGTTTATTAGATATATTAGCATTATTATGAATAGTTAAAAAATAAAAATACTTTTTTGGACTATATAATTTTGTATATTTTATTCATTAACATTTTTTTGTAGTTTGTAGATTTATAGTTTCTTAGATACAGAGAGTGTCCGTATTCAGTTACTTTCCCCTAGGTACGTATAGGTAATACCTATAATACCTATTAGGTATACCCATTACGATTTATTATAATTAATTTTGTTTTAAATAATTCAAATATTAAATGTTAAAATATTTATTATAGTAGAATATATACAATATACACTGTAGGTGTATCTTTAGAGGTTGTCCACATCACGTGTCCAAGAAGTCAATAGAAAGAGTGACATGCATAGCAACATCACGGGGCAACGAGTCGCAGTGCTTGTTGCTAGAGGTGTGGACACCCCTAGGGATAACAAACAATCTATTATTAAGATTTAATATTATTAGTAATTAATTAAAATAAACGAAGGTATTATGCAATAATATGAATATGTAGTATACCTACTATATTATAAATATAGTATAAGTGATACGTATATTTATAATTGTTAACTTAATTTATTAAAATGTTAAATAAAAAACTATAATAACTAATATGAAAGTAATAATGTACATTTTAAGATTATCTTCAGTATTTTCCTTGTTTAGATGAGTATGCAATTTATTACATAATTCCTCTATAGATAATTGCCGTTCATTGATAAGTTTCCATCTCAGTTGGTCCATTTTAATTTTCTAAATGTAATGATTTGTTGCCAGTTAATCATTTAGGCTATATAGACTATATATATATATATATATAGATATGTCTATATATATATATATATATATATATATATATATATATATATATATATATGTATATATAGACATATTGGTTATAATTATTTATAATATTATTAATAATTATATAATTTAGAATATATATATATATATATTACTATAAAATATTCAAACACACACACAAACACATATATATATATATATATTATTAATATCATATTTAGATATAAGTACATGGGTAATTGTAGAAACATTGCTGCCTATCAGTGAGACAATTACCCTTATATATAATATCGTATACGTTTGATATAACAGTGTACATCTCCCCAATGATGTATCGCAATGAATGTCATCCTATCTATTATATGTTATACATTGCCCAACAAGTATAAAGTATGACATAATACATTACTAGTAGTAATTTACTTTAAAAACTATTACGTAATATATATATATATATATATATACCTATAGGTACTTTAATATTTGATATAATGATTAATTTGTATACACAATAAAGGGGATTCTTATAATATATAAATAAAGGATCATATATTTAATCTATATCAAAGTCAATTGGGTAAATATCCCTTAACATTGATGTCAATTACAAATTAAAGTAATTAGTATCATTACACAATAAGTTAAGTATATATATATATATATATATATATGTATGTATGATGTTAATTACTTTTTTTTTACACTTGACATCAACGTGAAGATATATTTACCCTATAGGGAACACCCTAACCAAACCAGTTATTAAGTAATATTATTTTTAAACAATAATTTCACTCAGGCGTACAATGTGATCAGTAGTTTTAATTACTATATTAACTTCTAATTGGATAATAAAATAGCCATTAATATATTCCCGTTTATTAATCATGTATTACCTTTAGTTTAAACAACTTTATTATTTAACAACAAAAAACAGTAATATTTATAAATTTCATATCTAAGTATATACGTATATTTTATTATTTATCCTACATAAAGGACATTCCAGTCCTTCACATTTAACATATAGTGAAATACGTATATATATACGCAGCTCTAGCTATATGTAATAAAAGAGGTTGGAATAAATTGGAAAATAAATGGAAATTATCACTATAATGACGAATAACGTTCAAAAGTAACGCTATAAGTATGACTATCTACAATATATACTTGTATCTACTTAAATAAATTATACATTAATAAATTATAATTGGTTATAATTATATAATTGAAGTAATACATATATAAAAAATGAGATTATATATAATTATATTACATTATTATATCATTTATTTTATTATATTATTGTATTATTTGAATTATTTAATAATATTATTAAATTAATATTAAATGTATCAATCAAACAAATACATTCAATTTAATTTATATATATTTTTCAATATTATTAGGCTCATTAAATATAATATAAACCTGATATAATAGTTATATATACATATTTATATAAACTACATATACATTTATAAATATTCCTGTTTTACATGTAATCAATTGTAATATAAACTTATTGTAAATAAATATTTATTTGAAATTAATTAATTAAATATTTATTATCTATCAATAATAAGTTTTCTATTCATATACATTAATATAAGTAAATTATTAATAATGACTAATTATATATATATTATAATTTATATGAGATTTTATCTAAATCGATTTCTCACTTAGCAATTTCTAAACACTTGATAAAAAAATTCAAAGAATTATACAAATAAATTATATAGTAAATTAACATTGTAAAGATTTCTTCTGTACATTATTTGTGGTTTATATGACTGACTAGTCTAGTCCCCTAGTTTCTATAGGATCCAAGTCGCTTGAACACTTTAATCTTATTTAATACCTGCTATTACTACCAGTATCTGATAGTGAATCATATAAAAGTATAACTATCGTTATCAATATATTTAATACCATTTTCATAAATGTGCCTACAAATACCGGTTGGTATATACTATATAGTATACATATGTAGCAAAGATTTTGTGAATATTTGTGCAATATTACTTCGGAAAATATTTGTATGTAGTAAATATATATATATATATATATATATATATATATATATATATATATAAATTTAACTTATATATATATATATATATATATATATATATGTGTGTGTTTGTATAGCGTATAACTTATACGGTATAATATATAATATATGCCGTATAATATACGGCGTGTATACACTGTATACACATGTATGTGCATACATATATGTATATCTTAATATGCTTAATATACTTAATATTAATATATATTAATATTATAAACCTTTTCAAGTATGTAGGAATTGTTTATAATTGTAGTCCTATTCTTGTTCGATATTTTATAACAAGTGTTATCTAATATTACTTCAATAGTAATGACTTAACGGTAATCATATGCGCTAATACATATATTATTTCACGCCTATTTTATATTCTCATTTCTGTCACGCCCATTTCGATTGCGAGAACACGTCTAAACATGTATTGGCATTATAGTTACTCGAACCCACCCCTAGGGGTTTAGGCGGCAAATGTATTATATATAGAGAATATTTACAACAATTGAAATAGTTTTATCGTAGAAGCTGATTGCAAAGTGAACATAGGGTGCGGACAATGATATATAAGTGTATCTAGTAGATACTATCTACTATTAATCGCGATTTCAAATGTTATGTATACACACAATGTAATGGATATGTCCGTTGACATATCCATGGTCATGTCCTATATACTTTAATTCTTCTTATGATAATATAACACTTAAGAATATATTTTTGAATAACATTTGTATACATTTATATAATGTGTGTGTGTGTGTGTGTGTGTATGTGTGTGTGTGTGTGTGTGTGTGTGTGTGTGTGTGTGTGTGTGTGTGTGTGTGTGTGTGTATGTGTGTGTGTATTATCATTCACAAGTAAAAATACATATATGTACATTGTACGTCGTACGTAGCACAAATTCATAGATTATATTTATATTCATTTATTCTATATATATAATATATATATATATATATATATATATATATATATAATATATATATATATATATATATATATATATATATATATATATATCTAATTCAATGTTTATTTATATTATTTTATAAATCAATATAAATTTAACTTATAATTTAAATTATAAATTATATTATAATACGTACCTAAATCGTATTCATATATATTGGTAGTTAATATAAATGTAAATATATTGTATTATAAAGTGATTTTAATAACATTAGATACCAGTAATCTCGTACGAGGTAATTTCGTACGACTTATTTAGTAATCTCGTACGAGTTATTAAATTTAATTTATTCCATAATTATATAGTTCTTATACGTATATATAATACAATATATTATATCAATATTTATAATATAATTAGATAGGGCTAACTCCGATAGGGATAACTCCATATAGCTAACTACGATAGGGATAATTCAGATAGGGCTAACTCAGATAGGGCTAACTCCGATAGGGCTAATTAAGATATGGCTAACTCCGTAGGGCTAACTACGATAGGGATAATTCACATAGGAATAACTCCGATAGGGCTAATTCAGATAGGGCTAACTCCGCAGGACTAACTAAGATAGGGCTAATTCAGATAGGGCTAACTCCGATAGTGGTAAATCTATTACATTTATTATGTATATTATATTAATTTCTCAATATTTGTTTTTTATAACATAATTAATTTAAATCAATCAAATAAATAATATATTTCTTATTTCTAAAATACACTTAGATAATGCACTTTTCTAATAATAACTCATAATTCTCACCTATCTGCACATACACCAGGCCAAAACGGCTAGTATATATAATTATAACATCTATATATTATTTAACTATTATAATATAACATATATAATTTAATACAAAATATTATATTTAAATTCCTATTTTCAATTGATTATTAAAAGTTTATTTAAAATTGTTTAAAATTACAATTTTATTTTTCTCATAATTATTACAATAATAACATAGAAAGTATATATTTGTAATATAACAAATTTACGTTAATAATTAGGTGTTATTTTAATTAACATTCAAATATACTGCCATATATTTAAGGTAAGACTAATTTTGATATCATATATCATAATATACCATAATATACCATAATATATCGTAAAGCTAAAGCGAGATATTTGTTAAAATCATAAATCCATTTTTTGGGTTTCGGATTGAAATATGTGTTTATAAAGTAATAGGCGTTACATATATATATATATATATATATATATATATTAAATTAATGTTTTAGATTGAATAAATGCGTTTAGTAGTTTATTGAAGTTATGATATAATGGTGTAGTACGGATGGATGTAAGGAGAATATTGCAGGAGTATGGGACGGATATTGCCCAGGCGTGAGTGTTATCTGAATGTAAGTTATGTTTAGTAAGGAGTTGAAGTAGAAACGTATTGGTGTTTGTTTAGTGGTACTGGTTGGTAATTTAAGTTTGAGTAGGGATGCTAGGTAGTCAGGAGAGTTACGATGAATGAAATAACGAATACATATTATGTTCTCTATTATTTCACGTGACATACCTAGCTACTAACATATACATATTATGAACTATTATGTCATTTAAGAATTATTATCAATTTATAAAATAACTAGATATATCGCTTTTCATAAAAACCTCAATTGAATAATTAATAAAGTAATTAGACCACATAACAACAATTATATAATACTACCAACTAGGAAATATCGATATATGTATATATCCTGTATAATATACAGTATATAATATATACAGTATATATACAACTTGATAGTATTACGTTTACCAATATACAGAGAGGGATTTTATATACTGATTGTTGACGCTTATTAGGGAAGAATAGTAAGTAGAGAGAAAACACACGAATACCAGATAGGTGGCGACACCCTACATGATAACTTATAGCCGATATATATATATATATATACAAACTATGTATTGGTGTTTACTTGTTAGCATGTATAGTATATGCCTACCACTAACCACACACTACACTATGATAAAAGTCACGAAATTTACAAATACAGATATATTGATAATTGTTATTGTTATTTTGGTGGAGTGCTTTTATCCCATGCAGGAAATTAATGAAGTTTTCACTTACAACCACTAGGCTCTAATGTCGATTCAAATCCACTATCGTGTAAAGGTATCCATAGTGTTAACGAGAGCCGATAATTTATGTATACATATTTATACAAGATCACTTCTAAATAATATATAGAGATCTATTTTAATGGTCCGGACGTCGTCCGGCGGACGAGACTTGAAACCGCGTCCTACTGATTGTGTGTCTGACGCCTTAGTCAACTGAGCCACACAGGAAGTTAGAAATACACATACATAGCTATAGTGTTTATAAACCAGAGATAAATGTACCTTAGATATATAACAGTGAAGTTGATTCTCGAATCTGAAGAATAGTTCCTATATATATTAATGTATTTATGTATTTAGTAAACGCATTCTATATTGGATAATGAATTATTTATTCATTTTAGCTATTTTCTTAATTTGAATTATTAGAGTTGCAAAATTTCCTATCGATTAGGGTAATAACGTGTAATGTAATAATGTGAGGGTAATAACATCATGTGAGGGTAATAAAGTCAGGTGAAGGTAATAACGTCAGGTTAGGGTAATAACGTCAGGTTAGGGTAATAACGTCAGGTTAGGGTAATAATGTCAGTTTAAGGTAATAACCTCATGTTAGTATAATACTGTCAGGTTAGGGTAATAACACCAGGTGAGGGTAATAACGTCAGGTTAGGGTAATAACGTCAGGTTAGGGTAATAACATCAGATGAGGGTAATAACGTCAGGTTAGGGTAATAACGTCAGGTAAGGGTAATAACGTCATTTGAGAGTAGTAAAGTTAGGTGAGGGTAATAACGTCAGGTTAGGGTAATAACGTCAGGTTAGGGTAATAACATCAGATGAGGGTAATAAGGTCAGATGAGGGTAATAACGTCATGTGAGGGTAATAACGTAATGTTAGGGTAATAACGTCAGGTTAGGGTAATAACGTCGTGTGAGGGTAATAACGTCATGTGAGGGTAATAACGTCGTGTGAGGGTAATAAGGTCAGATGAGGGTAATAACGTCATGTGAGGGTAATAACGTCAGGTTAGGGTAATAACGTCAGGTTAGGGTAATAACGTCAGATTGGGGTAATAACTTCAGGTTAGGGTAATAACGTCAGGTTAGGGTAATAACACCAGGTGAGGGTAATAACGTCAGGTTAGGGTAATAACATCAGATGAGGGTAATAAAGTCAGTTTAAGGTAATAACCTCATGTTAGTATAATACTGTCAGGTTAGGGTAATAACATCAGGTGAGGGTAATAACGTCAGGTTAGGGTAATAACATCAGATGAGGGTAATAACGTTAGGTTAGGGTAATAACGTCATGTGAGGGTAATAACGTCAGGTTAGGGTAATAACGTCGAGTGATGGTAATACATTCATGAATTAGTCCACTAGGTGGATAGTGATACTCAGTTATATACCGATAATAGCATACCAATAATACCTATCAGAGTAAGAATACTATAACATGTTTACCTGATGCTAGTAAGTTAGTAATACTAGTTGAATGGTTGTAAGCATATCAATATAGTGACTAACGAGGTGATTAAGATGCGCTAACAGATAGCCACTTAATAGTGTGGGTATCTAATAGCAACACCTCCCGTATCATTGAGGAGGTATTTCTAATAGATGTCAATCAACGATTATTTTAATTTGTTAATTTGTGTATATTTATCAGTATATATATATATATATATATATCTGTTATATAAATACTTACAATAAAAATATATACCTAAGGGGGATCTCCTTCGCGCGATTACATGTAAATAGATTTGAAAAACCACACTTTTTTTAAAACTCGCCAACTTTGAACATTTTATATATTTGTACATAATTTCTCCACATGTATAATATATTATTCTATACGATCACCATTTTTTATATATAATTATAACACATATTTTTTTTAATTAAAGTTTTTAAAACCTACAGGTTTGCATATATGCATTTTTTATAAATGTACAAATTGATAGAAACATGATATCATATGTTAAATAATAAAATATATTATTAATATAACGGTACATTAATGTGTATGTTATCTAAATATACTGAACATTTAAAAAATGTACAATTAGGAATAACATTTCCGGACCTTTTAGTCGAATGATATTTATCAAATTAAAATACTGAGAAAATATATATTTCTCTCGGCTATAGCTATCAAACTTTTGTGAAATATTTGTTTAGGCCTAGTCATACAATACATTATAATTATAATACAACGAATCTTTATTTTTAATTAGTGGGTTTTATAAAACATCATTTATATATATTAATATAGACAAATTATGTACGATTGTTGCATGAAATAATAGATAAATAATTATATAACGTATTTATTAGATACACACAACATATTTTTTTTATACAGCGAAATTGTGAATGAAATTATTTTTTCGGGTCTGGACATAACAAAAGTGAGATCCTCACTGTTTATAAATATATATAAATATAAATCTATTGAGTTCTATAGAAGGATTTTAATGAAAGGGATAAAGGCACCAGTTTTACCGTTCATAATAGTTACTGCGCAATATATCATCATCATTAAACACGTCTCATTACGATGACCACCGCGTTATTCATGTATGTCCTATAGGACATATATATTGTAATCGTAATCTTTATCGTAATATTTTATTTTAACACCACTTCCCTAACCGCCTCCCAACCACCATTAATAGTCAATATTTAGAAATTCCTTAACAGTTAAAATAGGGTTAGAATATATAATTGAAATGCCTATAATACCTATATGATACATTTATATAAATGTATATATATATATATATATATATATATATATATATATATATATATATATATATATATAACCTATACATGTTGTATTTAGGTTTACTGTTATATATTCGAAGGGAAATTTGAGCCATATGGTTATAAGTGGAAACTTAATCTAAGTTTCTGGATGGGATAAATGGACTCCATCAAAAACAATATATATATATATATATATATATATATATACAAGTTTAATATATTCTTGATAGTCAAAGTGATTTGAAAAGTCTGCACAATCTCATGTTTATATAGAAAATGGCAATCTATTCTTTTTATTTTATTATCAAAATCAGCTCTACATATATTAGGTATCCAAAGTTTACACCTGTACAAATATGATGTTTCTTTATTGTAGTCATAAATTATTATATACTTTTATTATAGTATAATAAAGAATGAAGTAGTCTATACAAAAATAATATATATATATATATATATATATATATATATTGTATTACTAATCATGTAATCATCATGTGTAGATCCATTCAATATTAATAATACTTTTAATAATAATAGTTAAGTGTTATTTAAAATGATATTAATATTATAATCATTTGTTATATTATATAGTTAGAAATATTTAATATCAACAATAGTTGTTATACCATATAATTAAAAAAAGATATATAATTTAATTAATTTTAAAAAGTAATAATTTTCATGCAACATACACATTTCTTTTAAGTTTTCAGCTCAATTTAAATTATAAAATAATGAGATATATTATTTAATTATTGCCTTATCAAATATATTATTTATAATAAGATATAACTACCTTTTTTTATCTTTTGGGAAACTTTTATATGTATATTTTGTCAAATTTGAATATGCGTTTTGTTAACTGCAGCGTATATTGTATCAGCTTATTTAAAAAAATTAGCATTCATATCTTCAATTATATATTTTAATATAATATATATTATAAAGTAAATATATTAGTCTAATATAATAGTATACAATTATCAATATTAATGTAATGTAAATTATGTATGTATAAGGAGAATTTTTTATAAAAATAAATCAATTTCTGCAACACTAATCCCGGTTTTTTTACCTTTTTGTTTATCAACAATGAGCGCACATCTCGTACGCGAAAACGGCTAATCTGTAGGGCTTGGATATATAACGAGAATATTTACAACACTTGACATATTATTAATCGTAGAAGGCTTCTATAGGGATAAATAGTGACATAATCAATGATAATAGAAATAAAACTGATGAAGTTCTATATATATTTAGAAGTTGAGTTTTATTTATATACATATCAAGACTCCTGCAATCTCGATTATAGGAGGTATTTCTTATAGAATTTATTAAATGATATAAGGATTACCTATAGGCCATACCAATACTATACAATATATGGTCATATCATATACCATATATTATATGTATATATATATATATAATTAATAAACCACGTATACTATTTATCTAACATTGCAGATATGCAAGTCATCGGGAATCTTATATTTAGTGCTATTTTATTTTTTTTGATGGTTATGATTTTTGTATGTGCCTACACTGCTGGTACTAAGGATGCTATGGGTAAAACGTGGAGAAGGGGAGCAAGTTTACACTCAGAGCCTACTCCTGAAGCCGAGGTATAGGGGGTTACTAGTGGTTATGCCCGCCCCGTTTGCTTTCGTTACTTCCCCTAGCGGTTCGGTCGGCTAAAACGACCAGCGTAGTGACGTCATTAGATGAAATGCGAGCGGAGGAGAGGAAGAGGATGTAGCTGATATGTCGGTTATCCGTAGTATATTCTAGAAGGGCTTATCAACTCGGCCTAGTATAATAAAACTTCCTCTTAAATTATCATTATTTATTGCTTCCTTAGATAAATCATTTATATAGGCAATAGCTATATTTTTATATTTTTATTATATAGATTTATATATATATAATTTATATAATTTATATAGTATTTATAGCTATATCTATCTGTATATATATATATATATATATATATATATATATAAATGTATATAATATATAACCCTATATCTAGGTACTATATATCCTATACCTATATCTTCTACATAACTATATGACTATATATATATATAAATGTGTGTATACATATAGTATTGGCTATTATATAATAAACAATACTTATTAATAGAAATATGATGCTAAATAAATCATATATATACATCTTTGATTTGAACAACATATTATATCAGAGTTCAATTGTGTGGTTTAATTTATCTACAAGATCTAAACTCGAATATCTCTCACTTATACATACATCATTATATTCATGCACCTGTCACCATGTTACTTGCCTACTTAGAAAGTGTAACATATGTCCTTATGGGTGTAAGATTATTCTCTCTGACATTATAACATTCCTCTCCTCATTTATCACAAATGTATTCCTTATTATATCAATACCAGAGATTTACGTTGTATTGCTCCTAATCTCTAGTACTAACTCCATTATCAAAGGTGTTCTATTAATTTCCATTATAATTTAATACAAAAATTCATTTCCTTCTTACCTACAACCTTCCATAATTAATCCCATAATTATTTTTTGTATTTCCGATAAACCCGACTATATTAGTTTTAATTTAGTATACACTATTATGTTTTATAATATAGACTTTAATAGTAATTTTTGCCAGAATAGTAATACCAGATTTAAATAAAAACCTATGGAACCATATTTAATTATATATTATTTTATGTTATCATAGCTATGATATCAATAAAATGTAAGGAAAATATCTTCCTTAACCTCAGCCCTTTCCTGTTATTAATCATTGTAATACACTCTTCAATAATCGCTCATGCATAAATATGATAAGCATAATAGATATATTATGTATATATATATATATATATATATATATATATATATATATATATATAAGCAACATCTATGATACAGATTCTCCAATAATCATACTCAATATAACAATATACAATATGCAGATCATAACTCTAATAAATATATAGAAAATACAATTATTCACTCTTCACAGAACACCCCATCAACAACTCCTATTCCTACTCCTTCGCCAATTCCAAAATTCCACAAAAATAAATCTACGTCTTTTACAACTACTTCCACAAACATGACCATCCATACATTTCTTCAATTCTAACTACACTACCCCCATATTTCTCAGCATGATATAACTGCTTAATTAAATGTGCATTATTAAACACCTTATCCATCCGTAACAATAGTTACCTTAAGATCTTATCACTTATCCTATAACTTGCTGCAGAATATGACCTTGATCTAATATGCATCACACAAATATGGATTACTACGCCTCATGACATAGACCTACTCCTTATATCAACGCTGAACACTGCTCCTTACTCTTTTTCTCATTTTCCTAGACAATATTGTCTACCCATAATTATGGAGGAGGTATTTTCATCTAATTACGATACATTTCTACTCAATATACTGTCGACGCAAATCTTAAACTTCACAATACTTACCCCACACACAAACATGGACAACCCTCGATATCCTCATGTCTCATAAGTCATCGAACTTGAACTGTTATCACTACGTAGGCCCTTGTATTACTGATCATCACATTATCTTATTTACCCTTTCATGCCCTAAACCGCCCATCCCATTATATTTCGTTCTTTCCGCAAAATAAAAATCATCAACACTCATGATAGACTTCCTCTCCTTCTCAAATAACTCATCCAGTGCATTATTTACCTCTCTTTCAACTAGCATTAATTCTTGCGCTTCAATCATTATTAAAAAAGCTATCCCTAAACTATATACATCCTGGTATACCCTTACACTACTTAAATGAAAGCGTAAATTGCGTACACTTGAAAATACATGGATAAAAGAAAATTAGTCTATATACTCGCGCTTTATAAAATGAACAAGTTCAAACATAGAAGTGATCTCCTAAATGTCAACTCGCTTCACATTACTGTCTCTTTAGAATCATGCTTATCAGATTAAAATAAAACTATCACCATATGCTTGAAACTCCTAGTACGTAATAAAAAGATAACTTTGTAACTTTGCAAAATACTTTGTAAGTATTTATATAATATTATCAGCGAGATAGATAATAAGGTTATTGAGGGTTATGATACGTTCTATGTTCTCAAAAAATGTATAGATTCGATAAATAGAGATAGTTTAATAGTATTAAGGGGATTGGGTGTAGCGTTCACTTTCAATAATTATTTTACTTTATAATATTGAAATATAATTAATTATCTTTAAAATGATGTATAATAAGATGATGTGTACTATGATATTCAAACATAAATATAAGTGCTTTATTTATGTATTATAAACATACTCGCATACAAAATATATTGTACTTATGTAATATGTATTACACACAAAACTTTATAAGCTTATATTTTGGCATTTTGTTTTATTGGATATTCCACTATGTGAACCCTTTGATAAATACTAAAAAAAATTATATTATATTATAATATATAGGTGATGTTATATAGGTACATATGAAAATATAAGGTCGAAGAGATTTGGTTTTATTATAAGTGTATAAAAACAATATTTTACAATTTTCAAAATTATAACATTATCTATATATATATATATATTATTAGCGAACTATACAAAATTTATAAAAATTTATTAAATGGTTCAAACTGTGATAGGTTCTTTCAAACATGATAAATTGTGTTAACAAATTTCCGAGATATAATTTTCTAAAGTTTTGTGTGTAATAAATATTATAATATATGATTACATAATAATGTGTATTATATTTTGTACAGAAGTATGTTTATAATGCATTAATAAAGCATATATATTTACCTTTCAATGACACATTATTACATCCTTTTGAAGATAATGAATTATATTTTAAAGTTAATAATTAGTGATAACAAATGAAAACGAATGGTAAAACCTTATTTGAGCTACGTCTGCTTTTGTATAGATATGTGCATATTTAAAGCTGCATGGCAGTGATTAAGTACCATTAGGGGGATAAAAGACCGTTTTATTGGAGGGGTATATGGTGACACAGTCGTAAAGGAAGTGGATCCAAGTGTAATCATATGCGATATATGGTTGGTGACTTGGATGTGCATATTATATATATATAGGAATTTGTTTAGAATACACAATTAATGTATTCTATTTTTAATATTAGTAATATATATTTGTTAAATATTGTCTTATATTATATGAGTAATTTTACATAACATAATTAATACCTATAAAGCTATATAAAATAGTAGAAATTTAATAAATTGTGGTTAATTATTATTTAGAAATATGCAAATTGTACCAGCTTATATAAGCTGATATTTTTATGTATTATTATTTTATTTCATATTGATTTTATAATTGAGATTATTATTGATAAATATGTACATATTTTAATGAAGGATAACAATTTAACGTAGGCTTTAACTAATATACATTTATTATTTAAATAATTTACGTATTCAGTGTTATATTACTTATTTAGTGATATATAGGGTTGTCATTGAATATAGTTCTATTAGTATAATTTAGTTATTAATATATAATGGTATCATTATCTGCATTGTCCTATATAATGTACATAGGTAGGTACTAGTGATGCCGAGCTTTTGATGCCGATCAGAAACTTTTAGATTTTGATGCCGAGCCGAGACTTTCATTTTCGGTAAAAAAAACGAGCCCGAGCCAAGCGGAGACTCTAGCCAAACGAGCCCGACTCAAGCCGAGACTCTAACCAAACGAACCCGAGCCGAGCCGAGACTCTAATCAAATGAGCCCGAGCTGAGATGATACTCTTACAAAACATAATTGAGACGAAATTATGCTTTTTTGAAGTTACATTTTAAACATATTATATAAAGATTATATATTTATATATATCCATATAAATATCTTAATAGATGCCTTTAATAAGCATGAGTTAATAGAAATGCATTTATAGAGTCCGATACTTCATCTACGGTGTAGGTAACCCATTATGAGACTTAAACAATACTTTTGACATTGAGCCTGCATCGATGCTTTATGTATTGAGACTGAGACTGCACCAATGCTTTAGATTTGAGCATAATTTACATCACTAGTAGGTACGTAGGGGAAAGTAACCGAATACAGACAGTGCCCGAATACGGACACTCTTGGTATATCAGAAACCATAAATCCTACAAAAAAAATGTAATGAATAAGATATTCATAATTATATAAATAGTCTAAAAAAGTATTTTTTATTTTTTAATTATTCAAAATAGTGCTGATATATCCAATAAACTGATTTTTTTATTATGTTTTTAAATTTATGAAAAAAAAATTCAACTTAAAACCTTCTCAAGAATATTCAAATGTATCGATATAAAATATAATAATATATTATTAAAAAATAAAGAATTCTAAAATTATATGCATAATTTCTATATTTTTTATCAAATATTCATTAAGTTATAAGCATTTATCTAGAGGTCATATAAGTTCTTAACATGGACACTCTAAATGTCTTAATACGGACACCCTATAACCAATCAGCGAGCAGCGTATGAACAATTCTGATTTATATAAAAATCGCGTGCGTTATAATATTAATACCAACAATAAAGCTAATTCTAAAAAAATTATTATTTAGATACTTATTTTGAATTATTAATTAAAAAATAATAAAAATAAATAAATTATTAACTAATTAAATTACAATATATTTTTCATAAAATTAATTATAAATAACGTAATTGTAATTTGTTTGATTGATTCATCAATAATATATAGTTTATTTAGTGGTATATATGGTGTCAGTATTATAACACAGGGTGTCCGTATTCGGACATTGGTACCGAATACGGACACCCCTGTTATCTATGGAATTAAAAGATTAAATAAAATTTTAAAATTACAATAATATCTATAATCATATAATATTAATATATTGTAATTTTTGAATAAAAATAATGAGTCATAAAAAGTTAAGACCATTTATTATTAAAGTGTCCGTATTAGGTTACTTTCCCCTACCTATTAATATTTATTATAATTAATTTTTTTTTTAAATAATTCAAATGAAAAATGTTAAAATATTTATTATAGTAGAATGTATACAATATACACTGTAGGTGTATCTTTAGGGCTTGTCCACATCACGTATCCAAGAAGTCAATAGAAAGAGTGACATGCATAGCAACATCACGGGGCAATGAGTCGCAGTGCTTGTTGCTAGCGGTGTGGACACCCCTAGGGATAACAAACAATCTATTATTAAGATTTAATATTATTAGTAATTAATTAAAATAAACGAAGTAGGTATATTATACCTATAGGTATTATTCAATAATATGAATATATATTATACCTACTATATTATATATATAGTATAAGTGATACGTATATTTATAATTGTTAACTTCATTTATTAAAATGTTAAATAAAAAACTATAATAACTAATAAGAAAGTAATAATGTACATTTGAAGATTATCTTCAGTATTTTCTTTGTTTAGATAAGTATGCAATTTATTACATAATTCCTCTATAGATAATTGCCGTTCATTGATAAGTTTCCATCTCAGTTGGTCCATTTTAATTGTCTAAATGTAATGATTTGTTGCTAGTTAACACTTATTTATAATATTATTAATAATTATATAATTTAGAATATATATATTACTATAAAATATTCAAACATACACAAACACAAACATATATATATATACTATTAATATCATATTTAGATATAAGTACATGGGTAATTGTAGAAACATTGCTGCTTATCAGTGAGACAATTACCCTTATATATAATAGCGTATACGTTTGATATAACAGTGTACATCTCCCCAATGATGTATCGCAATGAATGTCAGCCTATCTAGTATATGTTATACATTGCCCAACAAGTATAACGTATGACATAACACATTACTAGTAGTCATTTACTACCTATAGGTACTTTAATATTTGATATAATGATTAATTTGTATACACAATATAGGGGATTTCTTATAAGATATAAATAAAGAATCATATATTTAACCTATAGAGGAAAGTAACCGAATACGGACAGTGCCCGAATACGGACACTCGCGATATATCAGAAACTATACATCCTATAAAAAAATGTTTAATGAATAAAATATTCATAATTATATAGGCTAACAAAGTATTTTTTATTTTTTAATTATTCAAAATATTGCTGATATATCTACCTGATTTTTGTATTACGATTTATGATGTTAATTACTTTTCTTTTACACTTGATATCAACTCCCTCTTCTGTAGTTATTGAGCATATTCGATCATCCGAAAAATCTCGTGAATTTCTTCTAGAATTACTCACCTACACTAATACACCTACATACGATCTCTCCTCATATAATTGTGTTGGTTCAACTGTTATTATGTTATTTAATACACCAAGTCAGTGTTCTACTCCAAAATTCCATCCATCTGCAGTAACTCAATATACAATCACCTATACATTCGTGATGAACGATCTAACACTGAGCGAACACGTGGTAGAGTTCTTTTCCATGCAACAAAATCTAACCTAGCCCCATCTAATGTCAAATGTACCTTCAATAACTTTACTAACTCATTTGAACTTCTCTATTTTACCAATTCTAATATAGACTGGAATAATAACCCAATTTATATATCAAATGATACATACAATACATGGTCCACATCCTACAATACATATAAATTACATATTAAATCACTGAATTCATCAATCAGTGATTCTCAATCATCACATCAATCTGCACAATGACCTTCAACCACTAGACCTAATTATCTCAGAACAATCTCAATTACTAGCACCTCAATAGATACCTCACTATCAATTCCATCATTTATTCACAACACATCACAATCTCAGATTAATGCAGCCATCCTTAATGTTTCCTCCATACGCAATAAAGTTGATCACACACTTGACCTATTTAATGACATTCACATTGATCTTATTTGTCTCACAGAAACGTGGCTTAAGGATAATGATATTGCAATATCTACATCCCTTAATATTAATAATCTAAGTTTTGCACAACTTAATAGACTCGGCCCCCATCTTGGTGGTGGTGTTGGCATCCTATATAAGACAAATATTAATCTAATAAACAGTACTGATCTCGCACTAGAAAACTCAGAATCATTTTCTTGTACATTTCACCCGGCTAATTCACGTCAATTCACCATCATAGTTATCTATCGTCCACCTCATAAGTCAATTCCTAAGTTTCTCCTTGAATTAGAACACCTCCTGACTACATCCACTGACCATATCATTCTCGGAGACCTAAACATCCCAATTAATCTTGACACCAATTATACCAGGCAATTCAATATATTAATAGACTCATTTAACTTTGTCCAACATATAACATCCCCAACTCACATAGCAGGCAATACACTTGACCTTATAATTTCCCATGCACATTCTAACCTCACCAATTCCCACTCAATAAATAATCTATTTTCTGATCATCATTTAGTATTCTTCCATATTAGCTCACCAAGACCAACTCGACCCATTATAAATATTAAATATAGAAAATATAACAATATTGACACCAATACTTTCATCACTGAATTCTCTAAAAATTTAATAACACACAATTTTCAAACTCAGTATCCAAATTAGAAACATCTCTATCAATAACCCTTGACGAACTTGCCCCCATCAAATATAAATATATAACACAACGTCCAAATTGCAAATGGTTTAATTCTGAACTTTTATCATCAAAACGCAAATTACGACTATATGAAAATTATAGGAGAAAATCTAAATCTCTCAATAATCACAATATATTTATCAAACAACGTAGCCTATATAGAACCCTACTCAAGAAGTCTAAGAAATCATACTACAATAATCTATTAAAAAAACATCAACTAATTCTAAGAAACTTTTCTCCATTTCTAACCAGCTACTTGGTAGAATATCACTACGTGTTCTACCAAATGAACCCATAACAACGCTAATAGATACATTTGACCAATATTTCAATACTAATGTCATGAATATAATTAAATCACTCCATACACCACTCAATGAACCATATAATCTACCTCTATATTCCCTTTCCTCCTTCACATTACCATCAACTACTACCATTGAAAAACTCCTCAGTGCAGTAAATACATCTTCCGAACTAGATCCAATTCCTCATTCTATATTAAATAAGTACCACATTTATCTAGCATCTTATTACCAAGAAATAATAGAAAACTCACTTACCTCAGGCATTTTTCCAATCTACATGAAAACAGCATATGTTACACCCATCATAAAAAACCAAACCTTGAAAAATCAATCCTCTCCATCTACCGACCAATCTCCAACTTATCAACGCTCTCCAAAACCCTAGAACGAGTTGTTGTTCGTCAATTAAATTCTTATCTCCATGAAAATCATATATTAAACCCATATCAGAGTGCCTATACCAAGCACAAAATTACTGAAACTGCAATAATACATATCCTTAATCACATTCACCTATATGCTGCATCACCACATGGTTCAGTGGTCATTCTCCTTGATTTATCAGCTGCCTTCGACACCCTTGACCATAATATCCTTATAAATCGACTAACTTCTATCGGAATCTCTGGTACTGCACTCGATTGGTTCATCTCATACCTAACTGATCGTTTTTACCAAATTAGTATAAACTCACTAATCTCTAAACCTCGTAAAGTTACTCATGGAGTACCTCAAGGATCTGTCCTTGGTCCACTCCTATTAAATATCTACCTACTTCCCTTATTTTGAATTATTGACAAATACCCCACTATATCACTCGTATTCTGATGACATACAGTTACACTGTAGATTGATAGACCCTAACAATGACATAAATTTACTTAACAACTGCATTACTGATATCCATAACTGGCTCACCAACAACTCATTATCACTAAACTGTCTTAAAACTGAATCAATGCATATTAAAACATCGACCACTATATTCATTCCACCACAAATTACCATTAACAATCTGAGTATTTCTTATGTTAATAAAATAAAAAATCTTGGTATATTAATCGACCCAACACTACAATTCAACATCCAGACTAAATCACTACCACAGTCAATTAACTAAATACTACACAACTTACGAACAATAAGACCCTTCATTAATTTTAATACTGCAAAACTCCTCGCTACATCCCTCATTCTTCCCCGCATTGATTACTGTAATTCCTGTCTCTATGCCTCCTCACAATATATAATAAATATACTCCAACGCATTCAGAATTCAGCCATCAGATTTATATTCAACATAACTAAATATTCCAGACAACATATATCCCCTTTGAGAACCAAATTACATTGGCTGCCAATAAAATCCCATATAATTTAAAAAATTTCACTCACCATACATTTAGTTACACATCATAACACACCAGACTATCTTGCCAACTTACTAACTCCCAACACAACTATTTACGAACAAAGACACATAAACAAATTCAAATTAAAAACTCCAGTTCTACTACATTTAACATCTTCCCAACATAAATCTTTCTCCATCCATGCTCCAAAAATCTGGAATGATCTACCTCACCACATCCGATCAATTGACTCAACTGTAACATTCAAATCAAAGCTAAAAACATACCTTTTTGCCCAATAATATATTGAAAGCACGTCCGAAAACTTCAATAAAAAAGTTGATGGAAGTGCCTAAACCAATTAGGTAACAGGTAACTGGTAACGTGAAGGGATATTTACCCTATAGGGTATACCCTAACCAAACCAGTTATCAATTAATATTATTGTTAAACAATAATTTCTCGCAAGCGTACATTGTACGACGTAGTTTTAATTACTATATGAACTTCTAATTTGATAATAAAATAGCCATTAATATATTCCCGTTTACAAATAATGTGACTTATCATTAATGACGGATAACGTTCAAAAGTAACGATATAAGTATTACTTTGTACTAATATATACTTGTAAGTACTTAATAAATTGTACTTAGTTATAATTATATAATTGAAATAATACATAGGGGACGGAATGGGGTATTGGCCGAGAACGGAGTAGGTTATGCTAAATTATATATGCTTCATATATTTATATATAAATTATCAGCCACTACTCCGTTCTCTCCCCTATATAAACAATTTGATTATATATAATTATATTAAATTATTATATCATTTATTTTATTTTATTATATGTATTGATATATTTATATATATATATATATATATATATATATATATATATGTATGTGTGTGTATGTATGTGTGTTTGTATAGTGTATACAGTGTATACTATACACTGTATAAACATGTGTGTGCATACATATATGTATATCTTAATATGCTTAATATACTTAATCTGAATATAACTTAATATGCCAAACCTTTTCAAGTATGTAGGAATTGTATATAGTTATAGTCCTATCCTTGTTCGATATTTTATAACAAGTGTTATCTAATATTACTTCAATAGTAATGACTTGACGGTAATCATATGCGCTAATATATATATATTATTTCACGCCTATTATATTCTCATTTCTGTCACGCCCATTTCGATTGCGAGAACACGTCTAAACATGTATTGGCATTATAGTTACTCGAACCCACCACTAGGGGTTTAGGCGGCAAATGTATTATATATAATGAGAATATTCACAACACTTGAAATAGTTTTATCGTAGAAGCTGATTGCAAAGTGAACATAGGGTGCGGACAATGATATATAAGTGTATCTAGTAGATACTATCTACTATTAATCGCGATTTCAAATGTTATGTATACACACAATGTAATGGATATGTCCGTTGCCATATCCATGGTCATGTCCTATATACTTTAATTCTTCTTATGATAATATAACACTTTAAGAATATATTTTTGAATAACATTTGTATACATTTATATAATGTGTGTGTGTGAGTGTGTGTGTGTGTATGTGTGTGTGTATTATCATTCACAAGTAAAAATACATATATGTACATTGTACGTCGTACGTAGCACAAATTCATAGATTATATTTATATTCATTTATTCTATATATATAATATATATATATATATATATATATATAATATATATATATATATATATATATATATATATATATATATATATATATATATATATATATATATATCTAATTCAATGTTTATTTATATTATTTTATAAATCAATATAAATTTAACTTATAATTTTAAATTATAAATGATATTATAACACGTGAATCGTATTCATATATATTGGTAGTTAATTTAATGTAAATATATTGTATTATAAAGTGATTTTTAATAACATTAGATACCAGTAATCTCGTACGAGGTAATTTCGTACGACTTATTTAGTAATCTCGTACGACTTATTAAATTAAATTTATTCCATAATTATATAGTTCTTATACGTATATATAATACAATATATTATATCAATATTTAGAATAGAATTAGATAGGGCTAACTCCGTAGTGCTAATTCAGATAGGGCTAATTCAGATATGAATAACTCCGATAGGGCTAATTCAGATATGGCTAACTCCGATAGGGCTAATTCAGATAGGGCTAATTCAGATATGAATAACTCCGATAGGACTAATTCATATAAGGCTAACTCAGCAGGGCTAACTAAGATAGTGCTAATTCAGATAGGGCTAACTCCGATACATCCCATTTATTATGTATATTATATTAATTTCTCAATATTTGTTTTTTATAACATTATAATAATTAATTTAAATAAATCAAATAAATAATATAATTATTATTATTAAAATACACCTAGATCATGCACTTTTCTAATAATAACTCATAATTCTCACCTATCTGCACATACACCGGGCCAAAACGGCTAGTATATATAATTATAACATCTATATATTATTTAACTATTATAATATAACATATATAATTTAATACAAAATATTATATTTAAATTCCTATTTTCAATTGATTATTAAAAGTTTATTTAAAATTGTTTAAAATTACAATTTTATTTTTCTCATAATTATTACAATAATAACATAGAAAGTATATATTTGTAATATAACAAATTTACGTTAATAATTAGGTGTTATTTTAATTAACATTCAAATATACTGCCATATATTTAAGGTAAGACTAATTTTGATATCATATATCATAATATACCATAATATACCATAATATATCGTAAAGCTAAAGCGAGATATTTGTTAAAATCATAAATCCATTTTTTGGGTTTCGGATTGAAATATGTGTTTATAAAGTAATAGGCGTTACATATATATATATATATATATATATATATATATTAAATTAATGTTTTAGATTGAATAAATGCGTTTAGTAGTTTATTGAAGTTATGATATAATGGTGTAGTACGGATGGATGTAAGGAGAATATTGCAGGAGTATGGGACGGATATTGCCCAGGCGTGAGTGTTATCTGAATGTAAGTTATGTTTAGTAAGGAGTTGAAGTAGAAACGTATTGGTGTTTGTTTAGTGGTACTGGTTGGTAATTTAAGTTTGAGTAGGGATGCTAGGTAGTCAGGAGAGTTACGATGAATGAAATAACGAATACATATTATGTTCTCTATTATTTCACGTGACATACCTAACTACTAACATATACATATTATGAACTATTATGTCATTTAAGAATTATTATCAATTGATAAAATAACTCGATATATAGCTTTTCATAAAAACCTCAAGGAATAATTAATAAAGTAATTAGACCACATAACAACAATTATATAATACTACCAACTAGGAAATATCGATATATGTATATATCCTGTATAATATACAGTATATAATATATACAGTATATATATACAACTTGATAGTATTACGTTTACCAATATACAGAGAGGGATTTTATATACTGATTGTTGACGCTTATTAGGGAAGAATAGTAAGTAGAGAGAAAACACACGAAGACCAGATAGGTGGCGACACCCTACATGATAACTTATAGCCGATATATATATACAAACTATGTATTGGTGTTTACTTGTTAGCATGTATAGTATATGCCTACCACTAACCACACACTACACTATGATAAAAGTCACGACATTTACAAATACAGATATATTGATAATTGTTATTGTTATTTTGGTGGAGTGCTTTTATCCCATGCAGGAAATTAATGAAGTTTTCACTTACAACCACATGGCTCTAATGTCCATTCAAATCTACCCTCGTGTAAATGTATCCATAGTTTTAACGAGAGCCGATCATTTATGTATACATATTTATACAAGATCACTTCTAAATAATATATAGAGATCTATTTTAATGGTCCGGACGAGACTTGAAACCGCGTCCTACTGATTGTGTGTCTGACGCCTTAGTCAACTGAGCCACACAGGAAGTTAGCAATACACATACATAGCTATAGTGTTTATAAACCAGAGATAAATGTACCTTAGATATATAACAGTGAAGTTGATTCTTGAATCTGAAGAATAGTTCCTATATATATTAATGTATTTATGTATTTAGTAAACGCATTCTATATTGGATAATGAATTATTTATTCATTTTAGCTATTTTCTTAATTTGAATTATTAGAGTTGCAAAATTTCCTATCGATTAGGGTAATAACGTGTAATGTAATAATGTGAGGGTAATAACGTCATATTAGGGTAATAACGTCATGTGAGGGTAATAATGTCAGGTTAGGGTAATAATGTCAGGTTAGGGTAATAACGTCAATTTAGGGTAATAACGTCAGGTTAGGGTAATAACGTCAGTTGAGAGTAGTAAAGTTAGGTTAGGGTAATAACGTCATGTGAGGTTAATAAAGTCAGGTTAGGGTAATAACGTCAGGTTAGGGTAATAACGTCAGGTGAGGGTAATAACGTGATAAGTATAATTTATAATTTACAATATAAGTATAATTTCACATAGAAATATTATTTAAAAGGAAATTATTTCTTGTTTGGCACGAATTTTATGTTTAATATATTATAATTGTTTATGTTTATATATATATATACCGTAGCTATTTGAATTATATAGAATTCAATTTGAGATAAATTGTGTTCACGAATATTTTAAAAACCTTTAGTTAATATAATATCAAAAACCTTTAGTTAAAATACGTTTAAAACACTTTAGTTAATACAATTTAAATAACCTCTAGTTTAAATAAGTTAAAACCCTTTAGTTAATATTCTATCAAAAACCTTTAGTTCTAAAAAGTTCAAAACCCTTTATCTAATATTATTCAAAACAATTTAATTCTTTATGTGGTAAAACCCTTCATGTTTCACATAAGCTTTAACTAGAGGTTCGAAAACCCTTCACTTAGTGGACCAATAACTAAAGGTTTAAACATTGTTAAAAATAACCCTTTAGTTTTCACTGAATAAACCTTTCTGAATATACCAAATATATATATATAGGTTATTGAATATTATTGAATATTTATTTAGACATAACAATAACGTTAAACGTCCTATATTGTGAATAAAATATAAAAATAACAAAATGCATAAACAAAATCAGTTGAAAGTTATAAATTTAAAAATAATAAATTAAATAAGAATAATTTAAATTAGTTCTAAAGGACTGAATCTGAAGCTACACTTAATGATAATTTACCATATCCAGATAGATTTTATTTCTTCCTTTGTTAAATGCCAAGTGGAAGAGATTCGTAGATCCCTCGTGTAAACTCTGAATTGCAGAAATTGATTAAAATAACTCAGAACACGATTCTTTAAAACCTTACACATTATTTTTAGATATCTGAATGAAGGTATAATTCTGAGAAATATTCAACCTTTTAGAATTAACTAAGTGATAGCTGACTGACTCATGGTCATATATATTACAAGAAGTAATACTCTTATAAGATATATCGATATATCGATGATATCATACTTCTATCCAAAGGTTTAGTAGAAGTAGCAGGAAAGCTATGATATAGAGAGCAACAATAATAAATACGTGAAATCCTAACTAATAATGCTATTTATATTTTAGATATTCTAAAAAGGTAAGAATTTCCTTATTGAGCTTATTTTATACAATTGTTAATTAGTGAATGTAGTTAATGTACTAAGTTTTAGATTTCTGATCTGAGAAACTTAGGTTATCATCGACAATAAAACTAAGGTTTTAAACATAATTGCGTGGATAAATAGCATAGACATTAGAGTGACTCAATATCTATGATAAATAGTGACAGAATCAATGATAATAGAAATAAAACTGATGAAGTTCTATATATATTTAGAAGTTGAGATTTATTTATATACCTATCAAGACTCCTGCAATCTCGATTATAGGAGGTATTTCTTATAGAATTTATTAAATGATATAAGGATTACCTATAGGCCATACCAATACTATACAATATATGGTCATATCATATACCATATATTATATGTATATATATATAATTAATAAACCACGTATACTATTTATCTAACATTGCAGATATGAAATACATCATTAATTTTTTATTCTGTGGTATTTTGATGTCGTTGATGTGTTTGATTATTGCATGCGCTTACAAAGCTGGTACTAAGAATGCTATCAATGCCACGTGGAGATGGGGATCAAGCATACAAGAAGATCCTAATCCTGACCCCGATGTGTAGGGGGTTACTAGTGGTTATGCTCGCCCCGTTTGCTTTCGTTACTCCCCCTATCGGTTCGGTCGGCTAAAACGACCAGCGTAGTGACGTCATTAGATGAAATGCGAGCGGAGGAGAGGAAGAGGATGTAGCTGATATGTCGGTTATCCGTAGTATATTCTAGAAGGGCTTATCAACTCGACCTAGTATAATAAAACTTCCTCTTAAATTAGCGTTATTTATTGCTTCCTTAGATAAATTATGTATATAGTCAATAGCTATATTTTTATATTTGTATTATATAGATTTATATATATATATAATTTATATAATTTATATAGTATTTATAGCTATATCTATCTGTATATATATATATATATAAAAATGTATATAATATATAACCCTATATCTAGGTACTATATATCCTATACCTATATCTTCTACATAACTATATGACTATATATATATAAATGTGTGTATACATATAGTATTGGCTATTATATAATAAACAATACTTATTAATAGAAATATGATTCTAAATAAATCATATATATACATCTTTGATTTGAACAACATATCAGGGTTCACATGTGTGGTTTCATTTATCTACAAGATCTAAACTCGAATAACTCTCACTTATACATACATCATTATATTCATGCACCTGTCACCATGTTATTTACCTACTTAGAAACTGTAACATATGTCCTTATGGGTGTAAGATTATTCTCTCTGACATTATAACATTCCTCTCCTCATTTATCACAAATGTATTCCTTATTATATCAATACCAGAGATTTACGTCGTATTGATCTTAATCTCTGGTACTACCTTTGAGGGTGTTCTATTAGTTTCTATTATAATTTGATAAAAAATATTTCCTTCTTAATAATCGGACATGAATTAATATACGATAAGCAACATCTATGATAACAATAATCCAATACTTATACTCAATATAACAATATATAATATGTAGAGATACCACTTACCATATAACTTGCTACAGAACATGACATTGATCTAATATTCATCACAAAAATATGGATAACGCCTGATGACATACTCATTATATAATCTCATAACACTGGTCCTTACACTTTTTCTCAATTGCTTAGACGTACAACTCATAATTATGGAGGAGTTATTTGCATTATCTATAAATATTCCCTTCATGTATCTCCTCTACGTGACTCTAATAATGATCACCCTAAGACGTTTTCTTGTTCCATTAGTCCCCGCACTCCAATACCTTTAATATATCAATCTTTTACCGACCCCTCTTCTTCAATTCCACCATTCTTCTCTAACCCGTATTCATTTACCCATCTAATGTCTTAATCTAATATCATTGTAGGTTATTTTAACATTGACAATAACTAATCAACTAATTACGATACATTTATACTCAGTATATATACTGTTTGCGCAAATCTTAAACTTCACAATACTTACCCCACACATAAACATGGAAAACCCTCGATATAGGAAAACATAAAACCCTACTCACATCCCATAAGTCATCCAACTTGAACTGTTATTACTTTGTATGCCATTGTATTACTGGTCATCACATTATCTTATTTACCCTTTCATCCCCTAAATCGCCCCATCCCACTATCATTCGTTCTTTCCGCAAAATAAAAATCATCAACACTCACGATAGACTTCCTCTCCTTCCCAAATTACTCATTCGGTAAATTATTTACCTCTCTTTCAACTAGCATTAATTCCTGCGCTTCAATCATTATTAAAAAATCTATCCCTAAACTATATACATCCTGGTATACCTTTACACTACTTAAACGAAAGCGTAAATTGCGTATACTTGAAAATACATGGATAAAAGAAAATTAGTCTATATACTCGCGCTTTATAAAATGAACAAGTCCAAATATAGAAGTGATCTCCTAAAAGCCAACTCGCTTCACATTACTGTATCTTTAGAATCATGCTTATCAGTTTAAAAGAAAACTGTCACCATATGCTTGAAACTCCTAGTAGGTAATAAAAAGATAACTTTGTAACTTTGCAAATTACTTTGTAAGTATTTTATATAATATTATCAGCGTGGTAGATAATAAGGTTATTGAGGATTATGATACGTTCTATGTTCTCAAAAAAATGTATAGATTCGATAAAAGAGATAGTTTAATAGTATTAAGGGGGTTGGGTGTAGCGTTCACTTTCAATAATTATTTTACTTTATAATATTGAAATATAATTAATTATCTTTAAAATGATGTATAATAAGATGATGTGTACTATGTCATTCAAACATAAATATAAGTGCTTTATTTATGTATTATAAACATACTCGCATACAAAATATATTATGTAATATGTATTACACACAAAACTTTATAATCTTATATTTAGGGCATTTGTTTTATTGGATATTCGTGTTAATTAATTTCTTTTAACTTGACATCAACGTGATGGGATTTTACCCTATAGGATACACCCTGACCAAATGAGTTATCAAGTAATATTATTTTTAAACAATAATTTCACTCGGGCGTACAATGTGATCAGTAGTTTTAATTACTATATGAACTTCATGTATTATATATATATATATATATATATATATATATATATATATATATATATGTGTGTGTGTGTATGTATGTGTTTGTATAGTGTATACACGGTATAAACATGTATCTTAATATGCTTAATATACTTAATCTTAATATAACTTAATATGCCAAACCTTTTCAAGTATGTAGAAATTGTATATAGTTATAGTCCTATTCTTGTTCGATATTTTATAACAAATGTTATCTAATATTACTGCAATAATAATGATTTGACGGTAATCATATGCGTTAATATATATATTAGTTCGCGCCTATTTTATATTCTCATTTCGGTCACGCCCATTTCGATTGCGAGAACATGTCTAAACATGTATAGGCATCATAGTTACTCGAACCCACCACTAGGGGTTTAGGTGGCAAATGTATTATACATAACCAATCGGTACAGCTCCCTATATATCCGTGCATACGGTATTTATTTGACCTAGATACGCAAAATGTAAACAAACATGAGATTAGTGTTGAAGAATGTATTTAAAATATGCATAAATAATGATTTTATAAACTTAAAATTCTTGAATTATATTAAATCTTATTATTTTAATTATACATTAAATAAACATTATACTTATATTAATAATCGTAGTTAATATGATATACATATATTATAAATAAAAGTGTTAACTTATTATACCTTTAATCAACATATAAATACTGTATGTAAAGATAAATATAATATTGTATACAATATGAATATATTCAAAGTAATACATTAATAGTTACATATAAACATTTAACTGTTATTTTAAAGTTAATGTATTCTTATCTATGAATTACATGAGTAATATTACAAAAATAAACTAGCTATATTAAAATTAATCAATATGTAATTTATCATTTAATAATAATAAAAAAGGTAAAAATATGTGTTTTTTTAGATTATATTATTGAAATATATTAAATTATAAGTGATATATAAATGTTAATAGATATAAGTATACATATTAATTATATTGTTGTTAACATCATTATTATATATTGAATAATTATAGATATTAGTAGGTATTGAATAATACCTATTGAATAATATATGTATTGATGAAATAATAAATAAATTATTTGATATATATATAATTTTAATGTTCTTAAGAGTAAAGAAAGTTTCTTTAAGAAACTAATTGGTTCATTTACCAGTTTTTCTTTTAAATTGGATGTTATCTGTAAGTAAAAAATAATTAATTTGAAATAAAAATAATAAACTAATAACATATTCATTAACATTACAAATATCACAATAATTAAAAAAAATATATAATTAGATAGTAATTCATATAGTACAAAATTAATATAAATTTCAATTTTATATACAAATTTCACCATGAATAAACATTGTATCTAATGTATTTTCAACGAAATATGCAAATTAGGTTACTAAATAGAATAAATAGGTATTATAATAATAATAATTATGTGGTAACCTAGAACTATTTGGAAATTATACGGTAGATATACACGGTTGTACCAATCTGAAAGAGATCAAGTACATTAAGGTATTACGTTATAGCAATATGGTAAGCTTAAGCTAATAACTACAAATTTGTAGTTAGATGAGGAATATGAGAAGGAGTATGAGGTGTGGAGGAGGAAGAGGAGGAGGAGAAGGAGGAGGAAGAGGAAGAGGAAGAGGAGGAAGATATATATATATATATACATAAAAATGATGTGTGGCTCAGTTGGCCTAGGCGTCAAACACACAAGCAGTATACCATAGGATATGGATTAAAACCTTGTTCAAACCATTACATTATATCCACATACTATTTAGAAGTGATATTATATAATTGTGTATAAATAAATGATCATCTTTCGTTAAAACCATGGATTCATTAACACGAGAGCGTCTTTGAAGGGAAATAAGAGCCATATGGTTATAAGGGTAAACTTCATCTAAGTTCCTGGATGGGATAAATGATCTCCACCAAATAACAATATATATACAAGTTTAATATATTCTTGATACTCAAAGTGTATTGCAAAGTCTGCACAATCTCATATTTATATAGAAAATAGCATCCTTCTCTTTTTATTTTATTATCAAAATCATCTCTCCATATATTAGGTACCTACCCAAAGTTTAGGTACACCTGTACAAATATGATGTTTCTTTATTGTAGTCATACATTATTATATAATTAGAAATATTTATTATTACTCTATTATACTATAAATTATACCATAGATGTTATATTATATAATTAAAATTCCATAAGATATATAATTTAATTCATATTAAAAATTAATAATTTTCATGCAAAATACACATTTCTGTTAAGTTTCAGCTCAAATTTAAATTATAAAATAATGAGATATATTATTTAATTATTGCCTTTTAAAATATATTATTTATAATAACTACCTTTTCAAGTCTTTTGGGGAACTTTTATATGTATATTTTGTCAAATTTGAATATTCGTGATGTTAACTGCAGCGCATATTGTATAAGCTTATTTTTTTTAATTATCATTCATATATTTAATTATATATTTGAATAGCATATATATATATATATATATATATTATAAAGTAAATATACTAGTCTAATATAAAAGTATACAATTATCAATATTAATGTAATGTAAATGATGTAGGGGAATGTACAAAAATGCGGACATTTAACAATAAGTGGTTTTAACATTTTATGACTCATTATTTTTATTTAAAAATTAAAATATATTAATATTATATGATTATAGATATTATTGTGATTTTAAAATTTTATATAATATTTTATATCCATAAGATAAATTTAATTTATACCACTAGATAAACTATATATTATTGATGAATCAATCAGAAAAATTACAATTACATTATTTATAATTAATTGTATGCTAATTTTATTCTAATTTAATTTTTATTATTTGTTAATCAATAATACAATTTAAGTATCTAAATAATAAAAAAAAATAATTTATCTTTATTGGTAGTATTAATATTATAACGCACGCGATTTTAATGAATATCAGAATAGTTCATACTCTGCGCGCTGATTGGTTATAGGGTGTCCGTATTAGGAATTTATATGACCTCTAGATATATGCTTATAACTTAATTAATATTTGAAAAAAAATATAGAAATTATATATGTAATTTTAGAATGCTTTATTTTTTAATAATATAATGTTATATTTTATCTCGATACATTTGTATATTCTTGAGAAGGTTTTAAGTTGACATTTTTTTTGATAAATTTAAAAACGTAATAAAAAAATCAGTTTATTGGATATATCAGCAATATTTTGAATAATAAAAAAATAAAAAATACTTTTATAGACTATTTATATGATTATGAATATTTTATTAATTACAATTTTTTTGTAGGATTTATGGTTTCTGAGATACCGATAGTGTCCGTATTCGGTTACTTTTATCAACAATCCGCGCGCATCTCGTACGCAAAAACGGCTAAGCTGTAGGGCTTGGATATATAACGAGAATATTTACAACACTTAACATATTATTAATCGTAGAAGGCTTCTATAGATTCTATAGACTTCTAGTATACTAGAAGCTGATTGCAAAGTGAACATAAGATGCGGACAATGATATATAAGTGTATCTACTATTAATCACAATTTTAAATGTTATGTATACATATCATGTAATGGATATGTCCGTTGCCATATCCATGGACATGTCCGATATAATGTAATTCTCTTCATAATAATATAACACTTAGAATATATATATACAAATCTGTCTATAGACATCTGTGTATACACAATCGTGTATACCTGTAGATATAATATATTTTGTATTTATTTTAAAGGATAATCATATATGATTACTATAGTATTCCGTATATGCTATTATTATATAAATGTATACAAATGTTATTCAAAAATACTAAATATATTATATCTATATACACGATTGTGTAGACAGATTTGTAAACACCATAAACTTTAGTATACTAGATATTCTAAGGTATAACTATAATATTTATATTATTAAATTGTATTATAATATATGTATAGGATTATAAATAAATGTGGATTGGTAAACAAACCATTATTATAGTAATATGTGAGTTGGTATACTTAATATATATATATATATATATATATATATATATATAAATATTACTAAATGGGATGAAGGCATATTTATAGTATATGTATTATATATAATAAATTGTATAGAATAAATATAATATATTTTATTAATTAATAATATATCCTACATTTTAATTAAATTATATTTATAATTTTATATAATTTATAATACTATTTAGGTATATTATGAATTGTATACCATTTCATTATATATATATATATATATATATATATATAAAAGTTAAAAAATTAAAATTATAAAAATTAAAATTATCTCTTATATCAAAGATTGGTTACAATAATTTCAAATTTTATTTTTATAATTTTATAATTTTATAAATTTATTTTATTAATTAAAATTGTCAGTTTTATAATATGTTCATTTTTATTATACCATTGTTTATTATACCATTACCTATATTTTATTAAATATATGTGTTTATTTGTTGTCTTGTTTCTTTTAGTTTCTTTTAGATTTTAATATTATCTATATCCTATTTAGTTCCTCTATGTTTTATTTTATTTTATTTAATTATTGATGTATTTCTTAGATCTTAATTTTATTATTTTATCATTTATTTATATTATTACATGATGATTACATTTAGTTACATGATAAGTTTCATACATTTTTTTATCATATTTGTTATCATATATAAACAGAAAGTCTTAATATTATGAAATTATTATTTATGTATTATTCTTATATATATTATTATATATATAGGGGAATGTAACCGAATACGGACAGTGCCCGAATACGGACAGTGCCCGAATACGGACACTCTCGGTATCTCAGAAACTATAAATCCAACAACAAAATGTTTAATGAATAAAATATTCATAATTATAAAAATAGTCTAAAAAAGTATTTTTTATTTTTTTATTATTCAAAATATTTCTGATATATCCAATAAACTGATTTGTTTATTACGTTTTTAAATTTATTAAAAAAAATTTCAATTTTAAACCTTCTCAAGAATATACAAATGTATCGATATAAAATATAATACTATATTATTAAAAACTAAAGCATTCAAAAAAATTTATTTTTAATTTCTATATTTTGTATCAAATATTTACTAAGTTATAAGCATATATAAGAATATATCTAGATGTCATATAAGTTCATAATACGGACACTCTAAATGTCTTAATACGGAAACCCTATAACCAATCAACGCATAGCATATTAACTATTCTGATTTTCATAAAAATCGCGTGCTTTATAATATTCATACTACCCATAAAGATAATTCTAAATTTTTTATTATTTAAACACTTAAATTGTATTATTAATTAAAAAATAATAAAAATATTAACTAATTAAATTACAATATATTTTTCATAAAATTAATTATAAATAACGTAATTGTAATTTGTCTGATTGATTCATCAATAATATATAGTTTATCTGGTGGTATATAGGGTGTCAGTATTATAACACAGGGTGTCCGTATTCGGACATGGGAACCGAATACGGACACCCCCGTTATCTATGGAATTAAAAGATTAAATACAATTTTAAAATTACAATAATATCTATAATCATATAATATTAATATATTGTAATTTTTGAATAAAAATAATAAGTCATAAAAAGTTAAGACCATTTATTGTTAAAGTGTCCGTATTAGGTTACTTTCCCCTAATGAAACTTATCATGTTAATAAATGGGTAAATGTCTCGATAGGCAACATTGCTTGTATAATTACCCTGTCATTGCCTACATTTGGTAATAATAATACTAATATATATATATATATATATATATATATTATAATTCACATATATTATTTAACTATTATAATAAATAATATAGAATTTAATACAAAATATTATATTTTAATTTCTATTTTCAATTGATTATTTAAAAGTTAATTTAAAATTGTTTAACATTACAATTTTATTTTACTCATAATTATTACAATAATAACATAGAAAATATATATATGTAATATAATAAATTTACGTTAATATTTATACGTGTTATTTTAATATTCAAATATACTGCCATTATTTAAGGTAAGACTAATTTTGATATCACATATCATAATATACCATAATATATCGTAAAGCTAAAGCGATATATTTGTTAAAATCATAAATCCATCAATTTCAATCCATTTTTTGGTTTTCGGATTGAAATATGTGTTTATAAAGCAATCGGCGTTACTTATAAATATATTTCTCTCGGCTATAGCTATCAAACTTTTGTGAAATATTTGTTTAGGCCTAGTCATACAATACATTATAATTATAATACAACGAATCTTTATTTTTAATTAGTGGGTTTTATAAAACATCATTTATATATATATTAATATAGAAAAATTATGTATGATTGTTTCATGAAATAATAGATAAATAATTATATAACGTATTTATTAGATACACACAACATATTTTTTTATAAAGGAAAATTGTGAATGAAATTATTTTTTCGGGTCTGGACATAACAAAAGTGAGATCCTCACTGTTTATAAATCTATATAAATATAAATCTATTGAGTTCTATAGAAGGATTTTAATGAAAGGGTACCAGTTTTACCGTTCGTAATAGTTACTGCGCAATATATCATCATCATTAAACACGTCTAATTACGATGACTACCGCGTTATTCATGTATGTCCTATAGGACATATATTGTAATCGTAATCTTTATCGTAATATTTTATTTTAACACCACTTCCCTAACCGCCTCCCAACCACCCACCCACCATTAATAGTCAATATTTAGAAACTCCTTAACAGTTAAAATAGGGTTAGAATATATAATTGAAATGACTATAATACCTATATGATACATTTATATAATCTACACATGTTATATTTATGATTACTGTGAACTTGTAAATTTAATTATGAAAATGATAAACTACATTAATATTGACGGTAGGCTATTTACCTATTTATTAATGTTAAAAATACATAATTTGATAATATTTAATGTACCTAATGTACTCGTATTTTAAACATGTAATAAGCTAATAATAGGCTAATAATAGGTAATAAACCTACTTATAATACATATATATATATATATATATATATATATATATATATATATATAAAATATAAATAAATTATTTATTACGAATTAATAATAATACATTTTTTTTAAATAAGAATAATTTAAATTAGTTCTAAAGCACTGAAGCTGAAGCTAAACTTAATGATAATTTACCATATCCTGATAGATTTTATTTCTTCTTTTGTTAAATTCTAAATGGAAGAGATTCGTAGATCCCTCGTGTAAACTCGAATAAGTTGTCATATCAGATATTTATAATATAGGCAATACTAATACCTACTATACCATATATGCTACCTATATAATTAATAAACCACGTATACTAATTATCTAACATTGCAGATATGCTAAAATCCCTAAATCTATACATAGATATTACATTCGGTTGTATTTTGCTGTTGTTGATGGTTATGATTTTTGTATGTGCTTACACTGCTGGTATCAATGATGCTACCGCAGGCGTGTTTAGAAGGGGAGCAAGTTTACACTCAGAGCCTACTCCTGAAGCCGAGGTGTAGGGGGTTACTATAGTAACCACTATAGTGGTTATGCCCGCCCCGTTTGCTTTCGTTACTCACCCTAGGGGTTCGGTCGGCTAAAACGACCAGTGTTGTGACGTCATAAGACGAAATGCGAGCGGAAGAGAGGAAGAGGATGTAGCTGATATGTCGGTTATCCGTAGTATATTCTAGAAGGGCTTATCAACTAGACCTAGTATAATAAAACTTCCTCTTAAATTAGCGTTATTTATTGCTTCCTTAGATAAATTATGTATATAGTCAATTGTTATATTTTTATATTTGTATTATATAGATTTATATATATATATATAATATTGTATGTATATAATTTATATAGTATTTATAGCTAGGTTTGCAAATATATACATATAATTATTACCTATTATATATATATATATATAATATATAACCCCATAGGTACCCTATACCCTATAACTATATATTCTACATAACTATATGACTATATATACATTGGTGTATAAATATAGTATAGGCTAAACTAATATAGTATAGTATATACTAAACAATAAAAAACATTTCCTTCTTAACTATATTAAGTTTAATTTTGTATACAATATTATGTTTTATAATGTAGACTTTAATAGTAGTTTTTACCAGTAATAACTAAAATAGTAACACCAGTTTTAACTAAAAACCTATGAAACCATATTTAATTATATATAGTTTTATGTTATCATAGATGTTACCACAACAGTAACATTAATGGAAAATATCTTCCTTAACCTCAGCCCATCCTGTTATTAATCATTGTAATACACTCTTCAATAATCGCTCATGCTATGATAAGCATAATAGATATATTATGTATATATATATATATATATAAGCAACATCTATAATACAGATTCTCCAATAATCATACTCAATATAACAATATACAATATGCAGATCATATTAGAGTTATATAACTCTAATAAATGTATAGAAAATAAAATTATTCACTCTTCACAGAACACCCCATCAACAACTCCTACTCCTACTCCTTCGCCAATTCCAAAATTCCACAAAAATAAATCTACGTCTTTTACAACTACTTCCACAAACATGACCATCCATACATTTCTTCAATTCTAACTACACTATCCCCATATTTCTCAGCATGATATAACTGCTTAATTAAATGTGCATTACTAAACACCTTATCCATCCGTAACAATAGTTACCTTAAGATCTTATCACTTATCCTATAACTTGCTGCAGAATATGACCTTGATCTAATATGCATCACACAAATATGGATTACTACGCCTCATGACATACTCCTTATATCAACGCTGAACACTGCTCCTTAATCTTTTTCTCATTTTCCTAGACAATATTGTCTACCCATAATTATGGAGGAGGTATTTTCATCTAATTACGATACATTTCTACTCAATATACTGTCGACGCAAATCTTAAACTTCACAATACGTACCCCACACACAAACATGGACAACCCTCGATATCCTCATGTCTCATAAGTCATCGAACTTGAACTGTTATCACTACGTAGGCCCTTGTATTACTGATCATCACATTATCTTATTTACCCTTTCATGCCCTAAACCGCCCATCCCATTATATTTCGTTCTTTCCGCAAAATAAAAATCATCAACACTCATGATAGACTTCCTCTCCTTCTCAAATAACTCATCCAGTGCATTATTTACCTATCTTTCAACTAGCCTTAATTCCCGCGCTCCAATCATTATTAAAAAATATATCCCTAAACTATATACCCTACCTCTTGGTATACCCTTACAGTGTATAATTATACTATGTACGATTAATGCCTTTTGGGATTCAGAGGGTAAGTATACTTATAGTGTAACTATAGTGTAAGCCTTACACTATAGTTACACTATAAGTATACTTACCCTCTGAATCCCAAAAGGCATTAATCGTACATAGTATAATTATACTATGTTAACATTAACCCTCTATATACCCTCCTAGAGGGTTTTATTATAATATTATTATTTAATTAATTTTATTAATACTATTATTATAATAATAGTTTTATAATTTATCCTATCACCTGTATTGGATATTATTACATATATAATCATTGTTATTAATATAATTCAAATACTAGTATTTAAGTATTATAGTAGGTTTTACAGCTGAGTTTTTTTTTAATATGTTTATTATGGTCTATATATTTTAGATTTAGATTTTTATGTTAAAATATAACATTATATAACATTTATTATGAAAATACTTGATTAATTTTAACTAAATAAATATATTAATTTAATTTATAAATGAAATAATTAATTAATATATAATATTTTTTTCAGTTTATTATTAACTAGAATGTTATAAACATTTTATCTATTAGAATCTATATGTATATTTTAATATTTTATGGAGTATTGATTTATTTATTGAAATATGATACTATTTTGAATTAAAAATGAATTATAATTATGTATAATATTACGAATAATAATTCAAATCCAATTTTTTTTCCAGATTTATATAATATATTATATACTTTATAAAATAAATATAACTTATAATATATAATTATCAATATTTGAATAATAATAATAATTTTTTAAATAGGTGTGTACTTTGCGTGTACACTTTTTTATTAAATATATATTATTTTCACATTTTATTAAAAACGGCTGGGACTCATAGGGAAAAATTTTTTAAATCGTAAATCGCGTACATTTATAAAGAAGTGGATACAAGCAAATTAGTCTATATGAGTCCCTACTCACACTTTATCAACTGAACAAACCCAAGCATAGACGTGATCTCGTAAATGCAAAATCTATTCACATTACTGCATCTTATGAATCATGCTCGTCAGATCAAAAGAAAACTTTCAATATATGCGCGAAACTCTTTCGATGATTACTTTCGTCTTAAGCTCACTATAATTACCTATATGTACTAGATACTAGTAACTCATACTTTCATTAATCTCCCATCATATACACCTTTAATAACTCCCACCTTTCCAACTCAGTCACTTAATGTATAAGATATATGCACACTTCTTAAATAACCTAAAAGTTCATCTCCTCTTTCCCGTCTACACGGATCACCGACTCACTCAATATCCCTCTTAATAATATATTCTTTGATTCCATCGAATCCGGCACTTTTCAACAACAATGTTGATGTTATAGGATAATACTTTTAGTTTTTATAGACAACTCTCCTACATCACAAAATTACTAAACTATTAACTACATTTACTACACCTTATTCGTCATGCAATAGGCTATCAATATCCACTACTACTATTATAGCTACTGCCTACATACTACCCATATTCTATTATTGCAATTTTATCCTTAATAATCCCCTCATCATAAATTACTAAACTCCAAATTATTTATCCAGGAACATATTCAACATACCAATAGATATGCATTCCTAGTTAAACTTCATTGCCTACTTATACAACATAGAATCCTCTATAACACCCTATAGGGTATACTACTGGCACATAAAGCAATCCACAATTAACCTTCAGATTACCCAGAATCCTTACTTAAACATAAATTACCAACTATATTAACATTACACACTACACTATTACATTGGAATACCAGAAAACTCGGACCACTTTTGAAGAAGATTCGGACCAGTTTAAAATAACTATATATAGTATACTTCTATAATATGGGTTAAAAAGTGGTCCCAGTTAACCGGTACCCTTACATTGTACTTCAACTATCTCTTAAAAACGACATTCAACTAACATTCACGCCTGGGCAATATCCATCCTAAAATCCTGGAACATCTTCCCTACACCTAACCGTACTACACCATAAATTTTAAACTTTAAGAAACTATTTAAAAAACATTTATTCAATCTAAAAAATTAATTTAACACATATATGAACAGATGATTGCTTTACAAGCACAGTTTGCAGTCTTACAAAATTATGTATGATGAAAAAGTAGTTTTTGTAAAAAAATTTTAAAATCTAATTTTTGTATTTTAATATATACAATCAAGAAATTTTATTAATTATCAATATAGTAGAATAAATATGATTTTATTAAGATTGTTCAGATATGTTTTCTGATCATGTTCAGATAATGTTTATATTCATTCTCCTCTATATACCATGCTATCTTTATACACTATGAACCTCAAATAAAAGGACAATTTACAGGTAGATCAGGTTCTATTAAATATATAGTAAATTAATTTTACTTTTTAAATTAATAAGATTATATAATTAAATAAAATATATAACTAATAATATATTTTTATTATGTATTTTAATAATTAGAATGCCGATTGCGATTATTTTTAATAACTTCAAAATATTAATATGTTGAACATTATTGTTTATTCTATTTTTAACATATTTTAAAATCGACTAATATGAATATATATTGTAAACAATAATTTATAATTATTTTGTTTTAGTACACAGAGTGCAATTGATTAATTATTATTAATAAATGAAGGACGAGTGTGATTGAAAAGTATAAATTTGTTATTCTAGTTAAAAAATAATAATGTTATATGATTGTCATAACATATTTTAAGAATGACTTCGTTTTACAATATACAGTATAATTCAGCTATTGTTTATCTTTATTATAGAGTAATATTACATCTATTAAGCTATTTGTACAATTATTTACTCTACCATAAAACTATGTGACATAGGGAACAGGCTACTAATATTATTTGATCTCTACTTTTATATAAAATTAATGATTACAAATATTCTACATTAAAATATATTATCAATGGTTTCTGCTATTATTTGAAATATATAGGTTATGGATTCAGTTTTAATTTCGTTGTATTCATTTTATAGATGTACATATTAGTATATAAAGGTGTATACAAAGGACACTCATATATACTGGTACATTAAGCATGTGGATAATGTGACTGGTTTCCTATAAGCTCAGGTTTTAATTTATATGTTACAATGTACATGTATTTAAAAAATGATATTAAATTCATTAATAAATAAAAAGTGAATTTAAAACATATTTTCACTACTAGATAGTTAATGCAGTAACAGTAAGCTGTATAAGTCCCTATTGTTAATGTACCTATATAATACAGTGACATATGAAGAAAACACACATAAAATTCATTTCTTATAAATTTATTATACATCCGTACTATTCAAAAATCCATCGGTGAATCGCATTGAGCAATTTTATAAATTAAGTTCGCGAGTCAGGGATTGTGGAGTAGGGCGGGTCGGGGCGGGGGGGGTAGGGGGATATTACGATTTGTCGCGTTAATCTGGGATACGACCTGGGACAGCGTATGATATTATTATGTAATCGTATTGACAATGATTCTGCTGATGATGATGATGGGAGGAGGAGATGATTGTGTCATAAATAAATGGGGGTATGATGATGATATCATCACTGGAAGGCTGATTATGTTGTGTTCAAAGATTGTTGTCGTCGTGCATTTCTGAAATCGGTGGCAATATTAAGTTACGAATGCACATTATATTTATATATACAATATATATATATATATATATATTAATTATTTCAAGGTCGTTCAATAGTATTAACATAGAAAAGAAATTATGAAAAATAATAATTTACACACTAGTAGATACTACCATAAGTGGGATCTAAAGTTATGAAATATAAGCATGGAAAATATGAAATTAATGTCATTAAGATTATCTTATGATAATTATTAGGAATTAATTATGAATGATATCTACTATATATATGCTAAGAATGAGGTACAATACAAAATCATTTGATTCAAATACAATTATTAAATATAAAAACTTAACATCACAAAGAAGGTTAATATATTTTATAATAGATTTAACTTAGAATATTATTGACACATTTATTCTCTTATAATTTATATACACAAATATAATTATACGAGTGTTAAAAAGTATTTTTTAATTAAATAAATGATGTATTATTAGATCAGTATCATAAATATTAAATTTAAAATATGTACATTTATTACAGAATGTATTATATTTACACAGCATAGAATTATTAGGTGTGTTAGTGCATTACGAATATATATATATATACATTTATATATAAATGTGAAATAGTAATATAAAGCCTAAAATATCAAGTAAAGTATCATTGAATGAAATACAAACATAAACAAATGTCAATAAAGAAACTTTATTAAATAATTATTCTGATTAAAGCGGTTATAAAATTAGTTATAAAAAAATATATATTATATATATTTATAGAATAGATAATAATTATATATAATTGAAATTCATAATTAAATGTTAAACAATACTAAATCTAAAGGATTATAATAGTATAAATATGCTACAATAGTAATATATAATCAAATACATATTTATATATATAGTATTGATGGCTCTCGTTTGTATTGATTACGATTTATGAAGTCATATTTAAAATACTCGTTTCTATATTTTAAACACAAGTGTACATGATAAACTTATATGGAAAATGCAAATGTAGTATTGGGTATATATCATAAAATACATCAGTTACTTTTAGTAAAGTATACAACAATACTTGTAAAATATTTTAAATTTGACCTCAGAAATCGTAATCAAAACAAACAGGGCCGCCATAATTAATATTGTCGATATGATACGATGGGTATGCTAGCTGCGTGATATGCCGTACACATACCCGTGCCACACACATGCTAACCGAAGTGATCTCCTATCTTGTTTAGTTCGCTGAGGTTACCTTTAGGATCTATATCGGTAGCCCACGAGAAGTAAACCATAGCCTGCTGGCTGTCCCCGAGTTTCTTAAATACCTACATATCACACAACTCAATATATTACAGATTACTAATATAGGTAATCAATTTATTAAAAGACTTATTTATAGATATTTCGATGTTCTTATTTACAAAAAATATGTTATTTCTATTTTTCATTTATTTTTAAAATTTACAGCAATCGTAAAACGTTTTACATTATTTATATTATCGGGGAAGGGGTACACTATAATACATTATAAATTCTCTATTTTATACTATTCATTGTATAATTCCTATATATATCTTTAATAAATTATTCACCTTTATAATTCATATGAATTTTAAATCCTAATTACATATATTTAGTATATAATGCTTTGTAAATTTAAAACTAGAGTTAATATTTGATAGTTATATCTAAAAATAGAATAATTTATAAAAATCAGGTTTTATTGAAAAATAATAATATATTTGCTACATTATTTACATATTTCAAGCATTAAATTAAGGGGATGTCACATGACGCACGCCACTGTATGTATAGAGATAACAAATATTGGGTCTATACAAAACTAGGTGCACATAATTCTATTTATTGAATAGAGCTATTTTTTTTGTATTCTATTCATTACATTTATACACATGATTCTATATCAAATAATATTTATAATATATATTACTATTATATATATATATATATACTCATAAATATTACAATATTTTAATTTATTGTATTTATATAGAAATTATAATTTTTTCAATTTTACACATAAACATTTAGAAAATATTTTCTTATAGGATTATTTATATATATATATATGTTGTTTATATAATGCCATAAAAATCAGTATAATATATATAATAGTTATTGTGATACCTACATTTATACACCCATCGTGAAATAATTATTCTGAGAAAACAGCAGTTTTACAGTATGAAAATAAATTGATATTATAATCTATTTCAATTTATATTATTATTTATCATAATGTACATACACATATATACAATTATCTTTATAGTAATATAAATGTTATCTACTTAAAATTATATATTTATTTATAAATTGGTAAAAACTACTACATATTATGTATAATATAATGTAATATCTTATAAAATAAATAAAATATATATACATATATATATATATATATATATATACATATATATATATATATATAAATATATATATATATATATTTATATATATATTATAATCAAAGATTTTGCGAAGCAAAGATATAACACTCCCTATGCATGCAACGTAATATAGTAATAGCCCCAACCGCTGCTAGCAGTAGTATCGAAATCACTGAAATAGATTTAGGTTCGGCTCTGTTTGCATACAACAATGTTTTCATTGCTCTATTAAATTACATGCAATATAAATTAGCTTTTACTCACTAAATATATACTTATAGCATTTAAAACATACATATCATATTTGTTTGTTATATATTAGTAATGAACACTTAGTTTTCATCATATAAATATTAATTTAAAGCATATTATTTAACATTTTAAAAGTGTATAGTTAAATACGAATTTACATTATAAACAACGCATAGTTCCTAAAAGTAACCCGCTATAGGTGGCACCAGGGTATTTTGTATACAAATTCGAATTACACGATTTCGCGTAAGTGTTATATCTTTCCTTCGGAAAATCTTTGTTATAATACAACTATGGAGATTCATTATATATTAAATAATGTAATATATATTATCATATTCGTCAATTTATAAAAAATAATAATATAAAATACTTTTATTTTTGAATAGTATTGTCAAAAAACTACTCCTTTTTATGGTATTTCTATTTTGAATTAATTGCTAATATTTTTACAGATACTAAAACACACTATATTTATTAATATTATAGAATAAATACAAATTAATGTTGTTGTTATCATTTTGAACACTTAACAAACTTATACACAAATATAATAATATCAGATATTGTATTAATTAGTTGATGAATTTAGTAACTATATATGTATTGATCAAAATCATATCACATGGATTAAAATGATGATGTTTCAACATTAATTAATGTTAAATGTTAATAATGAGTAATTAATTAGTGACTATGTGACTAGAGGAGTGATATCAACCTTTCCCATTAGGATGTAGATTTGAGCTTCCTTGGGAGCCTGTATTCGTAGTTCTTCTAAATCAGCAAGCGCATCCTGTCATCGATGTCAACTAGGTTATATAACACATTCGGAAGAGGGGTGAGGGAGGGGGGGAGGTTACAACATTACCTTATATTTAACATTAATATTGCTAAACATATAATATATGTACTGATTAAATGATATTAACAATATAAGGTGTCATGCTAGACCTGATAATGTTGCATGCAGTATAGCACGTAGGCTCTGTTGTATTTGCAGAGTTCACTTTTGGGCTGTTTGTCTAGTGCGAGGTTAAGGGTGTTCAATGCCTTCTCATGTTTACCCAGCGAGTTCTCCACCTGGTGGTGAGTGTGGTGGTCATCGAGAGCTAACACTACGTGCTATGTATATTATATTATATATATAACTTAATAATTAATAAGATATGATGATCTTTTTTGAGTTAATATACTAAATTCTCTACCTACAGCCTCTAGTATATCAGATGTATGCTGTAATAGATGGTGTGATGTATGATGTAATAGATGGTGTGATGTATGATGTAATAGAATGTGTGATGTAATACTAACTATTCCTATATGACATAGGAGAACAGAACTTGTTTTGTTGATGTTGTAGGCTTTGTTGAAATATACTTCTGCCATCTTCATCTTCTCCTGTTTGTAGTAGATTAAACCCAATCCAGTCCTATTAGTAGTAGTAGTAGTAGTAGTAGTAGTAGTAGTAGTAGTAGTAGTAGTAGTAGTAGTAGTAGTAGTAGTAGTAGTAGTAGTAGTGTAGTATTATAAGAGGTATATAAATATGTGATTAAAGTATATTATAAAAAGTGTAAATATAATAAATATAATTTATTTTAATAATAATTATATATAACATATCATTTCTTATGTTCCCATATTTTAGTGATATACTGATCATTTATTTACTATATCAAAGTTTTATTTGAATTCAAAATTAACTCTAAATTGTAAAAAGTTGTAAATGTATTAGTTAAGTACTAAAAAATGTGTAATAATCAATTGTATTCATTTATATAATATATTAATATATATATATGCTATATAGTAGTAATATAATAAATATTCAACTAATAAAATTAACGATGTATGTATTATACGATATATATATGATCACATGACTGTATGACTAACCAGCTCGGATAATGTCTCTTGTTGATGCTGAGGGCGGTACGGAAACTTTGAATTCCGTTTTCAAACTCCTGAATGTAGATGTATTCGTGCCCCATCAACGAGTAGGGGTAGGCAAATGACTTATCAATCTGTGGAGTAGTAGGACCGGTAGGGTTTAGTAGAGGTTGTGCCTTGGGAGGCAGTGGGCGTATTGCTTACTCTATAATGTATACACAAGTTATTCGCGCATGCATGTTTACTTCATAGCGTAGTAATTGTTAATATTAACGTAATTCTATATCGGAACACAAAGTTATGATCTATCATTGTATTCCGTTTATATATATTCTCACTAATTAGTTTGTATTAAACGGTAGTATACACTCAGAATTAGCAGAAGAAATATATATGACCTCAATTAAAGGACATAACAAGTACTATATTACAAAATGATATTATGAAATATGAATATTATACTTGTAAGCGCATGTGTATTAACTTTTTAAATAGATTCGCGGTGTTGATTAATCAATCTATAGATTTATGTTATATATAGTTAGCATAGTAACCATAGTGGCACGTTTGAAGTACTGAATGGCTTGAGAGTGTCGTTTCTGCAGACTGAAACAATTGCCGACGGCACACAGGCTGTACGCAGAGTTACGGTGCATCGAAGTGCAGAGGTCGGCGAGAGAAGACAAGGTCGACTCGTCATTGAGGTGCCACAAGGTCGTCGAGTAGAAGTCGGCCGCTTGTACATAGTAGGGATTCTTGAACATCAGCGCTTGGTATACTTCCTTAGCCTAAGGCGGAGTGGGGGAGGGGGGTAATGGGCGAATAGGTATAACTGTGCTGCGGTGGTGACTGATTAAAGATTACAATACTAGCTATCGATAAATACTGAATTAAACAGGGGATGATGATGATTAGAGAACAAATACTCCTAAAGAATACACTTATAATTGAAACAAGCACATATAGAGAAATTGAAATGAGCAGGAAGGATATGATGATTTCATAATCATTATTTATCAACTAAAAAAGTATGTTGTGAATTAAGCTTGGAGTATAATTTAAAAAAGTTATATATAATTATACTTAAATATATATATATATATTTCAACAATAATCAACAATATAACAACAATTATTTTAAGGGAAAAGAGTGTAACAATGTTTAAAAAAATATTATTAATAAATTATTCATTTATTTAGTATATTTTAATTATTGAAATATATTACCAAAATAAAGCATTTATGAGAGCAATAAAATATTACTACATTAGTGAATTAAAAATGTCATATATTAGCCAAATATTGCTATTTAATAGATAACAAAAATTCATAATAATAAAATTATAATTGGTTAACATCTTTTTAAAAATATATTTGTATTATTATGTTATATTATTAGAATGCTGCTGATTGAATAAACTAAATTATGCAACATTATACATATATATTATATAATAAAATTAAATCAAAGAATATTTGTACAACTATTAGTAGCCCAGTGTTATTTGTAGGCCCACTTTAAAGCCAAAAATTATTAGTAGTATTATTATGTGATATTATATAATAAATATATAATAAATATATAATAAGAAAAAGATATTTTATATTTATTCAATTAAATTAAAAATTTATGAGAAAATATGCAATTTTAGCTCTAATATATACGAATATTGATACTATAATAATATATATATATAATAAATAGTGATATTAAATTAAAATAAATATGAATGTTTGTCTAATGCCGAAAATATATCAGCGATATTGCTATACCATCACTGTTTATAAATTATATAGGATTATGATTACATTAATTACGATTAAGTAATATTTATGCATTATTAATAAAATAATATATAAAAGAAGTGATCATATTAATTAGGGTAACAATAGATAAATTATGAAAATAAACGAATACAAAATGAAGAAAAAAAACAATTTAAAAAGATATATAATAAATTGCAAAATGTTTTTTTTACTTCACTATATATATATATATTTATGTTATTCATTGATAATAGATTCATATTATAAAGTGAAGATTAAAATTGATCAATGATAACTTATCATTGGAAAAATAATTATAAATTATTCAAATTTCTAAAGAATTATATTTTGATTATTTATTCTATAACTTTGAAATGGGTTTACTCATTTTCGTGTTCTTACTGTGAGTGATTTAGTGTACATTTTACATTTGTATTTACTTGACTTCGAATATGACTGTTAGTTGAAAACTTATGTTACCTTAGATACAAGTTATTATTCAACAAATTATTCAGTTTGCAGGATATTCATTTTTCTCAAAAAATTTAGATATTTGTTCAGATTTAATTAAATATCCTCCAATGATAGTAAAAATTACTAGTATTAGTATGTCTCATTGTTATGTATGTATATATTATGAATATAATAAAATAAAATGTATCGTAATATCTCACTTAATAAAATATTAGTACAAAGTTTAGACTACTCAAATTAACATAGAGGATTAGGGAATAATATTAATGTGTACCTCATCCCTAAGTAAATAACACATCAAGTGATCAATATTAAACAATCGCGTTTAATAATTCATCTCAAACAACGTACGATACCTTTTCGTAGTGCATGGTTTCGAATAGCGTGCGGCCAATCAGAGACTGTATGTAGGCACTACTCAGGTGGTCACTGGGGAGTCGTTCTAGCTTCTCGATGGCTGCCTCCGATTCAAACTTGGCAATGTTCACATAGGCAGAAGCGATGTCTTTGAGGAGCATCAATAGCGAGTCTGCAATGATGTCCGTATGAGTCATTATGCGTGCAATAATGTTAGCGAGGGTGTGGGCGGATCTTATTCGACTTGTTACAGCCGGGGTGGGGTGAAATTATTTGTTTTCTAATTATAAAATTTTACGAATTTAACAAATCTATTTTGATAGGTAACGGATATAAGTACAAATTTAAATTATCTAGGGTTAATCATATAAACATTTTTTAAGGCTCTAAATATTAATATGTTTATATATCAATAGTATATCTAATATAATATATTAAATATTGTTGATATATTGTAAATAATTAATATCACAAAAGGTAACGATCAAAACTTATCGAAGAATATTTAGAAATCAATTTACATTTAGCGGAGATCAAGATAGTTGACTAGAGTGTAATAACCGAGTGAGTTAACTTGCATGTTTACTAGGAGATCACGAGGAGAGTTATTGACTGCAACGAGTTGGAGAAGGCACAGTTAGAATAGAAGCATGAGTTGTACTAGACTATTAATCAATGCGCCCATTATTAATACAAGCCTAACTATGCATGTAAGCTTAATTCAGTTTACTGTAGAAAAATAAGCCACGATCTTAAACTGAAATGGATAATTTCAGCCAATTTAATTACTTAAATGTGACCTTCGACCTAATGTTAAAGGTCATAGAAAATATATTGATAGGTGATCAAGGGTGAACCTTTCATCTTTTTTTTGGGCAGGAAGTTCTGACTAAGACGACAAGTACGCTTTTTCTTGTTTTCTTTGACAGCATTCAGCATTAATTTCTTCTGCAGTGGAGGAGGTTGTTGAGCTGATATCAGAGGAGACATCAACGGCGTTAGAGAGAGGGTGGGCGTCACCATGCTAGACTCCAGTTTCATGACGCCGAATTTCGGTGATATCGAATCCACGGCCGACAGTTGAGAAGGGGGTGCGGCTGGGGGCGGAGTCTGTTGTAGGGGCAGCGGTAAAGGGGTGTTCTTACTTTGAGGGATGGCTACGGTGGCGGTATGATGAGCTGAGAAGAGAGACGGAGTGAGGTAGTTTCCGAAATGTAGGGGGGATGGGGCTGTAGAGGAAAGGGAGCGGGGTACGAGATGAGGAGGCGGAGTCTGTAAGAAGGTGTTACGTCCTGCGGTATTCTCCGTTTGCTGAGTTAGGACATTCAGCTTCGACGCTGCGTATTCCTGTTAATAAACCGATGGAAAGTTAGTACGCAGGCATTAGATTCACATCCGGCTACATTGGGTAATCGTAAATAATCTATATTACATTAATATATTGCTCTTTAATATATTAAATATGAATTTTAATATTAAAGATTACCTTTTTAATAATTTTTATTTATATATACTTATTGTATAAATATTACTAGCTTAGTATAGTACAACATATATTCTAATGCAAGCAGTGTTGGGGTATGAAACTTTTTTAAATTTTAGTGTTAAATAACTTCAACATATCTATTTGTGATTGATTGATAAACAATTATCAAATGTCAATAAATAAACATTAAAAATTCAGCTATTTTCAATATATCATGTAATCAACTTTTATTATTTTATGATAAATTTAACCAAATACGCATAAACTCCTGTACATTTATAGAACAAATTTCAAAATTGTGCTTTTTTTCTGATTACATGTAAAGAGTAATATTCAAAGCTGATAATATTAATGACATTTAATTGATTTTAATTTAATTGACATTTAATTGATAATTTAATAGATAGCTTAATGAATATTTAATAAATACATAAATATATAATACGTAAATTTTACGTTAGATTTTCATATAAATAGTTAATTTTAACATTATTAACAAAAATGTATAATATAAATTATTATTATTTATTAAAATTATATATTTTCTGTAATATATACATATCAATTAATTTAATTTTCTAAAAGTAAAATTCAAATTATTTTTTGATAAAATATAATAGAATATATGTATTCGAATAATCGATACTAAATCGAATAATAACTATAGAAATAAATACAAACATTTTTACTTTCATTAAAATCTTTAAATATATTGTTGGCATCACTTTTAGAAAATGTTTCCGCGGGGTCTGCAAAATAATCTGTAGGAAGTAAGATTTGTGTTAAGGATTATATACCTTTTGAAATAGATTGAATAATATAAGAAAATCAATATAATAATAAATTGTAAAGAACAGGTACTGGCTAGAGATAAACGGATAAGATAATAATAAATAAAATAACTAAAAAAGTATTTCAAAAGTATAAAATATTTCAAATATTGATAAATATTGCCAATAAATTATGTTATGTTGACAAATTGTATAATATAAATTTATATATTTTGATTGATCAAGGATTCATATTATATATAAATAATGATTTATCACTAGTTAAAAATAATGATTTAATATAATATTATAATAATGAAATTTCCAAACAATTATATTATTCTAAAAATATAAAATTTATTTTCTCAGTTTTTTGATGTTGGCTTTTAGCTTATTACAAAAATAAATTCTGTAAAGATAATAAACTTTTTTTCAAAAAAAGCTTTAAATATTAGTTTTCCGAATTTCATAAAATATACTTGTTTAGGTAACCAGTGGTATTTTATAAATGTCTAATCTAATATGAATTTCAATAAATATTTTAATAAAATAGTAGTATATATTTAAGTAGACATTATTAATAAAGATATATACTATTTGTGCTTTCCCTAAACAAATACAAACATAATTTCACACAAGAAACACATTTAAATTATAAGATGTTTTAAATAAAAATATTTATATGTAACATAAATAAAATAAATAATTTATTTTAAAATAAAAACTCATGAATATCTAGATAATAAGTACATTCCAGTTTATAACTATATATTATATACTATTTGATACAATTATATATGGTTTAAAGCATAAATATTACATTATATAGTGATTACTTAGTACTATTTATATTTATATATTACTAAACCCATATCGCACAGATTTTTAAACGAAACCCAAAGGAAGGGATTCAATTTCAAAGCTTTTTTTAATGCATCCTTAGCTAGAGGTTCCCTCTCTGTTTTACTGTTTTATGATTAATACATATACAATTAGTATCAATTTATTAACAAATAATTATATATATATATATATATGTGGGGATAAGATAATAATAATTAAATGAATATAAATATTTATATTCAAATAAAATAAAATATTTAAAAACTGAACGTTCATATTCCAGACTATATAATATTTAGCTATATTTGAATTTAATTCCTATATGTACCTATATATATATATACATATAATGTGTTGATTACATATATGGAGTAGTTACCTGTATATTTTAGCCAATAGCTGCAGAGCGAAGGGTGCTGTCTCCCCATACTGCGCAACTAGATCTGATATAGTGTTCTTGTTTGTGAAGATGTTGCCCATTAGAGTGCTTTCAGCTTCATTGTATCTGTATGATGGTGGTGGTGATGATGTTGATAATGTTGATGATGCTGATTCAACCTTCAACGTGTTAAAATTATATTTATATATATTTATATATCAATCGTTATATAATACATTTTATATTAATTAATATATTATAAAATAGTTTATTTAATAGTTTATTTTAGTTTAAAACTTCTAAATAAATTTACTTTCAAATATTGCAATACAATAAATGCATTAATTTAGTTGGAATTTCAGTTTTTATTGACAATAAATATAGATGAATTCTATCTATCTTATATATTTAAAAATGTCCAAATTATGCACCATTGTTCATAAATATGAAATTTGTTCAATATAATATTCATATTAAAGGGAGGTTTACCCTTGCACACATCATGTACAACACATGTTATTTATTTACATGACAATAAATAGGCATAGGTATACAAAGGTCTATTTAAAAAAGTTCATTTATAATAATATATATTGAATTAATTTGATTTATTTTATTATATATACTAGATAATATCAAGTAGATATATATTGCTATACAATTATAGATAGATATTTCTCATATATAATAATAGACTGAAACATTTTATATTTGTTCTGGTATTTTTTATAAATGTGTTATTATAAATAAAATTGTATCTATTAGTACCAATATATATGAAAATATCAAGCTATAATATTATTTATGTTAATATGTTACTGGTTTAATTATGTTACTTATATATATATATTTCAAAATAACTAATAGTATAAATATTTAATTATCTGCACTCTTTATTTGTTATAACTCTTTTGAATGCATAGAGATAGCATATAATGTTGTATAATGTTGTATAATCGTTATATAATACATTTTATATTAATTAATATATTATAAAATAGTTTATTTAATAGTTTATTTTAGTTTAAAACTTCTAAATAAATTTACTTTCAAATATTGCAATACAATAAATGCATTAATTTAGTTGGAATTTCAGTTTTTATTGACAATAAATATAGATGAATTCTATCTATCTTATATATTTAAAAATGTCCAAATTATGCACCATTGTTCATAAATATGAAATTTGTTCAATATAATATTCATATTAAAGGGAGGTTTACCCTTGCACACATCATGTACAACACATGTTATTTATTTACATGACAATAAATAGGCATAGGTATACAAAGGTCTATTTAAAAAAGTTCATTTATAATAATATATATTGAATTAATTTGATTTATTTTATTATATATACTAGATAATATCAAGTAGATATATATTGCTATACAATTATAGATAGATATTTCTCATATATAATAATAGACTGAAACATTTTATATTTGTTCTGGTATTTTTTATAAATGTGTTATTATAAATAAAATTGTATCTATTAGTACCAATATATATGAAAATATCAAGCTATAATATTATTTATGTTAATATGTTACTGGTTTAATTATGTTACTTATATATATATATTTCAAAATAACTAATAGTATAAATATTTAATTATCTGCACTCTTTATTTGTTATAACTCTTTTGAATGCATAGAGATAGCATATAATGCATCTCAATTGTTACTAATGAAAAATCAATTTTGAAATATAAAATAAGTAATAATTGTATTTTTATATCAAAGATTTTCCGAAGGAAAGATATAACACTTACGCGAAATCGTGTAATTCGAATTTGTATACAAAATACCCCAGTGCCACCTATAGCGGGTTACTTTTAGGAATTATGTGTTGTTTATAATGTAAATTCGTATTTAACTATACACTTTTAAAATGTTAAATAATATGCTTTAAATTAATATTTATATGATGAAAACTAAGTGTTCATTACTAATATATAACAAACACATATGATATGTATGTTTTAAATGCTATAAGTATATATTTAGTGAGTAAAAGCTAATTTATATTGCATGTAATTTAATAGAGCAATGAAAACATTGTTGTATGCAAACAGAGCCGAACCTAAATCTATTTCAGTGATTTCGATACTACTGCTAGCAGCGGTTGGGTATATTACTAAATTACGTTGCATGCATAGGGAGTGTTATATCTTTGCTTCGCAAAATCTTTGTTTATATATTATAGAACTCATATAAGATATAAGAATATGTATTACATATTTTTTTTATTTGATTTATATATAATAAAAGTTCTTTTTATGTTATATCTTTTTTATAGATACTAAAAAATATAATATAAATTAATATTATATAATACATTTTCTTTATTTATAACGGATTTGAAACCTGCTCTTAGAGATACATTAGTTCGAAAATATTGCAAATTTTATTTATATTGTTTGAAATTTTAGAATCAAAATTTATTTTATAAGTAATATAAAAACAGTTTTTATAAAGGTTGGAAAAAATAAAATTATTATTGATATCTCATTATGGTTTCAATATAAGAATTGTATAAACATTTTATCTATGTAAATATCTATATATATATTTATATTTATTAATATAATACATATAATACATTATGTTTTTCAACCTTTATACAAAGTTTATATATATATATTATTATATATATATTTAATATATTATATTACATATATATTTCGTTGTATAAAAAAGTATTTTAAAAGGTATTTTATTTATCTAATACTGCATGAGAGTTTATTACATAATTTTATATATATAAGAAATATATTATTCAGAAATAATTAGAAAATAATTTTATTTTCATATATTTATACTAATATTTAATTGTATAGTAAATGCCCACTAAATTTACAAGTACAAATATATACTTTATAACTATGAAAAATTGTAAGCACTATTCCAAAATAGATTATAGATATTGTAGACATTATAGACATTATAGATTATAGACATTATATATTTTGATACAATTACAATATATTTATAGTAGTTATCACTATTTATGTACATGTAAAAGAACAACATTGTGCTCGATTCCATTGGTACTTATTTTTAAAATTATTATATTCTTCAGTTTAAAATATAAAAAATATATAACACATAGTTAATTTCAAATATGAACAATTTTAATCAGATATAAATACGATATACATATTTCTATAATATGTAATATCTATTTTAGATAATAATTAACTAAACTTCAAAAAAAAAATCCATTTAAAATTATATAATTAATAATTAATAACAACAAATTTTAAATAATATTTAAAAAAAAATATATGATTTGCTTAATATTTTGTAATAATAGGTAAAATAATAGTGATAAATCTAATGAAGTTATGTGTATTAGAATAATGTAACGTATAATACAGTCGCTATTACATCATTACACACATGGCATCTAACTACTAATGATGACAGCGGGTTGTTAACCTGTTAGTGTCAAGATAGCACTTGGCGAGGAGGAACTTGAGTCTCGGGGTCTGGCGGCACTCTTTGGTCAGCAGGAACTTGACCGCTTCAAACTGACCGGTCCGATAGTAACACGACGTCACCGCGTATAGGCTTTCCTCATTGGCGACTGATGGGGTGCGGGGTAGATATGGGGTGCGGGGTAGATATTAGGTGCCGGGGCTACGCGTCATTTTCTATTGAGAACAATTTAATTTACACCGCAAAAAAGGGAAATCGTACGATATTAATAAGTCAAATTGATTTTTTTGTGTACGCAATAACTGGTATTCAAATGTCGTGGTAATATTATTAGCGATACCTGAATCTAATGATAAATAATGCAGCTAAGGACAAATAATGGAAGTCGGTTACTGGACTCGAGTAGCAACATTACGAAGGCTTAATCATCGGAGACACTTCGATTATCGTAAACAACACGACAAGGAGTTTATATGAATATATGTAAATGTATTTATATATATTAGCATTAAATATATCGCAATACTAATTGCTTATTGATTATATTATTTATTGATTATAGAAATGATGGAACATTGTCTATAGAACTTTCCGGTAACGATAGTTAATTGATAATTTAAATAATTAGATACGTTTTATTTTATGATATATATTCACAATTTATATATATATATATATATATAGAATTTATAATACTGATATTTTGGAGGATATATTTAAGCTTAACTAAATGAATTGACTATTTAAACTACCTTCTGAATGGAGACGTTCCGCTAAAAATGTGGCGTTTTCGTAATCGTAATGATTCATACATTGCCAAATCATAGCCTGAGAATAGTGTAGAATTAATCATTATAATGAGCTAAAATATGAATTTAACAAATTGTTATTTTTAATAATTTAATAAATAAAATAATATTTACTATATTAATAAAACAAGAAATAAATTATCATCTAATGATAATGATTCATTATAATTTCTTCATTATTTACTAGAATAAATATAATATATTATATATAAATTTGAATTATCTGAAAACAGGCATCCGTTTGTTATTATAAGAATTTCAGAGTTCAAGATTGCTTATACTTATATATACATTACTGCACATTATACGCATTATAAGATATTTTATAGTAACACAATATTTTATATGCTCACACGGGGATATAATGCAGCTAAAAAAATTAGCAAAATAAAACCAAACCAAATAAATCACACAACCCCAAAATAAAAATTGAACTCTGGCATTTTAATAATAATAATCGGTGGCCTGCTTTTAGATTCATGTATAACTTTATATACCAAAATATAAAATATATCTACTAATAAATGAAGTTAATTCAATTTATAGGAATAGTTATATTCAATACATTAAATATAATATTGGTTAAAATTAAATGATAGCTATTAAAATAATAATTATATATAATATATAATATTTGGTTAAATTTATATCAGTTGAAATCATTTGTACAAACAAAATGTATATATATAATAATAGTATTATGACAGCAATTTACTAATTCATAAATTATGTTTATCTAATTATTCATAATTCATAGAAAGTATATTAATTAATTAATAATTATTAAGTTTAAGTTAAACTTACTATAATAATATTATATTAAATATATGAGTAATCTACATTTACTTTGATTTACTTACTAATATATATATCCCTATTAAAATCAGGTTAATACATTTTATTAATACTATTAATAATAAATGGTTATTAATCCAGATTTAATAAATTAAATAATCTTGATTATCAAATTTATAATTTAAAAATACATGTGTTATACAAATATTTAATAATACATAATTTATTTAATTGTAATATTATTAAAATTTATGATTTATAAAAAATGTAATAACATTGGAATTATATTTAGTATAACAATATAAATAAATAGTTAAATTATTAATACAATATTATGTATATTATATACTATATAGCATATTTTATTTTTAAATTCTAAGGACACGATAAAACAATAAACCAAAAAATAAAATTATAAAATAATAAATATACAAGATATCTTACACGTATATTAATACATTCATATAGGTTTATATATGGAAGCATATTAATTTAAACTATTATATTATTTATAACTAAAATTACTATTAAATAATATATATCCAGTGGTATACTTATAAAATATAATAATACAATTATCATTAGTAACGTATTTTAAAAATATAATTATTATATTTTAATAATAAATACTTAAAATACAACACGTAACTTATAAATCAAATAAGTAAAGTTATGTTATATGGTGTATATAAACCTGAATTGGCTCATGTATAGTCATTTTTAATATTAATATTGATTACGATAATGTATTTAATATAAACATTTAAAGAGTTTACAATCTTAAATTAATAAGTTGAAATAATAAACAAATGCCATATATCGCCGTAAGGTGGCAGAACCGTTATCGGATAATATCAATAATATATTATATAATATAAACACAGGACATATGGCACTATATCAATATTATATTATAATAACTGGCTTGTTTTCATTGTATGCTGTTATAGGCAACAATACAAATACATTGATGCGCATAAATTAGTGTGCTTGTCATACTATTAGATGTTTACCATAATAAAGGACAATTTTTTTATTAAATATATATATATATCCTGATATAAAAGATATATATTAAATATAAAAAATATTGAATATTGGATATAAATATATAGAATAATGAATAAGTAGTATATATTATAATAGATAATATAAATACCTAAGTATAATACACATATAGAATAATTACGAATAGAATATATATATATATATTTTATTATTTTTATTTTTATATATATATATATATTTATATATATTAAATAATATATATATACATTTAACTACTGTGTATATTACATACGATTCGTTATTCGTATGATACGAATAACGTCGTATAATACGTAATATATACGACGTATATGTAGCCTATATGTAGCCTATATATCATGTAATGAACGAAGTGCATTACACGTACTACGTATTGTGCATTACATGATATACAGGCTACATATTCATATTATTTACTAATTATACCTATAATATGCCTACCTATATGTATATAGGTAGGTTATATTTATATAGGATTTAAAATATATCCTATATTTATACTATTATATAAAACTATGCACGAGGAAGTATGAGCATATGTAGCATAGGTTATCAATAGCCTATATATCCCTCCTTAAAATAAATAGATAGGCGATGGCTAGGATATATATTTGAAATTTAATTAAATATCAACATGAGTTAAGGATATTATATTTGAGTATACTGGGTGTATGTACATAACATATAAAATAGGCTTGGCGCTATATACAAAATGTAGTACTATCCCAGTATACTCAAATATAATATCCTTAACTCATGTTGATATTTAATTAAATTTCAAATATATATCCTAGCCATCACCTATCTATTTATTTTAAGGAGGGATATATAGGCTATTGATAACCTATGCTATATATTCTGTCACGTGATGGTGTATAGGTTATATGCTATAGCATACCTATAGGTACCTACATACTTATACCAAAGCCCTTTGCTTATACTACATGCATGTTTATGCATAACTTTTTATAACCATGGTTATATATAGGTGTACCTATATCGAGGTTGGCGAAAGTACGTCACAAAACACAATGGATATTGCATAATCAAATAACGTATACGTAACGTAACGTAAAGTAACGTATAGGTATAGGGCTACAATAATACACATATAATTATGTATATATAGAGTAGGGCGTATACTATATTGATTTAATTATAAATATGAGGTGCTGAGATACGATGCATATTGCATGAAACCGAATGCTACGTTGGGTGGGCATTCTCATCAATTATTGACCGATCTACTTTACTAAAACATTACGCGTCGCCGTTCGTGTTTAATTAAGACCATGCACTCGCAACAACTTCTCCATGGTTTCGTACTTCATGCATGGCTTCATATCGAGAAGGTCACCCCTAAGTAGTAGGCTCGTACTGTATACACGAACGTCCTCCGTGTTAGGTGTATATACTTTCATAACCACATCTTTTAATAAGGTATATATATAATAAATGGTATACTACACATACTATAAGGTATCTTTTATCAGTAACAATATTAGCTTACTAAAAGAGAATGGAGCTTTACATTACATAATATAGTACTCGAGTAATCCAGAATAATCCCGCGAATACGAAGCGATATCGTAACAATGGACCGAGGGAAAGCGGAAACTCTAGACGCCGATAAGAAAGTGAAGATAAGAGGAAAACTGAAAGCGATATTCTACTTCGGGTCGAAGAAGAAAAATGGAAATTCGGAGAAATCGCGAAAATCGGAGAACGCCGAATTTTCTAAGAAAAGCTCGGACGTAACTCGAGAACAAGATGAAGATGAGGAGGGTGAAAAACAAGAAATTGTAAACAATGGTGATGAAATAGCGGATCATAATGATGTGGAAGAGGCTGAAGAGGAGGAAGAGGAGGAAGAGGAGGAGGAGAATATAAATGATAATCACAAACCGATACGTCAGTCGGCGTGGGGTTCCAGCGAGAAATGCATCAGCGAAACTTCCTCTCAACCGGACCAAGGGATGTTGCAAGATGACCAAGGGGTGTTGCCACCGACACCGGCCATTGTTCCTAAATCCTCGAAGATGGCGCAGTTATGGAAAGTGATATCGCGTCGTAACGTCGAGAAACTGAATAAACCGGCGAACGAGGTTTCCTCGACCCCGATAACTCGACATCCCGTTATAACGAACTCTCTCCGAAGTGAGCGAACGGTAGATGAGCTATGCAGCATCAGCGATGATGACGTCACAGGTAGTGGTGAATCATCGCCGGTGATATCAGTCGGACACTCGCTATCTTCGTCACCCGCCAGGGGGATATACCCGCAGAGTAATTCCCGTAGACAACTCACTATCGAGAGGACATGCAGCGATTCGGTGTTGTCCTCTTTCGAAACTGCCGCCAACGGTTCTCAGCCAATCAAAAGCAGCGATATGTTCGCCGCAAAGTCTTGCACCGCTCTACCGAAACATCCGTTAACGATAGGCCAGAGGTTCCGTGGTGTATTCGCGTTGCGACGAGCTGCTAAACGAATGCGAAAGAATGCTGCTAACAATAAAGGAGGAGGAGGAGGTGGTGGAGGAGAAGGAGAAGGAGTTGAAGGAGGAGTAGGAGGAGATAAAGAACAACAACCGATACGAAAGAAAAGGGGTATATTCCAGCGTTCCAAAGCGATAGAAACTAAGCTAGCCACCCCCTCGCTCGGTTCGCTCGAGTACCCTAACCACGTCCACAACAAAGACGGTGATCAACCAGACTTGCGCATGACTAACAGAGGTTCAGTGGTGTCTATATCATCACCAGAACAGCCACCACCAGGTGTCGTGGTTTACGATGACGTCACTGTGGTATCTATAGATCCGTATACGGAGCCACTCGATTCGCAATGCAGCGATCATTCGTCCGATTTCGCGGATAAAATGTCAAAAGAGAGTAGTTGCGAACTAACGGATCTAGTGGCGTGTAATCGAGGTAACGAGGACGAAGTATCCGACCTCGATAGTATCGCCGACCGTAACCTCGATGAAGGGAAGGACGACCGATCGAAGGACATGATGAAGACACGCAGGAGGCGGAGTTCCATATCGGATTCGCTGAAATCCCTGGCGAGTAAAACATCGAGGTTCCGGAAGGCAGTGTTGGTCACCAGGGTGGTGAACATGTTCTCGCGGCGTAAGAAACACGTGTCCTCTGTGCTGGCTATACAAGAGGACGATTCGGATACAAGTCGCACATCTTCGCCGCTGTTATCTATACCAACGGAAGTAAGTGACCACGATAACGATGCCGAGAATAGTATGGGACACACCGATAAGAGGGTACTTACCCGACCGGATGTTGATCCAAATAATAAACATACCTCCGGAAGTATTGCCTATATCGGAGAGAGGATAGCATCGGTAGATAAATCCGCAATCCCTACCATCGCCAGGTTATGTTATTTAATAATAATTATTAAATTAATAAAACGAATTAATTTTCAATTATTCATCGAACTATTAACCTATTACGGATTTATTAATTTTGGTATATAATCTGGGAGATATCATTAAATGAATATAGTTATTTAATATAATTTAATATAATTAACTATTTTTATTTCATTATAGGATATCTAATAATGTGGAAAGTAAAATCTTACCAAAACAACCTTCTATCAAGAATCCTACTGATGTAATTAGTGAAATACCGAATAATAAAATGGTTAGTCTACTATGACTATAACTATAGTCATACATATACCTATATATACTTACATATTTCTCAATATTCTACATATACATTATGTATTATAAAACCCTTTATACCCAATATACTTCTATATAAAATAATAAATTACATAATGAGTTTTTAGAATTGGACTATGTCTATAAACTAGTATAGCACTATTTGATATGAAAAATTAAAACATAATAATTGATTTGTTCAAAAAAAATAATTAAAATTAAAATAATTATAGTCTATAGACTATATTATAGTATATTATAGTATATATTAATAGGTAAAATGTGTTTTAATATATAATATTTAAATTGAATTATATTATATATAATTAAATATAATCAATATATTGAAATAAATAAAATTTAATAAATTATATGATTTAACCATTATTTAAATTATTATAAATTATGATAAATATATTTAATTTCTAAATTATAATTGAATACTATTGATTGTGAGTAAAAATGACCTAATATTACGTAATATATGTTAATAATTGAAATAATAATGTGAGTTGGAATACTCGGAAATCGTTGATATTACTCTACGTTTTATATATTATAATATATTATAATAGTTAATATTAATTAGTATTAATATAATGTTTGGGTTAATTATATAATATGTATTTAATTTACATAAAATATATGCATAATTTATAATACAATATATACAGACATTTTCTAAATCTTCCAAAATCTTTGGTATATTATTGTATTTGTATATATATTACCTTGTTACCTTGTGCCGTCGAGTTGTAACCGACCCCTGGCGACGTCCATGACAGTTCCTCTCCATATCACTCTATTTCTGGTTTCTGCTAGTATCTTCATGATGTTGTCGTTGGCTATTTAATTCTGTACATTGTTCAGCCACGTTATGTGTGGCCTACCCCTTGGCCGTTGACCACCCATCTTTCCTAGCATCAGCTGTAGCTCCATCTAGTCCGCTCTCACCACGTTTCCGAAGTATGATAAGGCAAGTTTGACAATGTATGCCTCTAGCGTTCTTTTGGGTTTTATGCTGGCAATGATTTCTATATTTTTCTTCCTATCTATATAGGTCACTCCAAGCATGTTTCTCCAACACCACATTTCGAAAGCATCGATTTTTGCTCTTTCCTTCTTCTTTAGAGTCCAGGTTTCTGCACCGTATAGAATAATCGGGAAAATAAGTGTCTGTACAATGTTTACTTTAGTGGCGAGTCTCAATCTCTATCTTTAAAAATTTTCCTCAGACTCCCCATTGCAATTCTTCTGCGTAATTCCATATCTATTTGTCCGTCACTTGTTATCAAGGCTCCCAGGAACACACATATTCAACTACTTCTATATTTACGCCATCAACTATTATAGAATCTAATTTTCCTGTTGCCATTACCTTAGTTTTTTTGACATTTAGATATAACCCAGCTTTCTCACTCGACGATTTGACTTTTTCTATAAGTTCTATAAGGTCCTCTCTATTACCGGCTATCAATGTGGTGTCATCCGCATATCTCATGTTTGATACGTTCCTTCCACCTATGCCAATGCCTTTGTCCCACTTATCTAGAGCTTCTCGCATTATCTTTTCTGCATAGATGTTGAATAGCAATGGAGATAGAATGCAACCCTGGTGTACTCCTTTACCAATCGGTATGTTGCCTGTCTCTCCATACTCTGTCCTTATAGTCGCTTCCTGATTTGTATACAAGTTACTAAGCATGACAATCAAATTTTCAGGTACTCCCATATCTTTGAGAGTGTTCCATAATCGTTGATGGTCTACACAATCAAATGCCTTCTTGTAGTCAATAAAACACATGAATAGTTCTCTTTGATTATCCCTAGCTCTTTCCATCAGCCATCTCAGGTTTGATATGTGGTCTCTAGTTCCTCTACCTCTTCGGAACCCGGCTTGTTCGATCGGTAGTTCAGGGATAAGGAAGGCCTCCAGTCTTTTTTGTAGAACTCTCAGAAGTATTTTGCTAGCATGTGAGATTAAGGTAATAGTTCGATAATTCCCACATTCTTTTTTATCTCCTTTCTTGTAAATAGGGACATATATGGACTTCTTCCAATCATTTGGCCATATCTTCATTTTCCATATGCTATTACATAGATTTGTCATGACTCTAATTGCCTCATCTCCTCCTGATTTTAGAAACTCTATCGGTATTCCATCACAACCTGGAGCTTTTCTGTTAGATATGTGCTGTATTTCTTCATTTACTTCTATCTCTAATACACCAGGTTCATCTTCATATAAATGTACATTAAAATTATCATTCATATTAATATCTCTTCTATATAATATTTCAGTATATTGATGCCATCTCTTTTTTATTTCCTTTTCTTCAGAAACCACTTTTCCATTATTTAATTTCATAACACAACCTCTTGAGCTTCGTGAACCAGTCATCTCTTTTATTTCTTTGAATAAGTCTCTAGTCTTACCTATTTTATTTAACTCTTCAATTTGTCTGAATTTTTCTCTGATACTTTGCTCTTTATCTTGTCTTGCTTTCTTCTGAAATGCTGCGTTAAGCTTTCGATATTCTTCATACTTTCCTTTGCTACGCATATCCTTTCGTTCTTTGGCAATTTTTAGAGCTTCTTCCGAAAGCCACTTTGATACTTTCTTCCTTTTGTCTTTCGGGACCTTTTTATTTGCTGTCTCTATTAGAATAGTCCGAATATCATTCCATAGTTCTTCTGGTATCCTGTCTTCTGTTTGCAGTGCATTATATATATATGTCTATAGACACACATACATTACTTTCTAATGACTAATTAGCATTATAACACTATATTATAATTTCTATGTTATATCTATTATATGTAGCCTGATATATACCAGGCGCATTGTATACATACCTATTGCTCATATTTTCAATAATACATAAGCTTTATATAAATTCATAATGTATAATAAGAGGATATGAAATATATTTGTTGTATACAATACCTATAGGAATTACCTGAATGGTGAATATAAATATATAACATTTTATAAATTAAAATTATATATATATGTGGAATCCTTTCTCGAAAGAATCTTGCTATTACAGGGTTAAATTTTTACTTATTATATAACTATATTATTTTGCATACATATTCCTTGTGTTTAATTAATTATGTATTTATATAAGTAAAATAAATATTATTTATTCATTAATTCATTCACATATATATATATATTTATAATTAAACATATAGAGAATTAAAATCGTGGATATCCTATTCAAAACTGAAAGTCACTTGCGAAATATAAACACAGTATTGAAATCTAAAAGAAAATCCATTAATCTAAATAGTTAGTTATCTTATTAATTATCTAAATAGTTAGTCATCTAATTAATTATCTAAATAGTTAGTCATCTTATTAATTATCTACCTAATCGTATTGTAATATATTATTAGCTTATTTGACAACATATATATTGTAAGTATATATATACTTATAGTATTATAGTAGTATTTAAATACATATATTTAATAAACATTATTTATTATACGTAAATATATGCTTATATATAATAGTATATATATAGCTTATAAATAGCTTATACATATATGTATAAATATACATATATATATATATATATATATATATATATATATATATATATATATATATATATATATATATATATATATATATATATACTATAGTACACTATTATATTGATGTGCTGCATTTGATATAATAAAGCTTAACATGTTAACCTGCTACACATGTTAGGCTATAGCCTATATATGGTGCTATAGCATATATAATATATAGCTAAATGATAACAAATATGTATATGATATATAATGGTGTAATCCTGCATATATAATCACCTTGCCTGCATACAAATAAATAATTCTATTATCCCTCCATGGATAATAATCGTACACCTTAATTTACATATATGCATATATATATATACATATGTAAATTAAGGTGTACAGAGAAATAGTAATTCGTACTTCACTAAAGTTTCTATATTCAATCGTGTTAAGATAGAGCATACGCTAACTGTAATTATCAATACATATGCTGTAATGTATTACCATTTGTATTATAATGATATATATATATATATATATATATATATATATATATGTCAGTCTACATGTTTCTACCATGAAACTTGCATCCGGAGCGATTAGTCTATTAATAGATTGTGTAACGTATATTCACGTTTGGCTCCTCTAAAATAATGAAAATCTCAACTTTACCAATACTAATTATTTAAATGTATCAATATCCCCTCTTTCTCAATTTATAATTTATCCGATAACCTCAAATGTGAAAATTCAATCTCCTTTATACCTTGTATTTTGTTATATAACAAAAAAATTGTAATAAATAAAATATTCATAATTATATAAATAAGTATTTTTTTATTTATTTACTTATTCAAAATAGTACTGATATATCCAAGAAACTGATTTTGTATTACTTTTTAAATTTATGAAAAAAATGTCCACTTGAACCTTCTCAAGAATATACAAAATTATTCTAAACTAAAGCATTCTAAATATTATATAAATAATTGCTATATTTATTATCAAATATTAATATACTTATAAGTCTATTAATACCATCATTAACGCTAAATATAAATGTTTTATTATTTAGATAATTAACTTGTATTATAAATTAAAAAAATAATAAGAATAAATAAATATATCACTAATTAAATTATTATAAATTATTCATAAAATTAGTTATAAATAATATAATTGTAATTTATCTGACTGGTTCATCAATCATATATAGTTTATCTAGTGGTATATACTATATAAGGTGTGTTATAATAAGGCACCCTATATACTATATAGGGTGCCTTATTATAACATAGGGTGTCCGTATTTGGACATGGGCACCGAATAAGGACACCCCCGTTATCCATTGAATAAAAATATTAAATAAAATTTAAAAATCACAATAATATCTATAATAATATAATATTAATATATTGTAATTTTTGAATAACAATTTTGAGTGATAAAATGTTAAGACAATGTATTATCAAAGTGTCCGTATTAAGTTAATTTCCCCTACTTAATAATCTTACACATTGTCAAACATATTCCATAGATTATAATGAATATTAGCCAGAATGTTTACCATAACATTACTATATATAGTATATTATACTATATATACTATAGTATATTGTCCGTCCCAAGAACTTTGTCACCATTACTATATATATATATATATATATATATATATATATATATTAAAATATTAAAATATAGTCAACATAATGGTTGTAGATGAGAATAATGGATTTAAAGTTAATGATATACATGACACAATTAAAGAGGCTAACACTTTATGTAAACTCTACAACATATCGATTGTTAGTAGATTTATGTTAACGAAATATATATGAATATATATATATATATATATATATATATATATATATACCGCCGGAGTCGCGGAACGTCTACCAATTAAATCTTTCCACTTTACTTAAAATTCACTTTAAATTCACTTTAAATTCACAATAATTAAACATTAAATAAATACATATAATATTTATTTATATATAATATACAATGCAAATCGTATATATATATATATATATATATATATATATACAAAATGTACATACATATACTATCGTCCTTTACTGCACTGTATATATATAGTTTAAAATAGTTTAAACTTTCAACACATACATATACCCATACACATACCTACATATACACATACACATTGTATATGTAGGTATGTGTATGGGTATGTGTGTGTGTGTTGAAAGTTTAAACTATTTATTTAAACACATCATTAATGATATCACTAATTAGTGATAATAATTCTATATTGTGTATCGAATAATATATATTAAATATAGATACAAATAGCGAATGTAATAGTATATATTTCGCACGATAATAATCACGATGCGAAATATTAGTCAATAAGACACTTAACAAAATTATTTTTAAAGATATAAATCTAGAGTTTGTTTATTGCAAAGTGAGGGGGTAGTTTATTACATATAATTGATGATGATGAACTTCATTTTTACCTTTCATATTTGATATAGTGTATAACTGGTTGGTGTATTTTAATGGAATTTGAATCAAATTAAGTCAAATGCTAGTGTTTGTTTTAAGTTTTATTATGTTTTGTAAGATATAGGGTAAGTTGTAAGTAATAGTTTTTTAAGTATTGTAAGTATTTTTGATAAAGTATTCAGTGTTTAGCCAGTTAAGTTTGTTACGTAATTCAGTAATGCTAGTTGTATAGTCAGTATTCTGTAGTCGGTATATATTTCTAATTGATCGATTAATTATTTTATCTAGTTTATCTATTATCAGTTTTCCAGATCCTTAAAATAGTGAGTTACAGTTATGTAGTCTGGATAGTATGAGAGATTGAGTCAGTAGTTTTATAGTATTTCTATTTAAATATTATATTATTTTGTAAGGTTAAATAGCTGTGCAGTTGTAGATTAATAAATAAGTAAGCGATGATGTTTATCTTAACTAGATATATCTAGGTTAAGTTTATTGTTAAAATAGACGCCTAGGTATTTAAAGGAGAATTCGTGGACATGATTTTGTGTTGGTTAATTATAATTTCAAGGAAGTAAGTATTTGGGTCATTAGTGTTATTTAATAGTTCAGTTTTATTGTGGTTTAGTAGTAGGTTATTATTAGTTAGCAAGTTTTGTAGTTCGTTTAATTAAACTGAAGGGCCGGCTCAACATACAGTCTTGTAGTTGGGTAGAGTTTATTATCATTGCGTGTAGTTCTATTTCATATGCGTATACGTTGTAAGTAACCGATGGATAACGTTTTATAATTGTTTGTAATGTAATAATATATATAGAGTAGAGAATGGGAGAAAGTATTTAACCTTGAGGAATACCGTGGTCGATGGTATATGATTTAGAGTAATTATCTCTGATTTTGATGGAATAATGTGTATCTTTAATAACATTAGAAAACCATTCCATTGTTTTATATTGTATTCCAATGTTTCTAAGTCTTTCTAACAGTATATCATGTATGAGGGTATAGAATGCAGAGGTTAGATCAAGTAGTATTAGCTCTATAGGTTGTCCATTATCTAGTGAATTATATAATTCATAAAATAGGGAGGGTACGTTGGTTTCAGTACTATGGAGTTTACGGAACGCATTTTTTCTGATGTCCAGCAACATATTTTCAGTTAAGTAGTGTGAGAGTTGAGTATAAAACGTTTTTTCAAGAATTTAGGTAGTAGAGATATAGGTCTGTAATTTGAGAATTCCAATGAGTTAATATCAGGTTTTTTTATTATTGTAGTAATTATTGCATTTTTGCGTACATTTTGAAAAGTTACTTTTATAAGTGAGTCATAAATTATATTTTTGTAAGTTAGAGACAGAGATATTGCTAGTTTTTTGTAATAGAGGTATCGGGTCGTTTGGTGAAGAGCATCTATCAATGACAATAACATTGTAAATGGTAGTATTCGTAGGTAATGTAACACGTATTAGTGTTGACGTGCATGCATGTCATACATGGTAAGATGTGGGCCCCACATTGTGGGGTGCACCGTAAATAGGGTAGAATATACAAGTGAGTCTATTACAAATTGTATCAATTTTATTAATGAATATTTCTATCAATATAAAGTTTTTTACGAGATCAATCGAATTAAAAATCATATGAAATTTAAAAGACTATTTATTTAAAAAAAACTTTGAATGTCATTTTCTCAAGTTTTTAATTTTTGCACGTAGTAAGAAAAAATATAAAAAAGATTTCAACTATATTAAAATATTTGTTTACATTTTAAATAAATTATATTTATAAAATAATTATATGAAGTGGGATAATATCAATTGAATACAAAAAATTACTTCATTATCTTTATTAGTTTTTTATCCTTAACATTTTAGCTAGATCTAAATTAACATGGTAATCCGGGATTACTAATCTCCAATGCCAGAGTGCACCCTTAATATAATACTTATATTGTTAACCATTTTTAAAATGATATTATATTATTATAATAGTCATATAATTTATATATTCAATAAATAATATTCATCCAATATATTTATTTCAAAAGTTACCAATATAATATTAAATTACTTAATAAATATTTGTTAAAATATATATTCTAATAAATAAATAAAAGAATATAATCTACTATTGATAATGTATAATGTAAGTTACTTTATAAATTCATAGTATAGCTATATGATACATTTCAGAATTAAAATAAATTTTTTTCTTCAATAAAATTGACGTTAATCCGTATACACTGTATATATACATAATAATTATAATTGTTATAATAACACAACCATCTGTATATTTGATTTTACATATTGCAAAATGTTTCTCGAGTTACCCGATACCAAATCCTTGCAGATACCGTATACGTATATAGTATATAGTGTTATAATGAGTTTATAAATTATACACTGCATAATACACTATATTTTATCACGATGTATTATAAGCATAGATATTTAGTCCTCACGCTAATGTCATAATTATTGTCTAATTATAATTTAACTTTTATTAATTATGATAGGTAATTATTATCCAAGCGATGTCATCCACTATCTCCTAATGGTGATACGAAAATAATGTAAACAAACAAACTAAAATTTAAACATTGAAAGTTGAGCTGTTAAAAAAATAATTCAGCTATATATTATTATTTACAAGTGTAAATACAATTTAATGTATCTACTATAAAGTTAAATTTACTATAATTTAATATTATAATATTATAGAGTACTATCAAAGATTTTGCGAAGCAAAGATATAACACTCCCTATGCATGCAACATAATTTAGTAATATCCCTAACCGCTGCTAGCAGTAGTATCGAAATCACTGAAATATATTTAGGTTCGGCTCTGTTTTCATAAAAAAAATTTGCATTGCTCTATTAAATTACATGCAATATAAATTAGATTTTACTCATAAAATATATACTTATAGCATTTAAAACATGTATATCATATTTTGTTGTTATATATTAGTAATGAACACTTAGTTTTCATCATATATATACTAATTTAAATAATATTATTTATCATTTTAAAAGTGTGTAGTTTGATACGAATTTACATTATAAACAACACATAGTTCCTAAAAGTAACCATAGTAAAAAGTAAATACTTTTATGTAGTAAAATAATATCATTTTAATAAAAAAAAATTACTTCATTATCCTTATTAGTTTATTATCTTTATAATTTTAGAAAGAGCTAGAATTAACATGGTAAACCCCTAACCCAGTTTGCAACCTTAAGGGTGATGGTGAATTCGTAAAAAGTCTACAAGAATTTATAAACATGTCACATCCACATATAATATGGCCACATCCATAGAGCTAGAGCTATATATCTTTCTTTCTCTAGATCTATACCCACATCGGATATTATTCGCGCCAATATCGATAACATGTCGATATTCATGTTTATTAATACTATATCATATACGATTTATATTTATAATAGAAACCTATATATGTATATTTATTATTATTTAATATGTATAATATAATTATATATATATATATATACACACATATATATATCATATCTAAATTCTTTAAATGCATTCGACGAATAGGAATTTCAAGCGGAAGAGATTTCTATAATAATCGAGAACCGGCCTATTATCATTGTGTTAATCAGAGTAACGCGAACAGCTGACCTGCAGGTGGCGCTGTGGACTAGCGATCAACTAGTGTATAAACTAAAACTATGGAACACCGACAGTAGGATAACGGACGAAGAGTTCAGAGTTCACAAAGCGACGGAAGTATGGGAACACGTAGACACTCTCGACGTATCTATCCATGTTCCGCCTTCGTTGCTAGTACACACACACCATCATAAGCGAGCACATACACACATACACACACACCATCATAAGCGAGCACACACATACACAAGTACACACACACCATCATAAGCGAGCATATACACAAGTACACACACACCATCATAAGCGAGCACACACATACACAAGTACCCACACACCATCATAAGCGAGCACATACACACATACACACACACCATCATAAGCGAGCACACACATACACAAGTACACACACACCATCATAAGCGAGCACATACACAAGTACACACACACCATCATAAGCGAGCACATACACAAGTACACACACACCATCATAAGCGAGCACATACACAAGTACACACACACCATCATAAGCGAGCACACACATACACAAGTACCCACACACCATCATAAGCGAGCACACACATACACAAGTACCCACACACCATCATAAGCGAGCACATACACAAGTACACACACACCATCATAAGCGAGCACATACACAAGTACACACACACCATCATAAGCGAGCACATACACACATACACACACACCATCATAAGCGAGCACACACATACACAAGTACACACACACCATCATAAGCGAGCACATACACAAGTACACACACACCATCATAAGCGAGCACACACATACACACATACACACACACCATCATAAGCGAGCACACACATACACAAGTACACACACACCATCATAAGCGAGCACATACACAAGTACACACACACCATCATAAGCGAGCACACACATACACAAGTACACACACACCATCATAAGCGAGCACACATATACACAAGTACACACACACCATCATAAGCGAGCACATACACAAGTACACACACACCATCATAAGCGAGCACACACATACACAAGTACCCACACACCATCATAAGCGAGCACATACACAAGTACACACACACCATCATAAGCGAGCACATACACAAGTACACACACACCATCATAAGCGAGCACATACACAAGTACACACACACCATCATAAGCGAGCACATACACGTACACGTATACATATACTTATACAGTGTACAACGTACACTGTACGTGTACGTATATATATATATATATATATATATATATATATATATGTATGTGGTATACATTTCCTGTTAGTTACTATTACGTGATTATATTACATCTGAACCTTTGAATTATGATTACCTACATGTTCTCATGTTTAAAATAATCGATTTTGTTAGTTTAAAATATTCCCAAATCAGCGAAATAATTAATAATGTTTTACAAAATATTGATTAATATCCGTATGGCTTTACATATATAAATATATATATATATATATATATATATATAGTATTATAATAGTATTATTAATTATTTAATTAAATATGAAACAATACATATTTAATATATATATATATATATATATATATATATATATATAACACTATAATGGTGATTTATATATTACAGTTAAATACATAATATATATATATATATATATTTATATAATACACAAACTAAAAATAGAATTACTAATATCAAAGACTCAAGGATTAACAATGACTGTCGACCAATCAGAATTCGTTACGAAGAAATCGACGAAGAAGATATCAGAAAAGGTATAAGCAAATTATTAGTAATGCTATCTTTAATAACAGATACTATTACAACAAATAGTTGTGTATTACTATAGTAGAATATATTTCGGTAATTAGTGGAAAGTCTACAATTATCGACCTCTAAAAATACCTGTAATAATTTAGTTAATATTCAATATATTTATTTGAAATGTTGTAATCAGGGTATACCTATATTATAATATGATCTCAATAAATACTTTTTCTATTTACAATTGTTGATATAATTATATTGACAAGAATAAACAGCGATCGGTAATCGGATACATGTTCATAATACCGACCACAATCTCCAATTACTGACCCCCTAAATACGCATGATATATCTATAGAAATAATTGTAATTTTATACAATCAAAATATCATATTTAAATAAATTTAATGAATTACAAAACGCACGAAATTTATTTATTATTTAATTTATGTTTTTATATTGATATTACATTTGTATTTGAATTTTATATTTATAATAATAACAGTATAGGTATAACATAGCTTATTATTTAATATTTATGTATTAATCAATATGAATATAATCGACTGAAATCATGATTCTTTATTCTATATGTCTATTAATGATATGTATACACACAACTTATGTTAAATTTTAAAGTAAAAAACGGATCTATTTCAATTCAAAATTAAAAACATATGGGGTAGATATTAGGGTACTTTAGGGGATCGATAATAGTAAAATCATATGGGTTGCTATAATTAAGATATCTTGGTTAGTACTTATTAAAATTAAATTATATTTATAAGGTTTGTAAACATTTAATTGATCTACACTATTTTTTGCATAGAATTACGTTTTCTTTTAATTAATAAAGTTATTACAATTATGTAAAAAAAGTTATTCAAATATTTAAAGAGTAAAACCAAAATATTTTATTTGATTAAATAACAAGTGTAGGTTTGAATATTAAAAAAAGACTTATTCATATTTAACATTAAATTACTAATACTTATATATGTATTACTCTTATTATTACTTAGAAATGATAGGGTGTCGGTATTTTGAGGGAGTCGGTAATTGAAGGGGTCGGTAATTGGAGACTTTCACATACATATGTATAGCAAAGCCCTGGTGTGGTTATAGTATGAATAGTATTCTATATTAGATTATAATACGTTATATAGTTATTTGTGTAAGTAGTGCATCGATATATATATATATATATATATATAATATATAAGAGTATACTAATTGTATACACAATCATATTATTTTTAAATAATTAAATTTATATTTAAATGAACATATACACATATAATATATTATTCCTGTATTAGCAAATATTTTGCGAAGATAACTCTCCCTATATACACACTGTGATTAATATGCATGCGTCCCGCTGATAGCTGTACTAGTATCGAAATCACTGAAATAGTTTTAGTTTGGCGCTGGTATCTATACAACAATGTTTTAAATTCTCTATTAACGTACAACATTTCGTATACGACATACAATATACGACGTTAAATGTATGTTAGTAAAGAGATAAATTATTAAGGGGATATAAGGGCTATTATTTCAATAATTCATGATATAATTATGCTTTTTACATAATTTAAATTAAATTAGATTAATATTCATAATATTATATAGATATGTTAATATATATAATGAATATTTTAATAAAAGATTATTAGTTTTGAAAATATTTATATTTAAAAAAGGGCAATACAATTTATTAAAACTGATAATTAATTTTAAATATATAATAATCTCTATTTATAATTGCATACATTTTCATTATATATAATAAAGATAAAATAAAATACATACTTTAAAAATATGACTAAGTTGAATTTTCGTTGATTATTGAACAACAATTATCAAATTATATTATACTATACTATACTATACTATATTATACTATACTATACTATACTTTACTATACTATACTATACTATACTATACTATACTATACTATACTATACTATACTATACTATACTATACTATACTATACTATACTATACTATACTATATTATACTATACTATACTATATTATACTATACTATACAATACTATACTATACTATATTATACTATACTATATTATACTATACTATACTATACTATACTATACTATACTATACTATACTATACTATATTATACTATACTATACTATATTATACTATACTATACAATACTATACTATACTATATTATACTATACTATATTATACTATACTATACTATACTATATTATACTATACTATACAATAATATACTATACTATACTATACTATACTCTAGTATAGAATATTATGGTATAATATAGTATATATACTATATTATACCATAATATTCTATACTAGAGTATAGTATAGTATAGTATAATATAGTAACATTAATTATACTATACTATACTATATTATACTATATTATACCATAATATTCTATACTATTCTATAGTATAGTAAATATACTATACTATACTATACTATACTATACTATATTATACTATATTATACCATAATATTCTATACTATACTATACTATACTATACTATACTATAGTATATTATACTATATATAGTATACTATACTATATTATATTATACTATACTATACAATACTATACTATACTATACTATACTATACTATACTATATTCTATACTATACTATATAATATAGTATACTATATTATACTATAATATACTATACTATAGTATACTATACCATAATATACTATAGACTATACATACATAATTAGATGAATTCAATGATAATAGATTCGTGTCTGGTATTCGACGCATACGCTGGAATGTTGGAGAAGTGTGACTCATACCTCAACCCAGGTTCCACTAGTATTCTAGCTAACTATTACAACTGTACTTATATGTTTAATACTACATATTAACACGTAGCTGATGTATATTTATCATGGTAAACGAATAATTTAAGTTTAACTCATATTGAAATATGTGAAATGTTTGGCATTGATTTACAAATATTACCAAACTATAGTTCTCTCCGTCACCAATTAACAAGTTGTACAAATAATTTATACAAATAAGCTATATTCTATAATTTAAGGGCATGGGTGGGGTACACTTAATATTGTATTAAAACAACCATAGACTGTTTAATACATATGTACTTTATCTGTGTTTTACATTTAAAGGAAATTAAGGTAGAACCATATCGGTTAATAAATAGTATACTGTATACTATACAGTGTATTCACAGTGTATATATATATATATATATATATATATATATATATATATATATATATATATATATATACACTATATATAGCTTAACATAGGTAGATGAAATGGTTAGTGAGATAATTGAACAGGAGATCTGATCCATCCGAAAAACTCGTATCTTTACGATATAAATAATTATAAAAACCATAACTATAGTTATACAATAATAAATGTATGATTAGGTTTCGACGCCTACTTTTGTAGAATCAATTACCTAAAATGCCTTTTTTGTAAAAAAAAAAAAAAAAAAAAAAAAAAAAACCCCACATATATATATAGATATATGAAGAAGTGGTAATGGGTTCCATTTTAGACTAAAGCAATACTATATCTTCACACACACACACACACACATATATATATATTTGCAGGCTCTATGAATACGTCATATGACTATCTGCTAGAGATCATCAGGAACGTAAATACTCTGACGTCACTGCTATCGGATACCGACGAGTACGGTTGGTATCCCTCGTGAGTCATGGGTCATGACTCATGAGTCTCGTGTTATGAGTCATGGTAGATAGATAGGAGGATAATATAATGATTACAAACTAACAAGAATAGTAAAAAAGACTAATTGAAAGAAATAATAATAAATAAATTAAGACACGAAACAAGAACAACAAATAGTAATTCATTAAATATTTAAATGGATAACATTGAATTATATTCGTCTTGGAGTTTAATATGTATTGTATTATGTTACATTATTATGTCGTTATAATAATTGGAACAATAGTATATTACGTAATTAACTTGGAAAAGTAAGTAAGTGTTATACTCAATAATATTTATTAGGTGATAATTTTTAGCACGTAATACATTTAATTTTATAAAATGAAAATATAAATATAATTTGTACATTTTTTAATTATGTATATATATATATATATATATATATATATATATATATATATATAGAATACAAATAATAATAAAAGTATATAATACAGATATAACATTTAAAATAATAAATTAAATCGTAAGAAAATAAATAAAGTAATACTAACAATTATGTAATTATTACAGATTGCCATCTGATATAAATCTTAGATTGATTTATTAAATTTCTTATGTGACCGGATTAATATACTAGATGGTGGGATTGTATTGCATAACTTAGGCGAAATACATCTAATGGCCCGAACATTAATTGTAGAGATTAGAAAAATATTTTTTCTAGGGAATGGAAGAGAATATCTTCATACTACATACTCAGATATGTATATCAGATACCTTATATCTTGTTCATTTCTCATTAAAATATGATTTACGTATTTAAATAGAATTATAATTCTAAAAAGGTGATAATTTGCAGTAATATCAAAGCACTCACGTAGGAAGTAATATCAAAGTGCTTTAGTAATATGACGAATGAAGGACAAATTATGTCATAGTTGGATGCAATATGAGAAATAAAGATTACAATATAATAAATAAGAAAAGGAGTGAGTAGGATATGGATACTGATTTAACAATGTAGTTTGGGAAGTATTAAGAAGGTAGTTAGGTATTAAGGAGGTATTAAGAAGAAGATTATTTGAAATAATTCATTCTTTAATATCATTAGCACAATTGGAGAGTTGATCATTTAGACCTGCTGGTGAATTCCTTATATTTAACATTATTTATAATATGGCAACTCCAAATAATTATAAGTGCCGTATTTATGCATTATAAACATACTCCTGTACATATATAATACACATTATTATGTTATATACACACAAAGTATAATATTATATCTCGAAATTTTAAACAATTTATAATATTTGGAAAATTCCAATATTTGAACCATTCGATACCTAAATCTTGATAAATTATCATAGTTTGTAAATAATATATAGATGATATTATATAGGTACTTTAAAATATAAACATATTGATTAGATAAACTTATATTAAAATATGGTTGGTAAAAACGATATTGTTAACAATAACACATATTATTGTGAAGTCATCTAAGAGCAACAACACACATACACACACATACATACACAAACACACACAAATATATACATACATATAGTATAAACAATAAAGTTAAAAAGAAAATTAAAATGTTTGCTAATATTATTATTATTTGTATATTAATGTTAACACGGTCGTATCACGATGCCGACAGATCACACGCGGTGTACGTCTATTGTTCTCAGAATGAACAATGTACGCTTGTTGTCTAGTCTGTGGTTGCAGACAATAGGATACGCCCATATCACGTGTCAGGTAGTACGAGATCACTTCTTTACCGAACTCGAACAGAAGATGCACGACCAACACAACAATATCGTAGAAAATACCTCGGCACTATTTAGGGTTTATTATTCAAGCATACTATAGTATGTCATTAACATTAACATACTATTATGTAGTATTATAATATTAATTGACAATAATTATTGAGAACATATATATTTAACTTTCTTAGAATTAATTTTGTAATTTTTAATTCAGTCGACTTATATTTTTTATATATAACCATTTTATTACATTATTATTTCATATATAGATAATAGATAATAACATTTGTTATCACTTATATAACTGTGGTATCAGTAGATAAATATATAAATATATATATTATATATTAAATCTTTTTTATATAGAATTGTTTTTAATTAACAAAACTATCAAGTTCCACATCATTTTAAATATTAAAATTGCTTACAATTTCGCACCTTGACAAAACAACATAAAGTCATGTTTCCCTATTATGCAATATTAATTCAAGTATATCTCAGTTTCCTATATAGGTTCCGCTATTAATGTCCCATATAGGAGTATACTATATATTCCTATATATACAGAAGTAATATATATTTTCAAACATTTTATAAATAACTCTGTATTTTATATTATATCAGTATCACATTTTGATACATTATAGATAATTATATTTTTACAAAACTTTGATTACAATTTAGTAAAAAAAAATTAACAACTTTTAGTATTTTATCAATTTATAAAGCTTTTTTTAAAAATAATCATACACAAAATTAAACAATATTCTTTTGTAATTACGCCCATAATAGTATGGTGATATTTATTGATTGGCAGGTTAAATTATACTTTAGTATATTATATATAATAATTCAATATATAAGTTATATAATAATAATTAAAAACTATTTGGGATTGAAAAACTAAACTTAATAATAATATTTATAATAAATTAAATAGTGTGAATCTTAAAAGTTGTATAATTTGAAGCAGTATAAATATATACATAAATTCAATAATTTATACTATTTTATGACTTATTTTTCTCATATTACTGATATCGCATGTAGATAAATATAAAAACGATTTACATGTTCGTAATAAGTTCAAAATTACTATAATGTAAATCTTGATAGCTATGGAGTTAGATATTTAACACAAAATGTTGTTATACTATATATATACACATATATTTTTATATCTAATTAAAATTGGATTAGAAATTGGCATCTAATGAATTAAGCGAAGCAGAAGACCTAACGAAGCAGATTCTGAGTGAATCACATGAATATGTAGATAGAATAGGTCATGTGCTACTGTTATCAGACATATGTCCGAATTTAGTGATAAAGGTATTGTATAACAATTTAGTTAGATTAATTAATTAATTAAGGTAATTATTTAATCACTGTCAATAGCACAACTATGTAGGTTTTTATTAGAAAGTATATACTATACAACATATTTACTTAAAAAACTTAAACTTAAACGATTAACTTAAAATATTATGATATAATACTGTGATATGTACATATATCCTATATATTTAATTTGACAGAATAACGAAATAGACTCAACTTTAAAGAATAAACTAGTAAACGGGGCTATAGTTCAATTCGAGGAAACAATAGACTACGTCCTAGCGGTGATCAAAGATCGACTGTTACGCCTAAAGAACACGCTAGATGGCGATGAAAGTGCTTCTACTTCGGGTGTACACTGCTACAAGTGTTTGCGGTCTATATACGCACTCGTAACGATGTGCAAGGAGATGAAGGTTGTACGTATAGCAAGGGATGGAGGTAAGGAGGTAGGGAGGGTATACCCTCCCTAATAATCCCTGAAAAATAAACTATAGTTTATTTTTCAATGATTTGAAAGTGGTGGCAAATTCTAAAAATAAAAAAAATAAATTCAATTGTATATGACAAAATCTAATAAAATATATCTACTGATTTGTACCAAATAAATAGGATTATTATATAATTGATTATGAAAAAATCTAGTTTTTTGTGTAGGCGACAATTTAAATATATGGAGTAAACTATAATATCGGGGGACAGTTGCCCACAAATCACCCCTTAAAGGGTATCCGGGTATCTGACACGTGTACACACGCGCTGTCAGATTAATGCCACAACTGATATGTAGGTAGACATTATCTCACAGGTAAATATACTTACCTATGGCTCTATCTATAGATACTATAGGTACTCTACTATAGATACTAGTAATACAGTATACTATCTATTATAGGTTTGATTATAATTGATGATGTTATAATATCAATAGGGAGGTATTAGGTGTGCCTAGTACTAGAGTGGTAATATATTATTAATGTAGTTTAATATATTAATACTCTGTTTTATGTTTTATATATTAAACTACATTAATAATATATTACCACTCTAGTACTAAGCACACCTAATGCCTCCCTATTGATATAATAACATCATCAATTATAAGTATAGTATATGTAACGACATTTAAATTAATGTAATTACGAATATTATATATACATATGAATTGATATATTAGTATATTAGTATATTATTAATATTAATTAATATTAATATATATATATATATATATATAATAAACAAAACATATTTATAATAATGTATTATATGATGATAAACTTTGTATAGTGATATGCCATAGCAAATATAAAAATACAAAACTACAATAGTATCAATATCTACTCTCTGACATTACACAATGGTTAACCTCAATGACCTACAACAATGAGTCATTCTTTACTATGATGTACACATATGGTAAAGTGTTGACGTATTTATATTGAGATATTATGTAGCAAGGTAACAGTTAGGTATACCGTAGATTACAATCGATATACACCTGATTTTAGATTAGCTGTCAATCAGACGTAGAGCCTCTCTTTCAAGTTCATCGGAGAATTGTGCACTTGTTCAAGTACAGCGATTATTCTCAGCATACGGATACACTTACCGGTTACTTTACAAGTTGTAGACATCGCTTATATACTATATGGCATAGTAATATTATATATATATATTATATAAATTTCAAATATTCTATAGAATGTAATGAGTTATAATATAGAATATATATTTGAATATAAATTCCTATATATTGAATTCAAAAATGTATCACTACCATACATAGTAGATCGGTACTATCCATGTGTCTAACTATAATTTACCATTCACTATATTTACTTCGTTAATATTTCAAATCACACTTGCATCTCACCAAAACAACAAATGTTATTAATTTTGTTTCTATATAATATTAGATAATAAACTATTTTCAAAATCTGTAATGTATATATATATATATATGTAATGAATTGTATACATGTATATAATGAATTGTATACATGTATATACTGAATTGTATACATATATATAGTTAATTGTACACATTTCATAAGTAGTACCTCATTAACGTGCCTACTTCACAGGTGTCGCGCATGTCAAACCAAACAAAAGGTTGATACATCAGCAGTCACGTGTCCTACAAGATCTTAAGGACATCGCCGACATAAACAATAGCTTTAAAAACCCGTTACGAGAACAAAGACAGCGAGACATTCTTAACGATACCGTGGAGATGCACGAACTCCTGCTGAAAGTATTGAAACAGTGACAATAATCCGATCACAAGTGTATATATATATATGTTTACATGTATATATATATATATATATATATATATATATATATATATATATATATATATGTGTGTGTTTACTAAACATGTATTAATATATATGCATTAATACAAATATATTTAGTTAAAATATGATCTACCATCATTCTTTATAACACATATATATATATATGTCGGAATATTCCGATATATTTAATTAATAATCTAATATATATATATATATATATATATATATATATATATATATATATATATTTATGTATAATTTAAATCACATTTCACATATAGTGTATATTATATTGGTACGTGCCACATTAGCACAGACCTAAGCATGCCGGTGTTATATAATACTTAATCCCTATCGTAACGTTGTCCTGGTGGTGACTACGAAATGGAGATATTTCACTAAATACACATACAAATGGCTTCAAATTTAAATCACATATAACTAATATGTAGGGGAAAGTAACATAATACGGACACTTTAACAATACATGGTCTTAAAATTGTGTGACTCCTTATTTTTATTCAAAAATTACAATATATTAACATTATATGATTATAGATATTATTGTGATTTTAAAATTTTATTTAATCTTTTAATTCCATAGATAACGGGGGTATCCGTATCCGGTACCCATGTCCGAATACGGACACCCTGTGTTATAATACGGACACCCTATATACCACTAGATAAACTATATATTATTGATGAATCAATCAGACAAATTACAATCACATTATTTATAATTAATTTTATGAATAAATTATTTTAATTTAATTAGTTAATAATTTATTTATTTCTATTATTTTTTAATTAAATACAATTTAAGTATCTAAAAATAAAAATGTTAGATTGATCTTTATTGGTGGTATTAATATTATAACGCACGCGATATTTATGAATATCATAATAGTTAATATGCTACGCGCTGATTAGTTATAGGGTGTCCGTATTAATATATCTAGAGTGTACGTATTAGGGACTTATATGACATATAGATATATGTTTATAACTTAATGAATATTTGATAACAAATATAGAAATTATATATATAATTTTATAATGCCTTATTTTGTAATAATATAGCATTATATTTTATATCGATACATTTGTATATTCTTGAGAAGGTTTTAAGTTTAAATTTGTTTTCATAAATATTAAAACGTAATAAAAAAATCAGTTTATTGGATATATCAGCAATATTTTAATAATTAAAATTAAAACAATACTTATTTAGACTATTTATATAATTATGAATGTTTAATTCATTAAACATTTTTTTGTAGGATTAATGGTTTCTGAGATACCGAGAGTGTCCGTATTCGGGAACTGTCCATATTCGGTTACTTTCCCCTATATACAGATATATCCAACTATGCAATAGAAGAAAGTAATATAAAAATATATAAAGTAGAATGGGCACACTTTTAATAATAATATATTACATGTTTGTGTTGTAGTATCAGTAAGACAAACGTAGTTCATCTCGAGGAGCGAATTATGCGGTTTAATATATTAAATATATACTAATATTTAATTAAAACTACTATTTATATTGTATATAATAAAAATAGCTGATACAAATGGAACCATAAATAATTCACAGATGTGTACATGTTATAAATAACTATGAGGAGCCCATGGCAATACTATATAAATATTAACATTTTTATTTATAATGTATTAAGTTCTTGTTGAACACACTCTAGAACAAACTAGAACGATCTCGAGACGAACCCGTGACCTCTTGACCTCTTGCTTTCCAGCCAATAACTGTTCCACTAGCTAGTCGACCCCGTGACCTCTTGCTTTCCAGCCAATAACTGTTCCACTAGCTAGTCGACCCCATATTAATGTCAGCAAGTATACTTTCTATATTACATATAGGAACATAGTTGTCTTAATGGAGTGGAGTGGCGGACTTAAAGTAATAGTCTACAATGATTCTTGCAAATAGAGTAGAAGAAAAATAAACACTAGTAATATAATTGAATAATATATATTAAACATATTATAATTATGGTGTAGGGATGTTGATAAATAATTATAAATAATAATAGTGGATGGATAATTATAGTGATTAATTATAATAAATCACTTTATTTAAGGGTATGATAAGATAGAGAGGGTTTTTGAGAATACAACTTTGATAACATAACTTATTCTACAGCACTTAGGACAGCAAAACCTACATGGTGTACCCAGATTAATTAAAATTGGAAAACAATGTATGGATAACAATATATCTATGTATATAATATAAGGATCTACGATTGTAATGCAGGACACCTTATCACTGTAACGTTAATGCATATGTCTATTTTAATAAGAATAATAATATGAATAAATACTTTATCTTATTTGTTAATACTAATATTGCAATTATACATTTACTATATCACCCATATATACAGTATAGCATACAGTACTGTGGCGATACTATATCATACTATATAAGAATACTATACTATATAATATATAGTATGGTAATACCATAATGGTATGCTATAGTATACACACATATATATATATAGTATGGGAGATTAAACGGAAATATCGGTTATGATGAGCATTTAGAGCGAGCATTGCGCGAATAATGAATCACGTATAATACAAATTATAACATACACTAATAATTATAATTACACATATATGTATATTAATATAGCATATTATAAGAAATTAATGAAATATAATTAATGATTAATTTGTTCATTACGTCATATTAATCACAAAGGTCACGAATTTATCAATAACAGCGTGTCATTTATTTATAATATTATTAATATCTTTATATGGATTACGTAACATGTACATTACATTTATATATTTGTGTGTAAATAGAATATTTTAATTTTATGGTATTTTATTGAATGTATCGAGTTATACTATCGGATATTAATTAACGATCAAATCAGAACGTTCATGGTGGTCTTGTACTTTGGTCGTGATAATAAATTCTCCTTTGGTGACCTGCGATTTGTCATCTACATTCACTTCCCCTATCTTAACCTCGCAGTTCACTATATCTCCCAGACCGATAAGACTCTTTAGCTTTTCGATACCGTGTGTCATCAATGTTGTATCGGTGGGCGTGGTCACGTGACGACTAGTCGCGTCATCTAGCGGTGATTCTTTAGTTGTGGGCGTGTCGCATTCCGCCGATATATCCACGTCCATTATCAGAGAATTAAGATACACGGGTTTCTCCAAGTCGATAGTAGTGCCCAGTACTTCGGCAAGTCTTGCACGTTGGTCTAGTTCCCGAGTCTTGCGTAATAACTTGCCCAACGGTAGACACATAGTTCCCGACAGTAGCAGCATCGAGCCAGACATGTAGAACGCGTAGTCGTAGATCTCGTAGTAGTCGAACAGAGCACCTATTGTGTTGGACACGTGTTATCGCGTGGGTAAAGTAATCTAATACGGAAACGTTAACCATAAATGGAATTAACATTGTATGACTCAATATTTTATTATAACATTTATATATATTAATATTATATTATTATAAATATTATTGTGATTTTAAATTTTTATTTAATCTTTTTATTCAATAGATAAAGTGGGTTATAGGATATGCATATTCGGTATCCATGTTCGAATACGGACAATGTATAATGTTATAATACGGGGATACACGAGGATATACTATATATAATTGATGATTCATCAATCAGATAAAATAAAATTACATTATTTATAATTAATTTTTATGAATAATTTAATATAATTTAATTAGTAATTAATGTATTAATTTTAATTATTTTATTAATTAATAATACAAGTTAAGTATCTAAAAGTATTATATGTAGCTTCATTTGTGGTATAATATTATAACTTACGCGATTTTTATGAAAATTAGAATAGTTCACATGCTGCGCGCTGATTTGTTATAGGGTGTCCGACGGACACTATCCGTATCGATTAAGTAATGCATAAAGAGTGTCCTTATTAGGGATTTATATGACATTTATATATATATATATATATATATATATATATATATATATCATTATAAATTAATTAATATTTGATAACAAATATAGAAATTATTTATATAATGTTTAGAATGCTTAGTTTTTAATAATATATTGTTATGTTTTATATTAATATATTTGTATATGCTTGAGAAGGTTTTAAGTTGAATTTTGTTTTAATTAATTTAAAAAATAATAACAAGTTCAGTATATTGAATATATCATCATTATGTTATAATAATAAAAAATAAAAAAATACTTATTTAAACTATTTATATAATTATGACTATTTATTATTCATTAACATTTGTTGTAGGATTTATGGTTTCTAAGATACCGAGGGTATCCGTATTCGGGCACTGTCCGTATTCGGATACTTCCCCCTAATAGTGTTGATATATTGAAGATTACGCTCAGATAATCATATTTAATTCGTTTAAATTGTATAAGTTATCTATACTGTTAAGCTGAACTATTGTTACCGAACTATTGTTATTGAAGGTACATTAGATTATGTATCGAACCATTAACATATATTATACAATTAATTATATTTAATTGGTAGGGGTGAGTGATGTTGTATAAACATGTGTCTTGCATCATGCAAGTTGCATGAGCCATCTGAGATCAATATTGTATGTTTATAAGAATTATTATTTTTAAAGGACAGGTATCATTATCTATAGTTGTTACATTAGCGGAAACGATTTTTATTATTTATATATATAGATAATTAAAATGTTATACACATTTAATATAAAATACAATTAAAAGTAATAATTCGGTACAAGGTGAATACCATTACAACATATTTAAATAATAATTTGATTTAGTTTCATGTTATATATATTATGTTCATAAATAATTAAGTTAATATTCATAGAAAATTAATTTTAATTTTAATACATAACTATTATACTTTTATTAAACAATAACAATATTTTAAATGGGGTTAAAAGAGCCACAAAGAACGAGGTTATATGAACACTGTTCATATAAGCGAGAATGATATTAAGTATTGTATTATATGCACCGAAATTATTAACAATGACACTGAAGATTAATTACAATGCATGCACTGTTTACAATAGTTGCACTCTATGTGTGCAGCTGACTCAATTAATGTTAAGCTTTTAGATTTTTGTAATAATTAACTATAATTATAAAATAAATTGTTAAAACAAATATTATGAAATAATCAGTATCGTAATAGTAATTGTTATGTCCCATTAACTAAATATTGGAAAACTATTATAATAAAGTTAATTTTCACATTTGTTAATTATAATTAATCAATAGATTTTATTGACAATATATTTATATATCCGACTGGGTTGAATGAACTTTACAAAATAAATGTTTTTATTGAAATGAAATAACCTAGGTTATAAGCTTATAAATATTAATTATATCTAAAACTTATAAATTAGTTAGATAAAATGATATATGTAATACAATTTAAATGATTTAAACAAATGTATTATTGCCATAATGATAGCACTTTATACAAAACAAAGGTATCGAACATTTTAGAATTTGTATAGGTGCGTCCTACCTTAATGTCGTGTTTTGAAGAACATTCGGGAAACTCTAACAACTGTCACGATTTAAGACGTTGCATCTTTAGTAGCCTGGTTACTACCAATGCCGCAGACTGTTTTGTTCGGGTGCGGAACAACATTTTTTTTAAAAAGATCGATTTTCGCGATTTAGAAGGATTTTAATGAAAATAAATACGGAAAATCAAATTCTAGAATTTTAATATAATTCAAGATAATATATATATTTGTTATATGACAAATGACACAAACACTAAATTATTTTGATATATACAAATTTAATCTCAGATCCTGACTCCACAAAAATAAAACATTTTTTATTTTGGTATCAAAATATATTAGTGTTTATGTAATTTGTCATATAACAAATATATATATATATATATATATATATATATATATATATATATATATTTCATTGAATTATATTACAAATCGTGGGTTATAGTTAGTTTAGATCCCTCTCACCGATACACCCGACAGGGGCATACACTCTAAAATATACAGTGTACATTGTACTGTATATTATAAGATAGGGTTGGGGTAAAACCTGCCAGGGGAGGTCCTATCAGAGCGGCGATGCCTTGAGTCATGCACAGTAGTCCGAAAGCATTGGTCAACCTGGCTAACCCTACTAACCTCACCATTATTATGGACCTGATACAGATGAACCCGGCTGTAGTATAATTAGAGGAATGTGTCATCGTTTAACGTATTATTAGTAACAATATTGAATGTGTATGTTTCTATAATGAGTCGATCTAAATATTTAGTTTGTTTATGTATATATATGAGTCAATATATATATATATATATATATATATATTATGCATATGTATGTTTCTTTTTAAATGTATACGAGTGTGTGTATGAATATATGTATATTATCCATCGATATAAAGAAAGTTATTTCTTTACATCGACGATATTATAATGTACGAATGTCTATGTATATGGGGGCGTATCTCAGGTGGGCGTGTATATTATCGATAATCGGTGTGAGTGACAGCGACCTGTGGATATTCCGAATACGATGCAGTATATAATCCTATGTGAGAAAGATGCACAAAACGGATACAACACTGTGGCCATCCCTGCCGCTATCAGATTCACGTTACTGCGTGTGTGTTTTTTACGTGTATGTGTGTATGTGTGTGTATGTGTGTGTGTATGTGTGTGTGTGTAATGTTGTTATATGAAGTATTTATTTAGATATTTTATTAATTATAATAATAATATAAGAGGAATTGAATGTTTCGTAATTGATGCAAGGAGTATGTGTTTAATGCATGTGTGCACACATGGCCATGGCCGTCAGTACATGTATCGCATGCATACGTCAATAAGGTCATTAATAAAGAATGCATAACGTATATATGAATTATGGAATACATTACTGAACCAACCAATCAAACACGCATACAAATCATATTAATCAATCTATATGGATGGACGAATACACGAATGAATGAATGATCGAAAGAACTAATGAATTAATAAATTAATTAATTAGTTAATTAATGAACGTATGAACGAATGAATGAATGCATTAATTAATTAGTGGTGTTTATTTATTAAGAATTGTTGTATACAAATAATTGTGATGAAATATATAAAGTTTATATTTAAATATTAATAATAATCTAGTAAACTATTTACTATATATATATATTAAAATATATATTAATAACAATATTAGTTATTATATAATAATATACATAGTACTAATATGAATATATAGTCTATATATATATATATATATATATATATATATATATATATATATATATATATATATATATATATATATATATATATATATATTAACAGTTTATCTGTTATTACTATACACCCTAAAGTGTTCACGTTCTCAGGTTCACATTCACCCTATATACCCTATAGGGTTCACGTTCTATAGTATTAATTATTATGATGTACAGAAGACGTATGCATTACGATATAGTATTACGTATACATAAGATAAAAATATAAACTATGATTTAATTTTAGACATGATCCCATAGTTTCCAATAATTCACAATTTTCAAATATGTCACATTTCGCTAAACGACGATAACATTCCTAGCCATTATACCCTATAGGGTACTATACTATATTCCATAGGTTACTATACTATATTATATAGGGTACTATACTATATTCAATAGGGTAATAAACTGAATGTATATAACTAAACATATATTATGAAATCTGTTAAACTATAAAGCACAATGCTGTTATTTATGTTAAGTATGAATAAACTGTGTTATACAGATGAAATACATATAATGTCTAACCACACACACATACACCGTACTGACCTGATGATCAAAGGGTCTGCCCACGGTTGGTCAGATATCCAGCCGGTAAGGATACGGGTCAAGGTTGACGCGGCCCCTATTACGGACATCAGTGCGGCAGATTCACCCACGGAATCACCGTACAGTTGAGAAGTGACGGGCAAGTATATCGATGGGATGAAGAAACCTACGTCGAGAGGTCATAGGTCAATACGAGTGGTCAGAACACCTACTAAGTAGCGATACTAATGGTGAACATCGTATGCACGTACAATGGGCATCAATGATGTACAATATTACCAGTGTTATTGATTCCCATTGTATAGAATGTTGATGGTATACACCGTAGAGATCGAATACATACCCGTATAGCTATAGTGTATAAGATAAGAGGAAAGTCGGCCATAATGTACCCCTTCTTGATATCGTTATGAGAATAAAACTGACCCGGTTCAGACATATAACTCATCATAATTTGCTCGCTAAGACCATTATCTATGGAAATTTCGAAGGTTAAAGAAAAATAGAAATTGGAAGACCAAATAGAAATTGGATGGATTAAATATTCGATTACTATAGACGCTATCTCAGTCAAGTTTTAGATATCGCTATGGATCGTATCAAATGGGAAACTTACAGCTAGCATTGTCACGTGGTCCACTTACGACTGACACGTCACGTGACTAAGTAAGTGACGTGTGTCAGAGCCATGCTACTGCGCATGTTTACAGCATATGATCACGTGTTACCATGCACATCAGAATAAGTATCACATGACACTGACACTACCAAGCGTGTACTATTCGCCTGGCTTGAGTGTAAAGTATTTCATTTAGAAAATATATATTAAATTATGGTATTTGCGATAACGTCATGGTACCATAGCTCGATACTACCATGCGGGGTTAATGTATATTAACCCTTAACTATTAACCCTTAACCCTTAAGCTGAGTATTTATAGTGATATACCCTATGTATACTAAATGTGAATCTATTTAATAATTAAGTAAACTAATTAACTAATACTTAATTTGTATAGACTGTACACCTTTGTATACAATGTACACACATATGTCTACATAACTAATAATGATTGACATGATAACGTACCCAATCCGCAGATGAAATTCGACACGACATAAAGACAATAGGGTTTATTGTTCATCAGCGAGATGTCAACCATTTGCTTAAATGTGTGGTTTAAAAACTTTCCGAAACCTCCTTTTTTACTCTTTTTCTTATTCTCAGTGTTATCTAATGATTATAATTTAATATTATGTGAAATATATATTATACGTTATAGTATATATATATATATATATATATATATATATATATATATATATATACTATGTGTATATGCACAGTGTGCATTGCACACCCAACCAACCCACACATACATACACATTTATATATGATATATCATATATTCTACATAATAATATAAGCATATTAATGAACATCTTGAAATATGTAAAATGACCAAGAACTAATATCACATAATAAATACTGTAGGACTATCGTTACAATTCGTAATCACATGTAATACATATGCACTCTAGGCGGCTGTATGTTTGTGTTTTACATGTATATATATATATATATACAGTCAATTCTCGGTAAGTCGGACTACGGATAAGACAGACTTCTCGATAAGTCGGACACATATAGTTAGTTTGATTGGATTTATATCTAGATCCATGTTAAATTAATCGGATAAGTCGGATAAGTTGGATTGGATAAGTCGGACTTTTCTATAAGTCGGACACATATTATAGTTAATTTTATGATTTTTATACTAGATAAGTAGGAATTTTTATAAAATATCAGAAATGTTTAATTTGAATAATGTATATTATATTTTTAGTGAGTAATATTATTGAATACAATATTTTATGTTATTGATTGTTGCATAATTCCACATTTTGGTAACCCTTTAACTCACGCTCGGCGTCGCATGCGTTATTTGCATGATATTATGAATCTCGGATAAGTCGGACATCTCGCTAAGTCGGAAACTTTTCCCGGTCCCTTGCGAGTCCGACTTATCGGGAGTTGACTGTATATATATATATATATATATATATATATATATATATATATATATATATATATATATATATATATTATTTAAAAGTTTATATGTTTTTTAGCATAATTGTGTGAACAAATATACTGTTACATATAATAACTTCTATACATACTGCAAATGTTGGGTATTAAAACAATAAAAGAAGAGAGGAATACATAATTTTATAATAGTTTAGTTAATTACATTTGTATTACTTTTATTAATTTATTTGTAGTACCGCTACATAGACTTCAATAAATTCTCAATTAAAAATAACTATTGCACTATTTGAATTTATATTTTATGAAATAGTATATAGATATATTATAGAGATACAAAATATTTTCTAAAAATTAAAATACTCTTGATTATTAATGTGTGTATCAATGAAGTTATTATGACATCTCCTATGGACTATAGGATATGGCATTATACATACACTCATATATAAGTATCGATATTGTATACTATTATATCATTAAATACATGTATACATACATGTAAATACATCTAGCCAGAGGTTAATTATGTACTAAGAATGCACTCATGATATGTGAAACCTTTACGTGGAGAAGGAGTCAGATTATCGTCATCTTCCTGCTGCACTTGTTGCTGCTGAGGTGTGAACTCGATGTCATCGGTGACCACCAGATGATCACAATCGGGCAGCGTGGTCATACTGCGAACAATAGATCTCAGATCGTTGTAAGAAGTGTATTCCGGAAGTGCCAATACGCTACGATTACGCGTTCGAGGTTTAATAATATGCGAAATATTTAATAAATATATGTATTATTTTTAATTTTTATTTAACATATGAAATAAATATTTTACATCCATCAACTCAATTATTATAATTATATATATATATATATATATATATATACAATAAATATTACCATATAATGTAATTTTAGAACTAGTGATTCTAATTAATAAATTAAAAATCTAAATAATATAATATATATTTTTGTAAATGTATGAATCAGTAAAATAAAAACATATATATTTAAACTACAAATTATTAATATATATAAATATATAATATTATAAAACCTTCCTCCATAGAATATATTTTTCCTATACATGGGATTCTTAATATCTTTGATACGTTTTACTGTCAAAACATTGTTATCGAAAATGTCATCTGCTTCTTCAAAACTTTTTCCAATTTTCATATTCGTATCTCTAAACGGATGTTCTGTTTAGGTTATTATAATGAGTTTTATAGAAATTGTCGATTCTTTTTTAATAATTAAATTTAGTTACCGTTTTAAATATACTATACATATTTTTCGTTAATTGTATATAATAATTGACATTTCTGTTAAAACAATATATTACATATTTTAAATTCATATATTATTTAGAAATGATACTTATTCAATAAGTATTGATTGATTTTTCTTTATTTAATATTCATTTTAAATATTTATATAACACAATAATATGTATAATATCAAAATTATATAGTAACATTTATACTTTTATTTTTATTATAATTAAGTTTATTTTATTATTTAATTTTAATATAAATATTAAATGAATATTAGCCATTAAATTAGTGTACTAATAAAAACAATCATATTATTAGATTATAAATTTAAATATTCTTGATAACAAATATAAAATAAAGTTTATATATATATTTATATGAATGAGTTAAATATATTTGTAAAACTACCAACCTATATCATCACAACTTTGCGATGGACGTAATCTTTTATTGCGGTTAAATTTCGAAGTTTTCAAATCCCTAAAACTCTGCAGCGAGTAACCCTGATAAGTGGGCCTAGAGCCCGGATGTTTCGAGAACCCCCCTTCGCGGTCGATGTGTGCAAGTCTATGATGGCCGCTGTACCTGCTACGTATCGCTATAGGAATGCTCTTCATCGCAGAAGTCGTCGCCGAAAAGCTAACGAATTTTCTAAAATCACTGGAAATATTGGAGAACTTCGACGGGCTAATGGTGAGCCGACTTTTGGCGCGAGATAGATATTTGAACGAGTGTCGACCTCCCTTCAGTATGGAGGCGCTGGTTTGACGACATCTGTCCATGGACACGTAACTCCGGTACGAATCACTTCCGGCTAGCGGGAAATGTGACGTCATCAGCTGATTGTCGGGGTTCATGAGGTGCGGAGGTAGGCGTTGGTCGTATACCGTAGAGTTCAAGGTCAACGTGGACCGAGGGGTCATCGGTAGAGGTGATACACCCACGTGGGAGGAGTTAGTTGGAGTGACACGCCCACTTCCGTCCTTCCACGAGTCTAACGTCCACCAAGACTCGTTTAGCGACATGTCCGAGTTAGCGAACATGTCCATGTCCGTATGGGCGTGGCCTAAAGTAGCAGCGGAGGATGAAACCGAGAGGCTGGTGTCTTGTTCCGGTATCGAGTACAGAGTGGCCGTGTACTCGGACACACAATCCGTTGATAACGGTAGATTGACCTTCGACCTGAGGGAGAATAGATCATTAGCCTCGTGTGTATTGTACGAATTCGCGTGCGCAGATAATTCGTTGTGAAGTAAATAGGTCACCATTGTAATGCATTCATATATCAACATATTGAATAATATTAAACACATTTAATTATTTAACATTACTCAATATATATATACAGTGACAGCCGCTTACATCGACATGGTTGTGTAAGCTCCAAAAATGTCGATATAGGCGGATTGTCGATATGAGCGATAGGGGCGTAGCCCTAATGATGTATAACGCATTAGTTTATTGATAATTAATTGTATGTGATAATATAATATATGCATATAATATAATAACAAAAAGGTTTAATTACATGTTTATTAAATAATATTAATATTATTAATATTTAATAACTAATTATTTACACACCCATCGCAATTTAATCAAAGAATATATTAAAAAGTATTACTTAAATGTATATAGTATATTATAGTATAGTAGAGTATATGATATATAGTATAGTATAATATATAGTATATATTATACTTAACTATAAAGTATAGGTTATACTTAACCTATATAGAATACAGTATAGTTAGTGATGTGCAGGATCGCGATAATTGATCGCCGATCCTGGATCGGCTTATTTGATTCACGATCTTTATATTTATAAGAATATTTGTCTATTTTATTATTTATGTTTTTGATAGTTTTTTTTTATATAGTTATATAGTTATATCTTATTTTTAAATTATTACATGTATGTATATATGCATACTATAGTATACTATTAGTTTACATATTCGAAATACAATGATGTATAATAGATAATATGATGATATTTAGACATATTGTATATTACTTTATTAAATATAACATAGGATATAGAAAAAATAAAAAAACACAATGGAAACTAATGACGTAACAATTCGTGATGCGACATGTTAACTAGTTACGCCAATACCTTTGATACTATTGATATTATGACCAAAATCTATTTTAATAATTGTTAATTACAATTGAGCTCATATACCTGCATCTGGTGATGCAATGCACCACCGACTTGTACTCGATAAAGAGAGTTAATCCATGCAATGTATATATATCATATAATAGTTTATAGTAGTCCGTGCCATATGGTACTATAATACAATATATTTAACTATATATAGTATTACTTATAATGGATAACATGATATTGAGATATAAATTGAATATAAATATATACCTACACAATGAGTCATAGGTGTTAGTATGCACTAGTGACGCCAGAAATTAAGGGTACTATACACTACTGACACAATAATATATGACTACGGATTATATAGTTCATTGTTACTTTCCTACTTTTTACTTATGTTAATGTTTTGATATTTGTATATGATAAAACTATGTATCAACAACTGAGTACAAATTGTGTATCTCTCGCGTACTTTAGTATTATAAAACTATAATATTATAATTAATTGTATTTAACATAAATAGGTCGATGTAGCCGAATAATATATGTCGATGTAGCCGAATTATCGATGTACGTGGCTGTCGAAGTAATCGGCTTTCAATGTATATATATATAATAATAATAGTCATTTTAACTGATACACATGAACATGTATATATATATATATATGTGTGTGTGTATGTGTGTATGTGTGTGTTAAGTAGATAACCTTGGATATAAGTGTGTCGGAAGTGAGCTCGGTTCGAATACAAAAGGTGTATTGTTGAACAACTGTTCTGAAGCTATGACGTTGATACGAGGAATGTCTCTGACGTCACTCTTGGTCAGCGGAGGCCGTAGTGACGTCACCATGTTCGGCTCGCTCTGAGTCACCATCACATCAGATGAGGTTTCCGCTAGGATCGCTGCCAGTCTTTGTTCCTATTGATGTAGGATGAAGTTGGTTATCATTAGTATTAAGGTAGTGATACGATATGATTGTAGCGTGATGAATAATGGTCTTACTAGCTATAAGCGAATAGATCAACGTGTATTTCAAAGTAATATCAAAGTATATTTTAGTAAATTCGTAAGGAATGAGGTTAATACAAATTTCAAGACAACACTATAATTAAAGGACGAAACTATCAGTTAACTATGCCCATAACTTATGTATTACATTTATATTTAAACTATGAGATAGTAAACTATTAATTTTAAATATCATACACATATGTATATATATCAACAAAATATATATCCTCTATATATAAATTAATTTATTCATATATAGAGGTAAATATATATATATATATATATATATATATATATTAATATAATATTTTAAATTATAAAGCACACTGTGATAATGGAAGTTTTTATGAGGTATGTGGGTTCAAAATATAATTCTCTTTTTTAGAACATTAGTGTATTTTCTAAGCGAATTTATAAATATAGTTATTATATTTAGTTATTATATAAAAATGCGCTTTTCATGACTTATATTTACACATGGCGAATTATTAAACATAATTGTTAGAACGCACGTAGATAGTATAACAATAACATATAAATGTATATATTAATATAGTATATATAAATGTAAATAATTTACTAGTGTCAAAGGTAACACATTTATAATTTTTATTTATTTATACGATATATTAATTATTTTTGTGTTAAAATGTTATAATTGCAATTATGATTAACATATTATTAAGAGGTTATACTTAATTAGTATGTAGTATTTATTTAATAATGTAGTAACATAATCAATGTTATAGTTTAGTATAGAATTTAAAAAAAATATGAATTTACTTATATTTTCAATAGATTAATTTCAGGCTTATATATAGCAGTTTTCAATAATAATATCGATGGCATATTAATGGTGATGATGATGTTGATGTTGATGCTGGATAATATAGAATGCTCAATGATCATTGACGTTAAGTATAAGTTGTATTTATTTAGAAACCTGTTTAAGTTTGCGAATTTGACCTTGGTTGATTTCTAGCGGTCGAAAGAGACTTCCGGCCACCACTCCATTCAGAACTATTCCGGACAGCACCCATACAACTCCTTTCCACTCATACAACTAGGTATGCATATACGATTTTGTATCACAACATATTATATATATAATAATAATTACATAAATCCATACATATATAAATGATAATTATATATATAGGGGAAAGTCTCCGATTACCGACCCCCACCTAATACCGACCCCCGATCGTATCTCAGTAACTATTAGAGATATCAACAAATTATATATACATGAACTGTTAGTAATTAAATTATAAATATGAATAAGTATTTTGTATACAAAAATATTTAATCCTACAATTGTTATTTGATCAAATAATAAAATAATTTTTAATATTCTGATTTTGCTTTTTAAATATTTGAATAATAATTTTTTTTAAATCATTGTAAATACTTTATTAATTAAAAGAAAACTGAATATTGCACATAATATTGTAGATCAATAAAATGTTTATAACTTTTATACAAATATTTTAATTTTAATAACTATTAACCAATATATCTTAATTATAGTAACCCATATTATTTTCCTATTACCGACCTCCTAAATTACCCTAATACCGACCCCATGTGATTTATAATATCAAAATAGATAGGTATTTTACTTTAAAATATGTCATAAGTTATTTGTGTATCATTGATATAGATGTAAGATTCATGATTTTAGTTGATTATATACATAGTATATATTTATTAATCAGTATGTATTACATACTGATTAATAAATTAATATTAAATAATAATATACACTATTTTAATATAATTACTATACAGTTTAAATTTAAATTTTATATTACTATTAAAACATAAATTAAATACAAAATAAATTGCGTGCATGTTATAATTAATTATATTTATGTATATATACTATTTTTATTGGATATTATAATACTAGAATTATTTATACCACGATTATTTTAGGGAGATAATAGGAGAAGGGGTCGGTATTAGGCACATCTATCCGATTACAGACCCCCCTGTTTATTCTTGAAAATATAATAATATCAAAAATTTAAAATAGCTACATTATTCATTGACATAATAATACCCTAATTACAAAATTTCAAATAAATATATTTAATATCGAATAAGTTATTACAAATAATCATTTAGTGGTCGGTAATCGGAGACTTTCCCCTAAATGAATAAATGAAATCAGTTTATAGAAAAAGTATAAGGATATTGATATATATAATGATATTATATATTATATATATAAATATATATATATATATATATATATATATATATATAAATGAGGTGATACAAGATAGCCTATCAGGTGTATTAACCTTCAAGAGTTGGTAGATAAGCGGTGAGAACAGGAAGCCGCCTATACCGCTACCACATACGGCGACACCCGTAGCCAGAGCCCGTCTCTTCTCGAAGTAAAAGCCTACCATTACTATAGCCGGCAGGTACATCATCGATAGGCCGATACCTGTGATGTAACGGTATTACGTGTATATTACTTCACTGTTATAACATACGTATAGGGTATAGCATACGTAGTGGGTATAGCATTTATTCTATGTTTAATATTTGTGATACATGTGATGCATAATGACAATTTTTTTTATTTTATAAATTATTATTCTTTATTTGAAAATAGGAAATGACACGTGGGGTTTTATTATCACATTATATTCACTGTTAATGGAATTTATAGATCTTATATCTATCGTATACGATAGGGATATTATATATATATATATATATATATATCAAAGATTTTGCGAAGCAAAGATATAACACTCCCTATGCATGCAACGTAATTTAGTAATAGCCCCAACCGCTGCTAGCAGTAGTATCGAAATCACTGAAATAGATTTAGGTTCGGCTCTGTTTGCATACAACAATGTTTTCATTGCTCTATTAAATTACATGCAATATAAATTAGCTTTTACTCACTAAATATATACTTATAGCATTTAAAACATACATATCATATTTGTTTGTTATATATTAGTAATGAACACTTAGTTTTCATCATATAAATATTAATTTAAAGCATATTATTTAACATTTTAAAAGTGTATAGTTAAATACGAATTTACATTATAAACAACGCATAGTTCCTAAAAGTAACCCGCTATAGGTGGCACCAGGGTATTTTGTATACAAATTCGAATTACACGATTTCGCGTAAGTGTTATATCTTTCCTTCGGAAAATCTTTGTATATATTCAGTATAGATTATTTTATGATTCTGAAAATTTATTACTTATATGTATATATATATATATATATATATATATTAATATTATTTATGAGACATGATATATAACAATTATATACTGGTAATTATATAATGTGTTAGTAATATAGAACTTGGAATATCATATCATTATATTGTGTGTATATATATTTATAATTAATATATATATATATATATAAATATATATTTAAACGTATTTTAAATATTAGTGAATTTAAAAAAATAAAATATATATTAATATTATTTTTAATACGAAGCTCAATAAAATATCAGTTAAATATGCATAACACTAATAATGATAAGATCGCACACTTACCGGTCAGTATTCCATAGGTCAGTATAAGCATGTTGATGTCCACCGAATACGTACTGATGAACAGGCTACCGGATGCCAGGATACTTCCGGTTATAGCAACCTTCCGACACCCGTACTTATTCAGCAGCGCTCCCGATATAGGACCTGTGTTGTTTATTTAAATCAACAATAATAATCAACGTCTAGTATTACTTATTTATTAGTTATACAGTCAACTCCATAAGTCGGACTCGCAGGGGACCGGGAAAAGTGTCCGAATTAGCGAGATGTCCGACTTATCCGAGATTAAGAATATCATGCATATAATACATGAACTGCGCAGTGCGAGTTAAATGGTTACCGAAATATGGAAGTATGCAACAATCAGCAACATAAAATATTGTATTCAATTATATTACTTACTAAAATTATAATATTCATTATTTAAAGTAAACATTTTTGATAATTTATAAAAATATGACTTATCCAGTATAAAAATAATAAAAATGACTATAATATGTGTCCGACTTATAGAAAAGTCCGACTTATCCAATCCAACTTATCCGACTTATCCGATTAATTTAACATGGAACTAGATACAAATCCAACCAAACCAACTAAATGTGTCCGACTGATCGAGAAGTCCGACTTATCTGTAGTCCGACTTACCGAGAGTTAACTGTACTACCATTCGAACAACGATCATAAACGTCGTCGACTTACTACATAAGTTAAATACGTAATATATTTATCTACTAAAACACGCTATAGCGTATAAACAAATATATTTGTCAACAATTAAAATTATGTGAATAAGACTAATTGTTGTTTGTGTTTGAAGTTGGTTTCTTGTGTAAATTAATATTAAGTATATCTATATTTTAAAGAATACTATTTTATTAGTAAATACACTGAATATCACTTTAATATTATATATTTTTTAATAATAATTTAATATATATATATATATAATATCTGTATACATTAAGGAATATTAATTATATTTTAACTGATCAAAATACTTACTTTAAATATACCTCTTATCGCTATATATAGAATTAAAGTATACCCAAGGAGGGGATCTCCTTTATAATTTCCATTTATAACAAAATATTGTTTGTTTTTATATAAAACATTATTTATATAATCATTTGTATAACTTCAACTTAAATGGTACCAGAATTATCTATATTAATAATTATATATTATGTTTACCCAACACATATTATTAAAAATAAACACTCATTAAAATACAATACAAATAGTTCACAAAACTGTGACAGCTATATATATATAGCATACTCAATATTTTAATTTGGTAAATATTATTCTATTAATAAAGGCCGGAATAAAAAGGCCGGAACTATTTTATTCTTTAATATAAATTATTGAAATGTGCAGTATATTTAGATTACAGTGCATCAATTTTACTTTTTGTAATAATTAAATTTAATATTAAAATGTTATATCATGTTTATATCATAATATTCATTTTAAAAAGTGTATATTGTTAAACTACTTTTATTTTTTAAATAATATATATTTTATAAATGAAAAATTGTGTTCCTATAGAATTATGTATTATTATTATTATTTTTGCGATAGGACGCTTGTTCATATGATCTTAGCTCTGTAAAAATTATGTATAAATATTTAAATCTTTAAAGTTGGAGAGTTTAAAAACAAAACTGTTTTTCATATATATTTACATGAAATCGCGGAGGTCCCACTTCCCCAAGCGTTTTAATTTATATAACACTTACAAGGTATAGGCACGCGTGTATTAGTGGGCGTGTTACTTACCGCATAGAAGGTAGATACCGCTGATGAGGGAGCCGACCAAAGCGGTCTTAGACTTGCTGGCCCCGAACTCCTCGAGGAAGTCTCCGTACAGCATTCCGAAGCCCGTTCCCACCCCGTCCACTAGCATGTTGATCAATGTGGATGCCAGCATTATCACCCAGCCTATTGGAGGAGAGGAGAGTATACTTTATGCACGGTCATGTGTGTATTAGGTGTACTATATGCTAATATTCATTTAGAAGCCGAACCTACTTATTTATAATTGATATATATATATATAAATATATATATATGTGTGTGTGTATGTTTGTGTTGTATGTTTGTGTATATATGTGTGTATGTGTGTGTTTATATTATATGCATATTAGTGTGGGTGTGTGTATAATAAACACACTATTTTAATATAAATATTTTCGCTACATCTTTTAAAAACTAATCTGTATAAGTTGTTTAGGTGTTAAATAATTAGCTAGTTAGATCTTTTTTAGATGTTTTAAAATTAAAAACTATTGTTAATGCCTATCATTCATATCATTCTTATCATGCTTATTATTGTGAAACTTAATCTAAACAATATTGCATCATATGTTACGTCATATCTAGATATTAATACCTCTCAATGGATACTTATTGTAACTCGCGCTTATTGACAACTATTAGGAGAAGGTACATGTAACTGATCCTCCGTCGAATATATGATACATATATCATATATCATATATTAAATTTCACTAACATATAACATATTAATGGTAATCAAGGATATCTTACTAATGTTATTTTGTTCGCAATAAATATTAAAAAAGTATTCAACGATACACATGAATTATTATTATATATATATATATATATATATATATATTACTTTAGGAATATATTCCATAAAAAAATTAGTTAATAAAAATAGTAATACAGCTAATACTATTAATAATAATGATATCTGGTATAATATTGCGTACTATACCATATCCTCCATCGGGGGGTAGCGGAGACAAATCGGCGATAGTTCTGATTTCGTGTACATCCTGTTTCTCCGGATCAGCATCACCCGCTCTTTCTTCATCCGCATCATCAACGCCACATCTTAATAAGCCCGATCCCATATCCACTCGCGAAGCCAGTACGGTAGGCGTGGTTATATCGCGCGCGACCTTCGACCTTCGAGACTCCGCCCACCAGTTAGGTTTATTGGTTCTACGAGATGAGACTTGTCGATCCGCATCGTTGCACCTGCTCCTCCGTACCATTTCCTCTTGTTAGTAACTCTCTTGACAGCGGCTATCTTGACCGGTGTCCGCGCGGCACGTAAAGTTAACGTATCAAGGTCAGCGAACGTGACCTTGAAGGACATCTGGCGGACACATGACGCTATGGCGAGCTGTTTATAGACCGCTGTTCTTTAAACTGGAGCCTTGGGCCTATATGTTGTTTTAGGTGGTTTATATATAAGTAAATATATATATATATATATATATATATATATATATATATATATTATAGTTGACTACATCATTCATTAACTACTAACATTTAACTTGTAAGTATATTTATGAATTACATACTAAATATATTTTATTGCAATATCATATATGCCTGGCCTTATGTATTTATAACTAATTCATATATATTTAGAAGTATTATTTATTATAAATAGAAATATTTAAACTTGAATATTGTTTATTTAACAACATATTATAAATCTAAATAAACAATAGTACATAGATTATATATAAAAAATATAATTGTTTGTTTACTAATATATAACAATTAATAAAATATATGTTATTGTTAAAACCATATGATTAAACTATATATATATATATATATATATATATATATATATATATATATATATATATATATATATATATATATATATATATATACTAAACATATATACTATAGTATATAATAGTATACATTCAATAATATATGTATATATATATATATATACACATGCCCACATATATAATAAAATATTGGATAAATAACATAATATATATTATATATTAAATAAGATAATATATATTAAAATATTGGTGCCATGTATAATCCGCAATTTCAATATATTATTCATGTATATAATATATTAGTCATATATGACATAAAACTATTTAAAGTTATTAGTGGGAACAATAGTATTATCGATTACCTCTTATGTATATCAATGTTATATTAATATAGTATTTTTATAAAATTTTAAACCTATGTATCTGTAATCTTCATGATATGAAAATTCAATAATTACTTATATATAAATTAATTATATATTGAATATAATTGAATACGTATACACAGTTAAGAAATTAACTTAACATGGTCGGTGGACATGGATGATGGACATGGGTGGAGGACATTGGTGGTGGACATGGGTAGTGGACATGGGTGGAGGACATGGGTGATGGATATGGGTGGAGGACATGGGTGATGGACTATATTGAATACATATGACTAACTGTTCCACTAATGAAGTGTTTATTAAGTATTATTTGTTATAGATTAAAATTATTTAAAATATCCTAGCCAATAACGTGTTACTTCATTAAGGAATATACACATACCACCTCATTAATTAGTACACCGGTTATCACATATTACTTTATTCTATACGAATACCAGTATTTCCCTCTATATTCCAGTTAGAGGAGTACTATAGTATACTGATATACGGTTAACTATAGCGAGTTATGGTACTCGTATCACGTGCTATTATGTATGTGTTTAACATAAACCACGTGATGTTAAATGTGTTAAGGTACATAGCCTACATAAGGTACATAGCCTACATATATGTACCCTATAGGGTGCATAAGGTAGATAGGTTATTTACATCGGAAATTAGGAATACTATTATATACACAATATGTGTCTGATGTTATATAATCTATAAAAAACATTTAGTTACTATAGAAACTATACATACATTGATAATTTGAAATAATGATTTGTGTTACTGAATATTATAGCATTATCAGCATTGATGCGTGAATATAATCATATATATTAGTTTCTACTATACCCAATAGGCTATTATGTATAGGTATACCTATATGTACCTATAGGTTTTATGTATAATATACCTATATCCTATGATATAGAGTTATATATTTCTAAACCTATATCTATATGTTGTTAATAACGACAACAAATATTCTATACGATATTTACCCATGGGTGCATTAGGCAAATCTACACCTCTTATAGTAATAGCTTATTGCACGAATTGCAATGAATTATACTTTATTAAACTAATTTCGTCAGAGCCTAAACCAAATATTTTAATGGAGCCCGGAGAACAAAGGATAATTAGGGTTAATATATAATCCTACTTCATGTATCGGGGGTCGTAATATGGTTCAAGAAATGTACAAATATTATTGTTTGTGTAGGTAATTTCTCATTGGAATTATTTATATTTTCCATATTTGTTCACGAATCAATTTGGAATATATATTAAATATATATATATATATATATATATAAATATAAGTTCAAAATGTACTATAGTATATAGGTATATAAGTATATATAGGTATATATACCGGGATCACATGGTATAATATTGCATAATATAATGAATCGATAATATACCGTGAATCATAGAAATACAATAACAATTAAAATGATATTATATAGTGTTATATAAACGTGTTGCTATGCAAATAATACAAACATTATTTATTTAGATTCTTAATTAAATTTAATTATATCTAAATATAAATATATAAACATATTTGTTAGCTTAAAAATCATTATACAATTTGTATAGGTTCACTTCGTGGACAATGTAGTGGGAGGTATTACATACTATAATGTATATGCTTCACTTCTATTTTATAAATAACCAAGAACATAAGTAATATCTGATTTATTAAAATCACATTAATATAATTATGATTATAATGATATATATTGCAATAACGGGCGACATAATGCATGAAATGATGACTAACGAGCGGAAACAATAGAAAATATGCAATATTAAATTAAATATATGTTGGAGCAACAAATATAATAAACAAGAAAACATAACAGAAAATAAATAAATATTATTATTATATATCTGGTTGAAATTATTTCTAAAAAGTAAAAATTACAATAAAATTAGAATTTGTTGTTTACATTCGTAATCCAATAACAAATAAACAATCCATTTATAGAAGTAAATTCTAATCGTCGAGTCTACAGTCGAGATACCCGCACATTAACGCGCACACACGCACCCGCACACATCGCACACGATGAGACGCGCCAGTTTCGATGGATTGCCGCGATTCTTCAGGAAACCGCTGCCAGCGTACCGCAACTCAATGCCCACAGAACTGGAGCCGCTTACCCGCTGCGACTCCAGTAAGATGACGGCGCATCAACAGCGCGAGGCCCCGCCCAGTCTCGGCGAACTAGCCAATAGGACGTTCCTTCCTGACTCGACGACCGCCTTCCCAATGTTCAAATCGCGACATCGCCCTAAACAACCGAAAACACGGGGAAAAGGATCACCACCACTTAAGAACTACACTTCCTCCGCGGATGGAACCGTGATATCCGATGGCTCAACTTACTCGCGAGATTCCGCGGTACCCGGCGAAGGTCATCTGCCACCAGTGGCTCCGGACGGCGGATTCGGCTGGTACATCGTGATGGCGTCGTTCGTCGCTAATCTATTAATAGACGGCATGTGCTACACTTCCGGTTAGTACACTATAACTTGTATACACCGGTTTACTATTAGTATATATTGGGTAGTTGTCTAATACGGTAAACAAGTAGACAGTATGATTCGGTTCAAATAAGTCTTCAATAATATTTTATAATGATATTATACATTTATATACACAACAATTATCTGCCCTCGTTAAAACTTGGATGCATTAACATGATAGCGGATTCACGTGGACATTAGCGTTATATTGTTATAAGTAAAACACTTATGCTAAGTAGTTCGATGGGATAAACGTTTTCCACCGTATAAAAATAACACAAATAATATAATAATATTAGAAATAAAATATATACACAAAAAATGATATTTTGTAAAAGCAAATATCAATATACTAAACCAATAATTGTATCACGCCCATATCGAAACATATTATTTAATATTCAATTATATTAAAATATATCATGGAGTAAGAAAATATGCGCCATACAAAAATAATTACATAATAATGTTATAGGACGAAGCCTCTATACTAGTATAATACTACACGTATATCATTGGAATAATATGTTTCTTAGCATGCTAATAATATATTATGCATAATAATAGTTATCTTAATAAATAATAGTATGTTACGTGTACAATATTAAAGCTAATATTATTATACATATTTGCATAAATAAATATATATAGTCATATTATAACCATTTGTTAGACAATAAAAAATGTAATCATTTGGTAGCCTTATTTTAAAAGATAGACATGAAGGTGAACATTTACATATTAATTAATTATGATATTCTCTTTGAATATATTTAATTATGTATTTCAAAATAATGAATAATTAAAAAAATATAAAAATAATGTCTACCAAATATATATTATTTATAAGTTAATGTATTTTTAGACAATATTAATATTTATTTTTTATGAAATTATGTATAGAATATTCGTTTTAACTTTAATATATTCTGATATATGTTCTATATTAACCATTTTATCCCAGCCGTCATTAATGGTTACTTCATTTTTATTTAATGATAAACAAAATGTCTCCCATGTGCTATTATTTGTAAACATATAAATAAATAAATAAAGTAATTAATTGATCACAAATATATATTGATTATTAATGTATAATTTTAAATTTGTATTTAATATATATGATCCAGAGTAATATAACATTGAAATCTATCAATAATCTAACAAACATATATTCAATAATATTATATATTTCATTTAAAATGGCATATAAACTAAATAGTCATATTTATGGATCTAAAATATATAGAATGGCAATTCAATCATTATTTAAACTCACTTATTCTCTAGATATATTACTAATAAATAATATAAGAATATAGTTCATATATTAATGATATAATTTTATTATAACTACAATTTATACCAAAAGTGATAAATTATTGCAATAACTATTTGGTGGATACAACATTGTGTACCAAATAATCATGTCTACCAAATGGTTAATATTATGCAAGGAATATCTACCAAACCTGGTATAGTTATAAATATATATATATATATATATGTATTTATAATTATTATTAAAGATTTAAAAATAAGCAGTATTTATTTTAGTGTATTCATCATCACATTTATTATATAATTATATTTATAAATTGTCATTTAAAATTGACAAAATTATAAAATATTATCCAATTAAATTATGCCATATTATAAATTAGGTTTGTTCCTTTCCGAATTCAACGACATATTTAACGAGCCGCACTGGAAAACCGCCATCATCATGTCTCTGTTAACGGGCTACGGATTTACAGGTTACCCCTAAACCCCTTACACACACGTAACAAACCCACGTGGGGCCCACACATACCGGTTACATAACCCTACCCATTACGTAATAGGACCTATCGTTGCGTCATTGGCTAACAAGTACGGGTGTCGTAGCGTAACCATGTGTGGAAGTGTGCTGGCTTTCACGGCGTTCATGTTAGGCTCTTTCTCACCTAACATCAACATGCTGATCTTCACGTTCGGACTGATGGGAGGTTAGAACACAACCCACTAAGGTACCCACTACCCACTGCCCACTGCCCAGTACCCACATATATTAACTAGGGTGAATGTGATACAATATTGTTGATAAGATCTAATACTTTTTAATATTTTACTCGATCTAATAATTTTCATTTGTAACTAACAGAATATGATCTGATACTTTTTGAAAATATAGTGAAACTTAATAATTATGTTCATTTACATCGCTAATATTTACACCTCCTCGTGTAAACTCGCACCATCGTTCACATACGCGTGTGCACCCGGTTGTATACCGACACCTCCGGTACTACCCCACCCCGACACCCCGGTACTAAACCCTAACCCTCTCCTCGTACACACAGGTATAGGTCTGGGCATGATGTATCTGCCGTCAATCGTAATCGTGGGATTCTACTTCAACAAGAAGAGGTCACTCGCAACCGGCATGTCGGTGTGTGGCTCCAGTGTAGGTGAGTACACATCATACCCGGTTACATAATACGAACACACCTATAGGCGTTGTTACGTAATCGATGTTATCATGATAACGTTTCCTTAGCAACGTATCTATCTGTAATATGCATTTCGTGGGTTAGTTGTTTACAACTTTCGCAATATCGTCATGCGTCAATCACTGCTGCGAAACCACACCCAAAGCCACGCCTCTTACGACACCCACAGTTATGCGTGCGTTACCACTATGACGTAATCGTATAGCTTTAGCGTGTTCTGTGTCCGGTTAAGTGTGCGATATTTGCGCTAGTACGGTGACATCATTCTGTCCGAATACTAATACGCTATTGATTATTAGTTATGTATTTTATAAATAGATATACAAATAATATTGATATATGTTAACGATCAAAATATGTGAGAAGAAATATTATACGTATAATATAATTAATGTAAATATCATATAACCATGGTAATATATTTTATATTAAAATAATTATTCCTATAAAAAAACACTTTCAATATTTAATTATAACTTTTTGGAAACTCATCTAAAGTTTCATCTCAACAGGTAACACATTTAGATTACGTCCACTTAACAGCCTACGAAACATATTAAATAAATATATTTATTATTAAAAACGATATTACATAAAAATCAGTAAATATAATATATTATCTTTAACATAATACATGAATTGATTCAAAAAAGTAAATATTAGTATCATAAATAACAATCTATAAATACAACCGTATACAAATAATGATTAAAATATTATTAAAATATTTATAAACATTTTTTTTAAATTGATAATACTGCTATTTTTTGAAACTTAATTTAAATCTTTTAAAATCCATCATTATGATTAACATGATAAATGATATGAAATATTCATAATTTAATAAATCATAAATATCTATTAATATATATTAAGAACTAAAAGTAAAAATTAGTTAATGGAATTAATGGAAATTACTGGAAATATTGTTTTTTTAAATTATTATTTTGTAGGTCTCATTCTCATCATCTTATAAGTATTATCTAGTTCTATTAATTACAGTTAGATATATATATATATATATATATATATATATATATCTAACTGTAATTAATAATTATAACTACAGTTAGATATATATATATATATATATATCTAACTGTAATTAATAATACATACAATTATCCATTATCTTATTTATATCTGAAGTTATATACTATAGTATTATAATACTATATATAGTAGAATGTATAGCACAACGTATAGCACAGCGTATTCATGGTGACACACTACAACGTACACCCCATATGCAGGCGGCTTCATCTTCCCGATACTGTACACATTCCTCGTGAACCGTTATCAGTGGATAGTGACGCTGCGTATCCTGTCCGTGGTGATGCTGCTAGGTTGTGCTTCCGGTTACACTTACCGACCTCTGAAACCACGTGTCATCAAGAACAAACGCATCGCTCCCATTCCTCAGGTATCCACCATGTCTATGTCTATGTATATGTGCGACGAGTGTAGTGAATATACTATATATATAACTCGGAAGGGCGTTAATTAATTAGATATAAATTAAAAATATATGGAATATTATAATTAAATTGTTTACCTTTAATATTTATGTATACTAATGGAAAGCTAAGGGTCGAGGTCTAAGATTGGGTGGTTATATATTAAGGTATTTATATATAACGTGTTTATGTATATTATATATACTTATATCGTTTTATAGTATTAGTATGTTATTTGCTCATAATTATTAAGTTCATTACAAACGTGAATTACACTTTATGAACAGCAGATATAATTACCCTCTTACCGCAACCATTCACAGCGACCTATATATAGATATAGAATCTATATATATAGATAGATAAAGGTATGTTTACAAAGTGTACATCATTGGTCGTAATACTTGTTGCAGCGTGCGATAATGTTTGTTTACGTAGGCTTTTACTATTGCAATTATTTAGATTGTTCATATATTCACGTATACATTTTATATTACAAATAATATAGGACTATCTACGATCTCTATAATATTATGGATCCATGTATAGTATTATTCGACTTAACTATAAAATATAAAATATAAAACTACATTTTATTATAAACTGAATGTTACTTTATAAAAAATGGTATTCTAAAAGTAAGTTAGAAAACTTTTTATCTAATATATAACAAATTATATATGGTCAATTTCCGTTAGTTTAAAATTTTGAAATGTTAAAGTAAACCTACAAAATCCCTCAAAGTATCCCGTTATCCAAAACAGGGAAAAGTAATAGAATACGGACAGTGCCGGGTACTATCGATATTTCATAAACTATAAGTACTACAAAAAAAATGTAAAGAATAAAATATTCATATTTATATAAATACTCTAAATAAGTATTTTTTATTTATTTATTATTATAAAATATTGTGATATATTCAATAAACTGGTTTTTTATTACGTTTTTAAATTTATTAGAACAAAAATTCAACTTAAAACCTTAAGCATATAACAATGTATTAGTATAAAACATAACAATATATTATTAATAACTAAAGCATTCTAAATATTATATATATATATATATAATTACTATATTTGTTATCAAATACTAATTAAGTTATAAGCATATATATAAAGGTCATATAAATTCCTAATACGGGCACTGTAGATGCATTAATACGGATAGGGGCGTCGGAATGATATTTGTTATGGGGGGCTATTTTTTTTATTTTATATTATATATCCTATATTTATTTATTTATATTATTTATAATATAATTACTAATTAATATTTTATTAATATAGGATACCTCTTTGGTCTATGTTAATATGCAATTAATGATGTTTAATTTTTATAACAATACTTAAGTAATATATTATATTAGAAAATAAATATAAAATATTACAAAATTTATTATTATATAAATATAGATTTTCTAAAAGTTTGATCAATTCCATTATGCCAGGAAATATTTGTTGAATTTCAGAAGGTTGTTCCATCAATTAAGAAAACTTTCTTTATATCGATTCGTCTATGATAAACATATTGATTGATTTGAAAATAGATAATTCCATCTTTAATCTTTCAATCGATAATTCTTCATACATTTTTTTATTCACATATGTTTAGTCTAGCAAAGAGAGAAAGATCCAAATTGATAGGATTAATAAGATTAATCTAAAAAATAAACCGCTTTTTCATCAATTATATTATTTTTAATAATGATTCCTTTAATTTATAATAATGTATAAATTATGTTTCCTTAGTATCAAATTTGGTTTTAATTTTCATCATTATGGAATCAAACAACTCAGTATATTTTATTATGTAAATATTAATTATACAGAATATTAACATATTAACTGATCATATCTAATCACATTATTATATTAACATAACATTAATAATGCTATATTATTTTATCTAGATAAGATACATATTCTTTTGAATTTGTATTACTATTCACCTCATATATATTTATATTAATTTATATTATATTTAATATTATTATTCTCTGAATTAGATATACTTAAAATTAAATTTGATATATTTAAAATAAAAATAAATTATTATAATATTTTATTATAAACATTTATTATAAGTTATTGTGCACAATACATGTATTATATAATATATTTTATATAATATTTGTATACAATTTGTATACAACAGCTTGAATCAATATAAAAAATTGTATATATAAAATATAAAATACTTTTGTTTCTATCTCTTGAATGAATGTGTGAATATTATTTCTATTATTATTAAATTTAATTAGAATAATCTTAAAGTATATTTTTATAAATGTTACCTTAAATAGTATTTGTTGGTATCATGAAAGATTTCAATATCATATACAAGCTTTCGTGAAAAGTATTTTTGTGGAAAGTAGAAATGTCAATATTTTAACAGAGGACAGAAATAGTCAAAAGATGGACAGCATAATGCATAGAACTCTATAACTATACAATACATCCAGATGAAATATACTTAATGATAATTGAGGTGCATGCGTAGAAGAGAACTTGCCGATTTTAAAATCAGAAGTAGAACATGCAATACGAAGTCTAAAAAAATGAAAATAAACATGTATATATATCTATAGATAACATTACAAGTGAGAAAATTATAAACGGCGGTTCACAAATGGTAATAACAATGACTTTACTTTGCCAGAAAATATGGGTTAAGAAAGAATGGCCCTATGAATGGGCACAATCTTTAATTATTCCAATACCAAAGAAAGATGACCCAAGAAAGTTCAACAATTATAAAACTATTAGCCTGATATCACACCCAAGCAAGATCTTGCTGAGAATTATTTTAAATCGACTCAATCCAATAGCAAAATATATCATAGCTGAAGAGAAAGTAGGTTTAAGAAAGAAAAGAAGCACAATAGAACAGATATTAAACGACAGCAACCCCTACATTAGTTCGCATATCACTATATGGAAGAGTCGAAACATATCACTACAGAAAAAAATACTACTGTACAACTCACTAATATTGCCTACTACTTTATGGCTGCGAAACTTGGACACTATCAGAAAGACTGGAAAGAAGAATAACTGCATTGAGCATAAAGCCTATAAAAGAAGCATGGAAATTACCTACAGAGAAAGAAAAACAAATTATTATGTATACGAAATAATTGTTGAAGGCATATGTCAAGTTGAGCATCTCCTATAAAAAGTAAAGATAAGGAAAATGTCATATTTTGGTCACACGATGCGTTATGATAGTCTGAATAAAACTTTGATACAAGGTTGCGTTTTTAGTAAAAGAAGAAGAGGATTATTCAGAAAAAACTGGATGGATAACATAGTGGGAAATGCGGGGTCATAAATTAATCTGACCCAACTACTAGAGGCTACACGGAACCGTGACGGATGGAATAGAACTTGTGTTGCAGCGATTCATATACCCCTACGATCAACCGGTTAAGGGACTTAGTAAGTAAGTAAATCCAAGCTTTAAATATCAAATTTGAAATATTCATAAAAAAAATATTTGACTTATTCATATTTTTTAATAATAAATGTTCAATATATTTTTGGTCATAAGTAATATAATATAATTCTTTATATTCTTTCAGTGCATCTATTAAACCACTATATTGATCTAATGTTATTTTAATAGATGATTTTCGCATTCCATCTTGTTGGGCATATTGGTGTCACTGTCTTAACTATGTTATTATTAGAATTGTATACATTCCGGAATTTGATAGTTTGTTCATATAATAATCCCTAATCATGAACCACTCTCAAAGTTTTTCTTATATGTATATTATTATCTAATGCTATTAAGTTTGTGGGATGAGCTCCATAGTGTGTACAAAAAGCTAATGGATGTCTAATCACTATTATAGTCTTTACACCATTACATTTACCAGACATATTAGCTGCACCGTCATATGACTGTCCTCTTAATTTAGAAATAGGTCAGTTAAGATGTTCAAGTTCGGATACAATTAAATTTTCTATACCTTCCCAAGTTGTAGCCTCAGTAATATTGCATATTCCTATGAAGCAAACATTACTTAGCCCCCCCCTCCTATATTGTTTGGTAATATTCTTTAGCAAAAATGTGTATTAACAAAGACAATATACTAGATTTAATATATATATATATACAATTTATTATAACATATTTCATGGGGGGGGCAAAACATACTTGCCCCCCCCCCATATTTTTGAATGGGGGGTCCGATAACCCCGCCCCCCCTGTTCCGACGCCCCTAAATACGGACACCCTATATGTTATTATATATAACCAATCAGCGCGCAGCGTATGCCTAGTCTAATTTTCATAAAAATCGCGTGTATATAATATGAATACCATCAATGATTATTACGTTTCATGCTTAAGAATTAATTGTTATTAATTAGATAGTTCACTTGTAATTATTAATTAATAAAATAATAAAAATGTATTAATATTTAATTAAATTATATTAAATTAATTATACGTAATGTAATTTTAATTTATTTTATTGGTTCATCAATAATATATATATAGTATATCCTAGTGGTATATAGGGTGTCCGTATTATAACACAGGGTTGTCAGTATTCAAACATTGATACCGAATATGGACACCCCCGTTATATATTGAATAAAATATTAAATACAATTTTAAAATCGCAATAATATCTATAATCATATAATATAAATATATTGATTGATTGATAATTTATTAACGAAAATACATAGCCTAAAATATAATCGAAAGTATAAAGTATAAATATTTGCTAACGATAACATACGTTATAGAAATAAACAAAAAATAATACGAAATTAACAAAATTAAGAAATTAAAACGTTTTACAGTTACCGTAAAAATAAACGAAAGACAATCGAAAGTAGAAATAAATCATATAGTAAAAATAAACGAAAAATGATCAAAATAAAATAAAAGATAGCGTAAAAATAATCTAAAATAGAAATAAAATACATTATTTTGTAAGTGGCATCGAAATATTCAATTTCTACTTTAACTTTATAGAATTCTTCTTATCTTTGTACCCTGTTTTAGTAATACATTATTAGTTATATAGTTTAATATTTAAATGTTAAATTTTAAACAGAACATGTTAAAAATAAATTAAACCAATACTAGAATGAAACAAAAAAATAATGTAATACTTACCAAAATATGTAATAATAGTAGGTAGTACTTTATTAATTTTATATTTTAATTGTATAATAAATGTGAAACATATATATACAAACATAATACGTTAAAAATAAAACAAACCAATAATATTACGAAACAAACAATATAATACTTATCACTATAGTGTTTAATTATATAATAATCATTAATTACTATATGTATACAAATACATAATATGATTTAATTGTACATATGTTGTATGCATCATTCTATAGAATTGTATTAATTGTACTCTTTATTAGTGATTATTTAAATAAATAAAATATAATAAAATATAAAATATTAAAAATAAAATTGTATTGGTCGTGTAAAAATCAAAGATTAAAAATATCCTTATTTTACACATACTATATATCCGTTTATTACACTGACAAAATGTCCGTGAAATTTTATTTTACTATTACGTCTACTATATACACATAATTAAACTTCTCTACAGTTACCGAAGATTATGATGAACAAATCAGTAGCGAAAACATATAACAAATCAAAGTTGTGGGTGATTGATGAAGATAAGGAATTGATCACTAACTACAGTATGACTCTCAAGTCTCATGCGTAAGTAACTTACGTTGTATACATTAGTTTACATTAGTATATACTACGTGTTATTTCAATATATCTATATTTAGTACTTAAATATAAATATATTTGAATATCTATTAAATTGAATATCTTTATAAACTATACTTGATCTATTTAGATATAATTTCAATATTTATTATTTATTAAGTAACCAATTATAGGTTTGCGGTTGAAATTTTCAATGTGATTTTAAAAACTCACGTGTTATTAATAATAATTAATAATAATATTATAAGTATTATTGTTATTCGTATATGTTCTATCATATTTAAACAAGTTTCTATTATAAAAAATAATACATTTTCATTTTAAATAATTAACACATTGTATATAGTATACAGTGTATACCCATATTGATTTAGTTAATTGTACTTCAAAAATATTAATATATATATATATATATATATATATATATATATATTAAAAATCATATTAATTAACATGTAATTAGGTTATTACCTATATATAAATTAATATATAAATTAACACATATTTTATATATATATAAAGTACATCATTAAAAAGTATTTTAACATTATAAATATATTAATAAAAGTTTATATAAATTATCTACCCATTACGTATTTGTATTGTATTTATACAAAAGTATCACAATATTATACATACTCAGGAATATTAAAAACAATGTAAATAATATTAAAATAATAACAATACTAATAATAATAACAACAATAATAGTATTAGTCGTAACGTATATACATAACGTGACACATAGTTTCGACGAACCGGGTTCAGCGAGGTCGTTATCGATGCCGATGTTCAACCACCGTATCGGATGTGGTGTACATCAACCTTTGACCTCTAAATCGTTGGGGGCGTGCGTTAGCGCCGGAGCCATAATGATTTCGGATAGGCTGCCAGAATCGCGAATTCTCCGCGAGAATAAACAACGAGATCTCACGAGACCTATATACAGGAAGGACATTTTCTTCAAGTTTACGCATGCGCCAACCGTATATGATAATACATCTTATATATAAAATTATACTATATATATATAATATATATATCACATTTATACATTTATATTTTTATAAATAGTAAACTCAATTAGAAATCTGAACTTATGATAGAGCTTACCTATTATATTTAGAATGTCATCATGTGAAGTCAATATCAATTTTTATATGTATTATTTATAAGATTTAATAAATAAACTTAATTATATTTCATAAATAATAAATAATAAATATAGCTAATAATATCAAACTTGTAAAATACTATATTATATATGTAGTGTGCAAAGGGGTATATTATAAAGTAATCAAAGGAATTATTTATATATCGAAAATGCCAAGGAATATCTATAATCGAATGATATTTTTATTAAAAAATACATAATCGAAAGTTTAAATTGAAATATTTTCTAAAGATAACATCTATAATAATATATCATATTAGTATATATATATATATATATATATATATATATATATATATATATATATATATATATATATCATATTAATATATGTATATATATTGAATATTCAATAACGAATATGAATTAGAATAAATAAATAATAAAAAGGAAATTAAAATAATAATGGATAACGAGTTACAATTAAAGCAAAGCACTTACTTTTGATTAAACTATAAATAATCGAAATATAATGTAAAATAGAAAATATTATAAATAAAATACATTTTTTGAATAAGATCATGATTAAGTTTTATTAAGATCATCCTACTATTTTGAACTTTTTAAGAAACTTTAAATAAATTAAATACTTCTTAATTATATAATATGTTATAAATAATATATTATTAATTTGATATTTTATTATTTAAATGTTACATTTTAAATATATTTTACAAACATACTTTTTTATAAATCAATAAGTCTGTTTATAAATCAGAATTATTATATTGCAGAATAATGGGTAGATAGATAAATCGTATTTAAAATATTTCCATAATATATACAATTAATATTCTTAGAAGTTTTATTAGTGATGGTGTTTAAATAATAATATTAATAATAATAATAATAATAATAATAGTAATAGTAATAACCGTTATAACAATATTAATAATGATAACTATAACGGGAGCTACAAGTTATGATAATAATATACGTTAAATATTAGATTATAGAATAAGTATAATAGGTATCCTATATGTATAGTTTTTATATTGAAATTTAAATAAATCATAACTGGTGTGAAGTTTATTTAACAGGATGTTCCAGATTTTAAAATTCTGAATTAAAACAAACCTCACAAAATAATAATCCTGTGGTTTGAACAGAGTAGAGTAGATATATCTAGTATAGTAACTATAGTCACTTAGTTTGGATATAAAATACATTAATTATGAAGATAGTAAGATTAACTGATAGTGATGATTTTATATAATGTCTATATATATATATATATATATATATATATATATACGTATAGGTGATTATAATGTATACGTACTATGTAATAATATATTGTTAAAATAAAACATATATGTATACATATACTTAATTATACTTAATTAAATGTAACATCGAATATTTCATAACGTCGGTATATGTCTCAGTTATCTCTAGACTTACCTACGATGTTTAAGTATGATATATTTAGTAAATAAACTAATTTAATTTATATTTTGATAATTTGTATATAATTTATTGATAATTATTAATTTCAATCGTACACTACGTGTAATCTAAACTTTAGATTACAAATCTGATAATTATTATATTATATTAATCAATTAACTTATCATTAAATATATGTATACTATTAGTAAATCATATATCAACAACCACATCTATATAATCTAAACCGACTCCGCTCAAATAGTTCAAGCGTTCAAAGATTACAAAGTGCTGCCAGAAATCCAGGAGACATCAAGGTTGTTATATAGCATCTCATTGCATTCAATCCAATCCGTTACATACATTACATATATACATACCTTATACATCACATATACAACACATATACACTGGTTATATCAATATATAAAAACTAATAAGTAATTAAATAGAAATTAAATTAAATTAGATACTAGGTATATACTTCCTATTTACATTTTTGAATAATAATACATATATTTTATTATATATTTCCAAAGAAAATCTACTATATATAATCTTATAAGATAAGAAAATTACAATTTCATTTTACATTACATTCATTATTAATATATTGTCTCTTCATTGGTATAATTATAACTACAATTTATATTGTATATTTTCAATAATATACATTTATAAATAGTATTAATTCTAAATATTAAGATACGCTTCACTGTTATGTTCTAGTTTTATTTATTTACATTTTTATATTGATTTCATAGTTTTATTATTAATGATAATTAAATTTAATAGTAACTTTACTATATGAATGAATGAATGAATGTTTATTTATACACAAAAATAACGTTGGACGTTCTCTATTGTGTAAACAATAAAATAAAATAACAAAATACACACACAAATATAAATAGATACTATATCATGTATATTCTTCATTATATATATATAAATTATAGTTATAGTTTATTAAATTTATATAATATTTATTGTTTATTATTAATTATTGATTATTTTTATGTTCCCGATTACAAATGATAAATTATTTCAACTAATACAATATTTATCAGAAAATATTAATACATTAAAAGATAAAGTAGATTAGGCAGATATCTGAAAAACATACTAGACAAATATCATTCAACATTTAACCAGGAAAAACGCAGTATTTAAATAAATCATTTATAATCAGAATAATAATATTAATATTTCTCAATTAACAGATTCAAATAAGGCACTAGATAAAGATATAACTAATGATATAATATTTAAAAATAAAAATATAGATTCTAATTTAGAAACTGATTTTGATAATACAAATAATTATACAGCTTTTTAAAATACAAATTAGATAACAAGTTAACATATGATTATAGTTTACATACACTTAGTTACATTACATACTAGTAACAATATACATCAGAAACATACGATGATTCAGATGATATAAATATGTGTACTAAGTATATAATTAAGTAAGCTAGATTATTTAGAGATACAATTACAAATAGATGTGTATAATAATATTTAAAATGTAATGATATCTTAATGATGGCATATATGCCTATTTAAAAATAAAAATACACTACTTAATATTAAAATATATATAATATAATACTTACCTTATACATGTGTATTGTGTATTGATTTTTAATTTTCTGTAATCGTATTAATATATACATATTCTTAATATATCCACATTTTATTTATTTAACTATTTAACTATTGTTCCCAAATATGGGGCAATACATTTAAATCATATTTAATTAAAGTAAACCAATTACAGACACGTGTTTTACGACTTATATTACCTATATTATATAGGCTATAGCCTATATAATATAGGCTATATATAGGCTATATAGGCTATATACAACTATATTAATATATACTTAAAATATACTACTCGCTTTCATTTGAAGATAGATACATTTAATTGTTTAAAATATATGAAGGGCATCATAAAATTGATTGCCTACAAACTTGCAATTATTATTTAATATTAACCAATAGGACTAACCTATAGGAAATAATATTGTATATCAAATATTGGACCGATGCTATGGAATACATTAAATTTAAATGTACTTATATAGTACTATACATACTATAAATAATTATAAAATAAAATTAAAATTAGCATGTTCCTAAAAATATTAGTGAGTAATTTCATTTATTTATTTATTTTATTTTACTTTACTATTAATCTTGTTTTTGTTTTATTTTATTTATTTTTTGACATAATTTAACATTCCAAAAACATTTAAATATTCTTTTGATATAATATAAAACTACACTCTTGACTTATTATAAAAAAATAATTACTTTTTAGTTTTACTTCTAACTTTTTAGTTTAATTTATAATTTTTTAATTTGTTGACATAATATAAAATTACCAAATATATTTTATTCTTTTTACATTCTCATGACCTAATTAAAACAGAACTAATAACAACAAAACATATTATATTTTTTTTCAAAAATTTAAAATTATGAAAAATGTAACTTTTGACTTATTATAAAATAATTGAAAATAAATGTTGATATTAAATGACTTTTCTTATAATTTATAGTATTAAATTACTAACATATATGTTTTTATGTATTGATTTATTATTGTGTATTAATTTTTTTAATATTTGTATTGTTAATACATATTTATTTACGTTTGTATAATTAATTATTTATTTTGTTTTAATTATTTTATTTTATTTTAGTTATTTTAGTTATTTTATTTTATTTATCTAACCTTAAATTTTATTTATTACATGTATGTAATATAAAATGGATGCTTAATAGTTATTTATTATTATTGATATACTGTTATAACTTACATTCTCAGAATTTAGGATAAATATAAAAACAGGTCATTTAAAAAATAGAATTTATTCATTTATACGTATGTTATAATATATTATAGAAATACGCATATTAACAACACAATATATATTATAAAGCTTTATTTTAAACATGTTTTATTATAAGTATATAAATATATACAGTTATATTGACTGGTATGTGGATATATTTATATATATATATAATAATTTATATTTGAAATATATTAATATACAATTGTTTAGAATTTTTAGTTTTAGAGTTTAACACGACTAACATTATTTCACTTTATTATAGATTAACTTAATTTATTGTACGTCGTACATTGAAAGTACGAATAATTTATATTTGTCTAACTCATTTAACAATACTGTTCTCCGCGCATGTCCTTTCCATCTCAATATTAATACACGTCGCTGATTGGCTAGAAATTCATCCTGACGTTGACGAATCTCCCGGAACCTGTGCCCCACGAGCGGAAGTGGTACCGCACTATACTGGACACCCTGAAGAGACTCGTTGACCTTAATCTTCTTAGTGACACCGTGTTCCGTGTTTACTGCGCTACCAGCTTCTTCTGCTTACTCGGTTTGTAGTGGCACAGGGGTATATACTATATCGTATATCTTATATTATATGATTATATATTTTCGTTTTTTTACTCTTATTCATATCATATTGTTTAATTTCCTACACGATGGTTGGGCCTCGAAAGCCTATTGTAGTTTTATATAATACATATTTTTTATCATATTTATCACAATAGGGGATATGTATACACACCTATATGTATAGTTAAACTGGCGTACATGCAGACATACACGATAGCACGCACACACACACACATACACACACGTACAATATACGTCGTACAGTGTACGTGTGTGTGGTGTATGTCGTATACGACGTACATATATTCCATAGTTAATATTCCTTAAATTTAAATATATTTAAAAAATGTAATAATAATTGTTACCATTAGTCATAGATTTGTATTTTACAAACTATAAATCTATGCCAGTAGTACAACCACATGTTTAGCGAGCAATAATTGTTTTATATAATACTATAATAGAAATATGCTACAAGAACATGCACAAAACACATTCCCACATACATACACATATATAAGCCTTTTTCTCAAATATGTATAAGCCTTAATCTAGCAAATTTGTTTTACCCAAAATAAGAACATATAGAAAAGTTGTTTACCTCTCTAACAAAGCTCCTGCAGGTATGATAAAATCTCATGAGATATGAAATGCATTACCAGCTTCTTTTCATAAATTAATGAATAAAACAACTTTTAAAAAAATATTAAATTATTGATTACCACTTCGTATTAGTTAATTGTTATATGTATTGTTATGTTTAGTTTATTTATATTTTATTCTTTTTTTATTTTTATTAACAGATATTATGCATTTATTTCATTTGTGTTATATATTTTTCTTCTATTAATATAAATTTATATATTTAATATTTATATAATTCTTATTTATATATACTTTAATTATTTATTATATTTTATTTTGTATTTAACTAAAAATGATGACCTCTCATTGATAACAATGTTCAAGTATATACTAACACATTTATTGCACGATTTTCATGTACACGAATCAAATTTACAAAATCACATACATTTAGTAAAATATGTATAGTTCTAATTATATACAAAATTGACATTTTAAATAATTATTTTATTGTCCTTTTACAATTTTTTTATATTTTTTATTTGTTATTATTGTAAAGTGTTTATCAAGTTGAGTGGGAAAATACCTAGTCAAGCATTGCTTTTGTATTTTCCTGAGAGTTTACACTATATCTGATTATATATATATATATATATATATATATACAGTCAAAGCTCGATAACTCAACATTGACGGGACGGAGTTTTCATGTTGAGTTAGCGAGTATGTTGAGTTATCGGATGTATAAATTAATGACTTAATTAATGTTTTGTTCACATAAATGCATTCAAAATAGTACTCGTATGATAATATAATAATTGTAATTGTATTTTTACGTTTATATATTTATATCCATATATTATTAAATAAAACCATGTTGAATAATGTATGTTGAATTATATTTGTTGAGCAATGTAATTTTATTACATGTAAAAGATACGAATCCAACAACATATATGTGTTTGTTATATTTTAATTTTTCATAAATGTTGAGTTATCGGATGTATATTTACATGTAATGTATAGGCTGGATTATAAAAACTATGTTGAGTTATATGTATGTTGAGTTATATTTTTTGAGTAATAGGGTTTTTGTTAACATGTAAAAGATACGAATCCAACCAAATATTTGTTGGATGTTGAGTTACCGGCAATGTTGAGTTATCGGCAATGTTGAATTATCGGCATGTTGAGTTACCGAGCTTCTACTGTATATTAGTGATGCAATCGAACTTCGGACTTCGAACTTCGAACTGATACTGAAGCATTTCGAAATGATACTAATAATACTAATAATACTAAATAATTATAAAAATTCGAACTCGGACTCGAACTAATACTCGACTATTTCGAACTGATACTATACTCAAATGTTTGACTACTATTTGTTTAATATTATATTTTGGATCTTCACATTAGTTTTACATTGTATATTTATATATTCATGGATGTAAAATAAATATATACACATGAGTAACTAATCCTCGAGAAAATATATCCTAACAAATAATTCATATATCTATATTTATATATAATATTTAAACTTATACACACATTTTATATCATATTTATATAATTTTTTAAAAATAATAACATGTATTCAGAAATTAGTAATTCCGATGTTAATATTTATTTATATTATTTTAAATACTTGTTAATATTATGATAATCATATTAATAATGTCTGAAATCAGAGTTATAGCCGCAGATATTTAAGCGAGCACTCTAAATAACGAAAGTGACAGTTCGCGCTATATATATCGCGAAATTGAGTATACATTTTATATCTTTATAATTATTATTCATAATAATAATATATTATTAATATATATAAGTATAATCTGTAATACATATAATATAATATTATATATATATATATATATATATATATATATATTAGTTATGCAATCGAACTTCGAACTAGTACTGATATTCAATAATTATAAAATTCGAACTCGGACTCGAACTAATACTCTATAGTATACTATTTCGAACTGATACTATACCGATACTCTGATAGTAGGGTTCGAATGATATACTACTATATATAATATATTATATATAGGGGAAAGTAACCTAATACGGACACTTTAACAATAAATGGTCTTAACATGTTATGACTCATTATTTGTATTCAAAAATTAAAAAATATTAATATTATATGATTATAGATATTATTGTGATTTTAATATTTCATTTAATATTTTAATTCCATAGATAACGGGGGTGTTCGTATTTGGTACTCATGTCCGAATACGGACACCCTGTGTTATAATACATACACCCTATATACCACTAGATAAACTATATATTATTGATGAATAAATCAGATAAATTACAATTACATTATTTATAATTAATTTTATGAACAATTTATTCTAATTTAATTAGTTATAATTTATTTATTTAATTATTTTTTTAATTAGTATTACAAGTTAAGTATCTAAATAATAACTTTTTAGATTTAGCTTTATTGGTGGTATTAATATTATAACGCACGCGATTTTTATGAAAATCAGAATAGTTCATACGCTGCGCGTTGATTGGTTATAGGATGTCCGACTGACATTCTCCGTATTAACATCTAGAGTGTCCGTATTAGGGACTTATATGACATCTAGATATATGCTTATAACTTAATTAATATTTGAAAACAAATATAGAAATTATATATATAGTTTTAGAATTCTTTATTTTTTAATAATATAGTCTTATATTAATATATATATATATAATATATCGATACATTTGTATATTCTTGAGAAGGTTTTAAGTTGAATTTTTTTTTCATAAATTTAAAAACGTAATAAAAAAATCAGGTTATTGGATATATCAGCAATATTTTGAGACATTAGAATATAAAAATAATTGTTTAGACTATTTATATAATTATGAATATTTTATTCAATAATAATTTTTGTGTAGGATCTATGGTTTCTGAGATACCGAGCATGCCCGTATTCGGTTACTTTACCTTATGCACATTAACAATATTATACTCTTCCTAAACGAAGACAAAAAATAGATACATATAATAACAGCCATCATTAACCCCATAATTGTAAGCATGATCATCAATAACCATTCGTTTCAATTGGTTAACCAACTACATACTTAGGTCTGTTCACCCCTTTCATCTACCTGCCCATGAGCATGAAGCAGACTGGCTTCAACAAGAACGACATCGCCACCATCATCTCTATTATCGGAATCACTAACGCGGTATCCCGTGTCATGGTTGGTTAGTACAGTTGTACTTTAACTTACAAATATTCCCTTAGTCTCCCTATTTCACGTCAACACTATTATACTGTTTTACCGAATATAGTATCTTTAACATCTTCGACAATTTAATATCGCGGTGTGATATACATACATGTCATCTCATCTCAACATATCCAACGATATTTTTGGAAAATGTAATTAAAAACTGTTTTAAAGCCACCCGATACAGTCGATAATTTTGTGTAAATTCATACAATTTTTAAATATTAATACTTTTATTTGTATACATTTACATAGTAATACATTATTAATCAAGCACATTTGTTTCATTCAACCACTTATCACCCATCGCGATCTTTTAATACTATTAACTTAGTATACTAATACATATATCCCATTCTAGATAATATTTATAAAAATTACGGTGAAGATTATCCATTTATAATATTTAACTTATATTTAGTTATTTATTAAAGCCTTATTTATTAGCTATATATAGAAAATAATGCCTAAATACTCCATGCATATTTCTCCTATATTTTAACATAGTGCACCAATTCATGAATTATAGTATTGCTATATTTATTGGCTACGTCGTTCGCCCCTACTCTCGCAATGGCTATTATTATTACGCGTGTATATTGCCCGATGTATTATGTAAGAATCTAAAGGGGGTATCCAACTACAAGTCTTCATATCCGGAAATTCTTGCTAGAGAGTAGTTTTCTAGTAAGTTGCAGTATAATACCCCTTGCTTTATTATCTGGCGCCAGATAATATTGTAATAGAAGGGTAGCAGTAACATTATGGAGCAAGATAATATTTAATGAAAGTTGTAGTGGGGTACCCCATTATGAAACAATTATGTGTTTCTTTAATATTTCTATATACTAAATATATATATATATATTATTTATTATAACAGGAATATTAATTTAATAATAACATTTATAATATTTTGAATATTTTATTAGTGAAATGTATATTTATAAAATTTTGTAATTAGAGTAATATTAATAATATGCCAATACATAATTTTGCTATTTTAAATTGTTGAAATAATTGTATTGACAAGAATAATTATGGGGTTGGTAATTGGATACATGTGCCTAAATTAGGCAGCCTAATACCGACCGCCTAAAATAAGCGTGCTAATATAATTTTAGTATTATAATATCCAAACAAAATAGAATATATATTTAGATTTAATTATTTAAAAAACGCACGTAATTTCTTTATTATTGAATTTATGTTTTTAAATTAAACTTTATATTTATCATATTAAATGGTGTATATTATTTTTTAATATATATTTATTAATCAAGAATTATATAATCGACTGGAATCATTAATCCTTATTCTATATAAATAATATACAAACATCTTACAATACATTTTAAAGTGAAACACGGATATATTTTGATTGAATATTATTCTATAAATCACATGCATTGGGTTTGTTTTAAGGTAATTTAGGGGGTCGGTAATAGGAAAATTATATAGTTACTATAATTAATATATATTGGTTATTACTTATTAAAATTAAATTATTTTTATAACATTTATAAACATTTAATTGGTCTACAATATTATGCATAGCATTACGTTTTATTTTAATTAATACATTATATATAATGATTTAACAAATGTATCAAATATTTAAATAATAAAACCAGAATATAAATGTTAACAAGTGTAGGATTGAGTATATTAAAAAACAAAATAAATATTCATATTTACCGTTAAATTACTAATATATTATGTATATATAATTATGTGATATCTCTTATATATTTACTGAGATTTGAGATGGGATCGGTATTTTGAGGGGGTCTAGGATTGGTAACTCAAGATCTTATGTCTAGCTATATTTCAATAAATGATATTTGTAACCGAATAAACATATTACATATTTAATATGGTCATAATTATTGTCATATTTGAAATTATATCATAACTTATATATATATATATATATATATATATATATATATATATATATATATATATATATATATATATATATATATATATATTAACATACTTTATTACATAACAATAATCGCTATGGAATATTTGTTATTTTAATATTTATATAATGAATTAAATAGCTATATATAATTATATTATGTACTTTTATTTCCGATGTATTTATATATATAATAATTTTATATATAAACTTATTATATTATAATATTCAAATAAAGCATTTATTATTACTTATTAATTTTAATAGCATTTATAAAATATTTTAGTTATAAATTGAAATAATAAAGTAAAATATATATATATATATATATATTGTTATTTGTATTAAATATTTGTATTATATTTTGGTGGAGTTCTTTCATCCCAATCAGGAAATTTGATGAACTTTTCATGTATGGCTCTAATTACCATATGGCTCTAATTTACTTTCGAATTCGAGCGGCTTAAGCCGCTCTCATGTTAAGGCATTCGTGGTTTTAACGAGAGCCGATCATTTATTTATACAACATGATATAAGATCACTTTTAAATATTATTATAATACCTATTTTATTATCTGGACTGGGCTTGAACACGTAACATACTGAGTGTGTGCTGGACGCCTTAGCCTCATTTATATATATATTCATATGAAATAAGTTATATATAAATTATTTCATCTGAATTTCTATATGATAAAATAAATATAAATAATAACGAATATACACACACACGCACGGCGTGCGTCGCACGCGCATACACATATATATATAAATATATAATGAATTATGCAAATTTCCTAAAACCTCCATTCATGCATAATTCATTACATAATATAATTCTTAACAAACAATAGATTATAATGCAATCAATAACAATTAAATTAATATGTTTCTAAGTAATACGTATAAGAATACTTAATGCAATAAGTATATTTTAAAGTATATATAACACACACACACATACACACACATAATATATATATATATATATATATATATATATATATATATTTGTGTGTGTGTATAATACCTATCATATATTTTATATTCTTTAAATAAATGTCGTATATTTAAAAGCATAATAATATATATATATATATATATATATATAAGTACAGAGTTATACCACCTCACAATGGTTTCACCCATACACTCTTCTCCCCTATATAGGCTACCTGTCAAGTTTCAGTGGTATTAACTGCATCCTGGTGAGCGGTACTGCTCAGACTATAGCCGGTATCAGTACTTTCTGCATTCCTTTCATGTCGAGCTATACGTTGTTGTGCGTGTATGCTGTGGTGTTCGGGGGTTCAATAGGTTACACATGCATACGTCGTACATGCATACGCTATATATATGTATAGAATCACTAACCCATATATTATATATACATATAACAATTCATATTTTATTTTGTACTTACATTGATTAGACGGGTTTTCTTTCAGCTATAATACAGTAAACTCTCGATATCTCAGAACCCGCTAACTCAAATGCCAGTTTAGTTTTATCGATATAATTTTCCTATACACTTCTGCCTATATATGTATATGTAAGAATAATTCGATATCTCAGAAACTAGATATCGACATTGATTCATTGCATTCTGATATATGGAGATTTAACTATTAATGTATATAATACATATATTTAATAAATTTGTAAATAATAAATTGTGGAATCGAGAAATTATGATAATTACATTTAAAAGAACCGTATTACGTAATACTTGACTTATATAGGTCAGGACTACTTTTAACATTATTTATTAATTTATCAAGCATTATTATATATAATTAATAAATAATGTTAAAAGTAGTCCTGACCTATATATGTATACATATATTGAAATTATATCCTAACTCTAACTTTATATATTTCATTTAGGGATTATATTATGTAGAAATGCATATAAATATATTTATATATATATTAAATATATATTAATTTAATTGCATTATTTTTCTCCAAATATAGTAAAATTCTACAATTCTTTCCGATAAATTCCTGCATACAATGTAATAAGTAAATGGTTTTATGCAGTAAAATAAATGGTATTTAATTTATATTAGAACCCTTTTGATGGTTTTCTGCAGTGACATTTTTAGAATACCATATTAAGGGTTTTCTATTATCGGATTTATGAATACCATTTAGATGGTTTTCCACAGTAGAAATTAAGAATACCATTTATATGGTTTTCCACCGTAGAAATTTAGAATACCATTTAGAGGGTTTTATACAGTCGGTTTCACAGAATACCATTTAGACGGTTTTAAATAAATATTTTTTTTTAAATACCCTTTCGATGGTTTTCTGCATTAAATGTCAGTCTAGAAAACCATCATTTTTAACAGTGTATGATCTATATAACATATTACATAATATAAACTGCATAATAATACGTAATTATACTCAACAATAGCCGCGTGGGTGGCATTACAATCAATCGTTATTGTGGAGCTTAAAGGGATTGACTTGTTGACCAACGCTTTCGGATTGAATTGTATGTTCAAGGGATTCGCCTGTTTTATTGGGCCTCCACTAGCAGGTTATTATCTCTCAACGCATGCATATTGTATATAACTGATCTAGTATTAGCAGTATACTGATAAGTATATTACTAACAATACTACTACTACTACTACCACTACTACTACTACTACTACTACTACTACTACTACTACTACTACTACTACTACTACTACTACTACTAGTACTACTACTACTACTACTACTACTACTACTACTACTACTACTACTACTACTACTACTACTACTACCACTACTACTACTACTACTACTACTACTACTACTACTACTACTACTACTACTACTACTCCGTGGTTTTAATAAGAACATATCATTATTATTGTATACACAATTATAATTATAATTTAAATTATAAAATTATAATTGTATATACAATAATAATGATCTTATTTATCTATATTGTATTTAATATCTCTTATAAATATTATTTTAAGAACTATTTTAAAGGTCCGGACGGGGCATTAACTCGCGCCTTATTGAATATATGTAGGGGAAAGTAACCTAATACGGACACTTTAACAATAAATGAACTTAAATTTGAATGACTCATTATTTGTATTCAAAAATTACAATATATTAATATTATATGATTATAGATATTATTGTGATTTTAAAATTTTATTTAATCTTTTAATTCCATAGATAAGAGGGTGTCCGTATTCGGTACCCATGACCGAATACGGACACCCTGTTTTATAATACGGACACCCTATATACCACCAGATAACTATATATTATTGATGAATCAATCAGACAAATTACAATTACGTTATTTAAAATTAATTTTATAAAAAATATATTGTAATTTAATTAGTTAATAATTTATTTATTTTTATTATTTTTTAATTAATAATACAATTTAAGTATCTAAATAATATTTTTTTTAGAATTAGCTTTATTGGTGGTATTGATATTATAACGCACGCGATTTTTATGAAAATCAGAATTGTTAATACGATGCGTGCTGATTGGTTATAGGGTGTCCGTATTAAGACATTTAGAGTGTCCGTATTAGGAACTTATATGACCTCTAGATATATGCTTATAACCTAATGTATATTTGATAAAAAATATAGAAATTAAAAATACAATTTTTAGAATTCATAATTTTTTAATAATATAGTGTTATATTTTATATCGATACATTTGTATAATCTTGATAAGGTTTTAAGTTGACATTTTTTTTCATAAATTTAAAAACGTAATAAAAAAATCAGTTTATTGGATATATTAGCAATATTTTGTAAAATTCAAAAATAAAAAATACTTTTTTAGACTATTTTTATTATTATAAATATTTTATTCATTAAACATTTTTTTGTAGGATTTATGGTTTCTGAGATACCAAGAGTGTCCGTATTCGGGCACTGTCCGTATTCGGTTACTTTCCCCTATGACGCCTTAGACAACTGAGCCACACAGGCAGTTATTATTATATACTTATAAGTATTGTACATTATAAATATTAATAGTGTAAATGTTTCATATCGATATATCATGACATCACTATATTCAGGTTGGCTGAGTGAAATAACTAATTCTATAGATGCCGTGTTTTACATGGCAGGTTCGGCGATGACCTTTGGGGGATTGTTGACCTTCACGCTGAAGCAATACGCGTTCAGGGTAATAACCTTCACGCTATTTCAGTGCCTTACATTATATATATATATATATCCTGGCATGTTATGCAGAGATATTCAGATATGTCCATCATGTGATATTGTGTCCTTAATATGTGTATAGACATATATACATTGTGTCCAACATATTCTCTTAAATAGCTATTTCACCAATGTATTAATGCTCGCTGATTCAGTGATAACTAGAAGACAGTTCATAATATAAGGTATACTTGACTGCATTTTACTTTAGATATTACCTACATTATTATCTTCAATATAAATAAGTGACTCCTCAGTTATGGGTCATCAGTTATGATTCATTAACGATATTCCTCATTATGTTGACATAGTATGTACATTGAACACAATACACATTAACTTTATTAATTAATGTAAATAGCTATTTATTCATCTGATCATAGACTGATATATTAAACCATATTTGTTTTATAATTAAGAATTGTCATAGAGTATACTGTATACAGTAAATATAACTTAATGAACTGTGAATTAGGACCGACTAGTTAAAGATATAGCTCTATATCATCTATCATAGACCGGATTCTATAGCTATTAATAGAATAGTATATGCCACCTAATGTAATAATTTTAAACAACAAAATGTAATCGCAAGTACATTTTCTGATGAGATAAATATACATTAAATGGGCGACTTGTTAAGTTAATAGAATTATACATGTCAACAGTGCGAGTGACGGTTGCTGATAATGTTAATAATAATACTAATTCTGAAAATACTACTAATACTAATAATAATAATGTAATAGTAATCTATTAATATATTATTTATATTAATATATAGTTTGTATGTAGATATATGTATACATTAGTGATATCAATACAAGCGATATTATTAATTCTGAGCCAATATTTTTGGTTATTGATGATGAGTTGAGTCTTTCGTTTTCTATAACAAAATATTCCGAGCCGATTAGAGACTCTTATCCAGAGAAATCGAGCCTATCCGAACACTTACAAACTGTGACCAGGACGAAATATTGCTTTTTTAAGTTAATGTATAATATTCATTTATATATGAAGGGTAATTGTCTTGACATGCAGACATGCTTCTACAATTACCCATGTGTACCTGTAGTTGCAGGTAATTATACCTAAATGAATAAAATGCTGAACATTGATACTGAGGCTTTTTAATGCTTTTGTTATTGAGACTTCATCGATACTTTTAAATGAAGCATCATATATATGTAATATGAATTAATAATATGTAATATTAAGTAATATGACGTAATATGATGTTATATGTATATACAAAGTATTTATAACATTATTGATTGATTTAAAATTTTAATTTTATATTAATATAGTATTAATCATTTGTTTAAATAATCATAATTAAAATTTATCTCACGACTGTTTTATATTAATTATCTAAAGTAATATAATTCAATATTAATTTACTTATACTACTTTATGTATATATATATATATATATATATATGTAAATGATTGTTTGCATATAAATGTAAGTATACATATGCATTCATTAATAAATTACTCATTAGAAATCTTCTACACTAAATATGATGTGCATAGCCTATATTAATACGGCTGTATGAATACACACATAAAAACACACACACACATACATATATGTAGTTATACTCATACAAACACACATACAGACCAGTATACCGGATATGAACGTATCGGTTACGGATACGCAATATAAGAGATGTAAGTCTGAGCCGGACATCTCCAAACACAGGATCCAGTGTTCCTAGGTCATCGAGGTCGAGTCCATGAAAACATGATGTCGATGACACATGCGCGTGTATGATATCATGCCGTGATCAATGTAGTCCATACGAAATATTAACCCCACCACCCTCCCCCCCATACTAGCATGCTTACTGGAATAATAAAATATTGTAATATACTTACTTATATTATCATAATAAATATTATATATAATTAAATCATAAGCGACTTTATTATCGATATGATTGTATTAAGTTTCCACTTCAATAATTATTTTTATTTCGAAATGACGTCGAAACATCACATTTAATTTAATGATTCATAATTATGTTAACAATTGAAATGATATAAAAACGATAAATTGTTTTATAATAAGATAATAATTCTACAATAAATACTTAAGCGTATAATGCCGACATGAATATATGTCTTAAATATATATTTAATATATGCCGTAGATATATAAATATATGTCAGAGGTTTATAAATATATGCTACGATGTTCTATAAAATGATAAAGAGAGATAATGAATTCAAATGCAAACGGTTTTGATTATCTGACGTAATATGATGAGTTGTTATGCAACATATCGCACCTTAACTAAATAAGGTGTCAAGGTCACGTCGGCTATTCCCTTAATATCGCTCCTCGTCTGTGTGTGTATTATGATTTAATTTGAAATAGTTGAATTGTTTGTCTTAAATATTAAGATTTAAAGATAACGGCGATAATACGAGCGCGACTCTCGTACGATACCCCACGCAGATAAACCCGAATAGTTATTTTCTGAAGGGTGGGCGCGGATTTCATCGTCACGCGTCAATCATCCCATGATAATAACTCAGCACCATTACACGGTGTCCAGATATAACGTACGTCTTACGCGTCAATTAAACTGCACCACGCCCTCGGTAACGCCTCCGGTAACGCCTCCAGTAACGCCTACAGTTCGTCTTTAGTGCTTAGATAGGAGACCAGCGACCAGTCGGAGTGCGCACCATCGTGAGACACGGTGCGCAGCTGGTACTCGTACACACGAAACGGACGCAGTCGCTCCAGCATCGCGAAGTTATCGTTAGTCTGCTGTTGCTCCCAGTGAGTGTCTACCCCTCCACCCCCGCCACCACCCCCGCCGCCGCTGTCTTGCCGACGGTACCGGATGCTGAACGAGCGTGCGGTGTCGTCCTCGGGCCAGTGTATCACAGCGGTCACGTGATGCGCTACCTTCGTCCGGAAGTGTGAGTTCTTACGCTTACGTCGTCTCGTTAACGACAACGTCTCGGGTGGAGGTTCATTAGACATCTGTAACGCTGTGGGGTGTGTAGGTTATAGGGTTGCTTATGTAATGATGTTTACATGCCAAAGATGGTATAGAACATGTATTTGTTCTGTATATATATATAATATGTATGATGATACTTGTAATATGGGTAATTATCAAGGCAGTTATAATATGTTATACCCTTATCTAACTCATATTTTAATGGTGAACTTAATTTTATAATACTCCTATTTATTTAGGTAGGTAATCTAAAATATATGTTATCACTGATTATATACTTACACATTTGAGTAGTTACGTAAAGCGGAAGTGAATACATGCTCTCTTCTTTGTTCTTGTTAACAGTCTTAATTGTTATCTGGTAGTTGGTGTCTGGTGTAAGATCTTTTAAGGTCACTCTTCGTTTACTAGACTCCATCTCGAACTCTGCACCTGTGAAGTCATTTAACGATAAAACGTAACCTATCGTGAACGGGATATAACGAGATGTAACGAGAGGGTTCATTATGTATATGTAATTATATATTAATCATTATTTAATAGTTTTATTTTCTAATTGTTATAGTAAAATGTTGGTTAATACACTGTTCTTTTATTATTATTTTCTCTCTGCACGAATGAAAGGAACTAAATAACCCTAATTTTAAATATAATATACCGCTATTCATCATCAGAATTATCATGAAGAAACCGTAATGAAAATAAACTATTAATAACTAATATTATAGTGAACGATAATATGTTTAAGACTGCGACATTAGCGCTATGTATGACCTTGGTCGGTAGATCTGTAGTCGACGATGTAGTACCTTTTCTCTGGTACGTGTTCATCGTGCAGTTCCGGATCCTGCCACGTGATCACCATGGAAGTCGAGGTTACCAAGGTCGCAGATATGTCCTTGGGTTGCACTACAGCCGCGCCGTCCTTCGTATTCTGCGACACTATTATAGTCTGCGGAATCGTGGTGGTAAAGGTAAATGTTAGAAGGTCATAGTAGTAGTAGTAGTAGTAGTAGTAGTAGTAGTAGTAGTAGTAGTAGTAGTAGTAGTAGTAGTAGTAGTAGTAGTAGTAGTAGTAGTAGTAGTAGTAGTAGTAGTAGTAGTAGTAGTAGTAGTAGTAGTAGTAGTAGTAGTAGTAGTAGTAGTAGTAGTAGTAGTAGTAGTAGTAGTAGTAGTAGTAGTAGTAGTAGTAACCTGTAACCTGTAACCTAATGTTTTAGGCACTGCCATCAACTTCATCAGAAATTTTGGGCCGTGCATTAAATGTTGACTAGTTGTTGTTAGGATAAGCCAAAGAGAAAAGATATGTCTTAAGCTTATTTTTGAATAACGTGGTTGATTGAATAGAACGAATGTTATAAGGAAGTCTATTCCAGGCTATAGGTGCAGAGATTGAGAAGGCTCTCTTTTGTTTTATGGATACATTACGCAAATCTGGTATGACTAGAGTATACTTGAGGCAAAGTCGTATTGGGCGTGATGATGTATAGGGAGTAAGTAGAGTATGTAAGTAGTCAGGTTGGCTGTGATGAGTGGCATGATGGGTTAGCATACATATTTTATATATTATTCTGTATTTAATTGGGAGCCAGTGTAATATTTTCATGTAAGGTGATATGTGTGTTCTAGAGAATTTATTTATATTGTATATGAGTCTGACTGCTGAATTTTGCAAAAGTTGTAGTTTATGTAGTAAATAATCCGGTATACCATTAATAATCGAATTACAGTAATCTAATTTAGGTAGAATAAGAGATGTTATAAGTAGTTTAGCAATTTCAGTGAATATTGAAGGTCTAATAATTTTTATAGTGTATAATATAAAATTTACTGATTTAATTATATTGGAGATCTGATGTGTAAATGATAATGTGGTGTATAATATAATTCCTAGATTACGGGCTGATCTGGAGTAAGGTATACAATAATTACCAATATATATATTTGGAATAGTGGACTTATTTGATAAAGAAATATGGAGTGCAATGGTTTTTGAGCTATTCAGTGAGAGAGAGTTTGAGTTTAGCCATGTTCGTATATCCTCAAGGCAGTTATTGAGTATAGGTATATCTTTAGTAGGGTCTTTTAAAATCATATATACTTGTAGGTCATCTGCATAGGAATGGTAGCCAATATTTGGATATTTATTAAAAATATCAAATATTGGGATCATGTATATATTGAAGAGTATTGGTCCGAGAACAGATCCCTGCGGTACACCATGATGGATTGACCGAGGTGTGGATGTCAGAGAATCAATCTGAATAGAAAAAGATCTATTTTGAAGATATGATTTGAACCATTCAAGAGCGGTTCCATTTATACCTATAGACTGAAGTCTTAACATTAAAGTGCTATGATCTAAGGTATCGAATGCTGCTGAAAGATCTACTAGTATGATCACAGAGCTGTGTTTATTAAAGGATGCACGCTGAAGGGAATTAATAATATAGACAAGAGCTGTTTCGGTATTTTTCTTTTTAGTATAAGCACTCTGAAATTTATTGAGGATTTTGTTACTGAGTATATAGTCATTAAGTTGAATAGCTACAACTCTTTCAAGTACTTTAGAAATATACGAGAGATGTGATATCGGCCGGTAGCTCGCGAGCAGTGATTTATCCAAGTCAGGTTTTTTAATAGTAGGAGTAACATTAGCTAACTTCATACACGAAGGTACTGAGCCAGATATGATTGATTCTTCGATTATTTCCTTATAGTACATAACAATATAAGGTATCAGCTTATGTAAGAGGGTGACAGGAATGGGGTCAAGGGAACATGTTGATTTCACAGACAGGAGAAGCTTCTCAACCAGCGAAGTAGATGGAAGGTTAAGTAATGAAAGAGAATATGGAGGGATGGTTGGTACATATGATAAAGGGGAGGGAAGAGATGTAATAATGTCATTTACTTTAGCGGTAAAGAATATATCAAAGTTATTAATATTATCTAATATAGAAGTATCTGGAAGAATACGTCGATTAAGGCGTCCTAGTAGTGTATTGGATATTTTAAATATTTTCTTATAGTCTTTTCCTGCGTTAGTAAGTAGATCAGTATAATACTTTTCTTTCGTTGTTTTGAGTAAACTACGATATTGCTGTCTGCATAGTAAAAATATGTTAAAGTCGGTAGTAGATTTAGATCTACGCCAGCATTTTTCGGCTTTTCGTAGTTTTCGTTTTTCAGTGACAAGATTATTATTAAACCATTTTGAGTTATCACGTACTATAATCGTCTTTTGTTTAATAGGTGCATGAACATCAAGAGTAGAGGAAAGAATATAGTCAAAATGGGATAAAGTTTTGTTGTTACCACAAATGTAAATATTATTAATAAAGTCTCCCATAAATTTTGAAATATCAATTTTAGCAATATTTCTAATTTTAATAGTTTTTGATAGGCGGGTTGGCTTAGGGACATGGATATTAAAAAGGACAATGTAGTGGTAAGGTTATGAGTTACAGTGTTGGAAATTATATCAGATGATTTATTTGATATAACAAGATCAATAATATTGTTTGCTGTATGTGTAGGGGTAGTGAATTTTTGGGACAAATTGTGTGATTCAAGTATATCGTAGAGATGTCGAGAATTATGTGAAGTAGAGGTGATAGGAATATTAAAATCACCGGTTAGAATTGTTTTAGGAGTTAATGCGTAAAGTAGAGTATCGAGTTCTTCAATAAAATGAGGAATAGATTGATGCGGTGGTCGGTAGATGGTTATTATTGTAAGTGGAAGTGAGTTATTGGGATGAAATGTGCATGAAAAAGCCTCGGAATGTTCAAGAGAAAGGTCTTTATAGCTTATTAGCTTAATACACTTGTTATATAATACACCTAATCCTCCACCAAAGTGGGAAATAGGTCTTGGAAGGTGAACGAAGCTTAATGTATTTGTGTTTAATGTGGCAATTATGGGGGTATCATTAAGATTAAGCCATGTTTCTGTAATACACATAATATCTAAGTTAAGATCAGTAAATAATTCGATTATAAAAATAATAGTAGTAGTAGTAGTAGTAGTAGTAGTAGTAGTAGTAGTAGTAGTAGTAGTAGTAGTAGTAGTAGTAGTAGTAGTAGTAGTAGTAGTAGTAGTAGTAGTAGTAGTAGTAGTAGTAGTAGTAGTAGTAGTAGTAGTAGTAGTAGTAGTAGTAGTAGTAGTAGTAGTAGTAGTAGTAGTAGTAGTAGTAGTAGTAGTAGTAGTAGTAGTAGTAGTAGTAGTAGTAGTAGTAGTAGTAGTAGTAGTAGTAGTAGTAGTAGTAGTAGTAGTAGTAGTAGTAGTAGTAGTAGTAGTAGTAGTAGTAGTAGTAGTAGTAGTAGTAGTAGTAGTAGTAGTAGTAGTAGTAGTAGTAGTAGTAGTAGTAGTAGTAGTAGTAGTAGTAGTAGTAGTAGTAGTAGTAGTAGTAGTAGTAGTAGTAGTAGTAGTAGTAGTAGTAGTAGTAGTAGTAGTAGTAGTAGTAGTAGTAGTAGTAGTAGTAGTAGTAGTAGTAGTAGTAGTAGTAGTAGTAGTAGTAGTAGTAGTAGTAGTAGTAGTAGTAGTAGTAGTAGTAGTAGTAATAGTAGTAGTAGTAGTAGTAGTAGTAGTAGTAGTAGTAGTAGTAGTAGTAGTAGTAGTAGTAGTAGTAGTAGTAGTAGTAGTAGTAGTAGTAGTAGTAGTAGTAGTAGTAGTAGTAGTAGTAGTATAATAACCTCTCCCGCGATGTTGTTTCTCTCAGCTCTCAGTGTTATAATGTATAGTTTGCCGGGATCTTAGTGTGATGAAGAAACATAGAATAAGATACGTAATAGATTATAATATATACGTAATTAGTATTACATTCTAATAGCTATACATATTACCATAAGTATACTAATAACTTCACAATAGAATATGATAACTTTATATTACAATAAGATACTATATATAAGAATGAATTCCATGAAATAGGTAAGTATTACCTAATATTTAACATTATCATTATATCACACATAATGGTATTACTGTATTAGAAGATATCAAATAATATATTTATATATATATATATTTATTAGATTGATTATATATATATAATACTTTGAAAATATAAAATTGATCAATATAGACATTAATAAGTAGATACTAGAATACTATTCACCTAGGTTGTATAGTTAACATGATAAAACAGAGTATCGACATCATAAGTAACAATGTCACGTGCTAGATAAGAATATATCACAGATAAGAGATAATAGATATGAGATAAGGTGATAACCTAGGTTTGAGATAGTGAAGTTCCTATCCGTTGCCCTAGCGTACATCCAGTGTGTGTTGGGCGTACTCTCCCCGTAACCTACGCGTGCAGTACAGAGTGTTACATCACGATGACGTCATAGTTATGTTACGTAACTTATCGTAGTGGCGGTGGTGGTGGTGGTGGTGGTGTTATGCGAGGTGATGTCATGCGTGTTAACGCGAGTGGTACGATGTTGGCTTTGAATAATTCGTCTATGTTTAAGATACATATGTACAACTATGTTTAATAATATATATATATTATTGTTTTATCTTTGCGGAGTACTTTCATCCTATACAGGTACTTAGATGAAGTTTATATTAACACTATATGACTGTAATATCCCTTCGAAGCCGCTCTCGTGCTCTCAAGGCATACATGGTTTAACGAGAGCTGATTATTTATTTATACACAATTATAGTTACCTTCTAATTATTATTTTAAGACCTATTTATATGTCCGGACTAATCTTGAACCCGTGTCCTACTGCTTGTTTGTCTGACGCCTTAGCCAACTGAGCCACACAGGTAGTTTTATTAGGTGCATATGTATACATGTGTAGCCACTAGACTTTAGTGTATATCGGTTCTTAAAATTCCCGTCTACCGCGGATACGAGAAGCGCCACCTCAGACTGAGAAACACAACACAAGCGTTGACCTTTAACCCTAGCGCGAACTGTAAAGCTAGTACTGACCTATGACGTATTTGTCCACTTTACCAGTACTAGGAGGTTGCCAGCTTACCGTTATCGTGGTCTTCGTGGTGCTGAATCTCACCTGGTGGCAGTTACGTCAGTTATTACTGTCATGTGATTAAATAACTACTTCCGGTTAAATGTATACATGGATGTATACTAATTAATGAATGCATGACATTTCTTATATTCAGTTGTATAAACCCTTTATTAACTAATAGCGGATAGTATATATACATATATATATATATATATATATATATATTATCTGTATACAGGTATACTACGTAGTATCTAGAATATATATATATATATATATATATATATATATATATATATTTATCATATATAATATCCAGAATATATATGAGCAATATCATCTATACATTACCCGGTGTCATAATCGGATCATGTAAGGAATTAGACTACACCACGTGACACATGACACGTGGTCCTTTAATCAATAATGTGATAGTTACAGAATGTAACCTATTCATAAACTCGCTGCATTAGGCTCGGATTAACTATAATAGGATGTATATATATATATATATATATATATATATATATATATATATATATATATATAGTGGAATATATACATCTACAATGTAAATTCTACATGTTTACTTATATATATAAGCGTTTGATATACATAATAAGGGAATTGTTTAAAGGATGATTTCTATAGAAATTTATAGACAATCATATATGATTGTTATATACCTGTTCGAGTGGAGTTGTTGATTACCGGGTTATAGTTGATTAGTTATGACTCATAACTTAGAAAAACTACTAAAAGCTACGTAAATAGAGTTAGTGGTGATGGGGGGTAACTAAGGGGGGTAACCATTGGTACTAACCTCTAAAGGTCTCATTAGAATAATGGACGTGACCACTCGGAACCATTTCGTAGGTATACTGGCACCCTGTATGTTGTTGTAGTGGTATGGGGGTCGCTAGTAATAGTGGTATAGGGGTCGGTAGTAGTAATGGTATACGTGGTAGCTGTATGTAGGTATAAACAGGGAACCCTGGTATAACTATAGATATGTAGAGATACCTACCGATATATCGGTGTGCTTGTATATATATATATATATATATATATATATATATATATATTTAAATATATGTGTATTTGTGTATACTACATATATATGCACTTGTATGTGTGTGGTAGTTTGTGTGAATATTAATAAATATATATATATATACATATATATATATATTTACTTGTGTGTATGTTTGTTTACTATAAACATAGTCAGTGTCGCACGTACATACGCACACATATTCACACACATACCCGCACACCCAACAATAGCTTACGTTAATGAGACCAGCTATTAATCATCGGCTCTCCAGCGAACAATAGCGCACAATAACAATAACAATAACACAATAACAATAGATAGTGGTTCTCTGTATAAGTTATGCGCGTGCTTTAGTGTTCCGCTAATGCAGTTGCGCTACGAGATTTAAGTGCCGTCCTTTTGTAAATACCGTTTAGAATTAAGAAGTTTAATGAGCGCGCCGGTCTTACAGACAAGACTATGTCCGCGCGCATGCGTCTAAGCTCACAGTACATTCACTACACTGTAGTATTAACTTATTATACACTAGTATTCGTGAGTGAGGCCCACATTCACACGTATCGTTATTGCATAACATGAGCGTATAGCTTAACATGAGAGTATTGTTTGCTCGTAAATCTAAGGCCATCACATTCACGCGAATAACCTCGCTTTTGTTAGGTTCAAATATATTTTATATTTGCGAATATTCGCAAATATGGCATTTTTAGCGAATATTCGCAAGTGTCGCGTCATTGATTGAAAGTTTATGTAAACACTTAATATCATAAATGATTTCTCAAAAGTGTATATATATATATATATATATATATATATATATATAGAATACAAATAATAAAAGTAAGTAAAACTATAAATAACATTAATAATAATAAAATAAAATAGAATAAACTGTATACAGTATACGGAAATTAATAAATAAAATAATAATGACAAATAATATTAGTATTACAGGTTGCCACCTGAGATCAATTGTTGTATATATTTCACGAATGTTTTATGCAATTTTATGGATCTAATATAGGGTGGGAATGAATTCCATAGCTTAGGACATATATAACTCAGTACCCAGTATTCATTTTTGAGGGACGGAGAATAGAGGTAGATAGAAGATGAAATGGATTGTTTTTAAGAGATGGAAGGGAAGATATTTGTACTAGATAAGAAATAATATACGAAGGGCAATTCGAAGAGTATATTGAGGAATGAACAATAGATAGTATGCGATAAGTAGAGAGTTTGTTAAAAGGGAACCATGGAGGTAAGTGTTGTTATGAGGAAGTAGAGGAATGATCTCGAATACGTAGGTTATATGTTATATGGATTGATGAACGAATAACTCGATTTAGGTGAGAGATAGAGGAAAAGGGAATATTGATAAAGATGGAGGAACAGTAATATATACATGAGAAGACAAGATAATTAACTATAGTTTTAGTAAGGGATACATTAATTGATTTTAGTATTTTTCTAATTATAAATAGATGATAATTTGCAGAGTAGTGATGTCCGTAATATGAGGAATGAAGGAAAGAGTAGAATCAAAAAATACACCTAATTTGGATGCAATAGTAGAAGGATATATTACAATGTTATCAATAAGAAAAGGAGGGAAATAAGTTGGTGATAGAGAAATATTCAACAATTTAGTTTTGAAGGTATTAAGGAGAAGATTTAAGCCATTCTTTAATGTCATTAGCACAAATGGAGAGTTTATTTTGAGACCTGGTGATGAATTAGTTCGAAGAAACATATATAGTTTTATTTCATCTGCATATAGATGGTAATATATATTTGGATATTTAGATGTTACGGATGGTAGTTGATATAAATAAATAGGCAAAGGTGAAGGATCGAGTACTGATCCATAGAGAATACCATATTTCACATGATAAGGGGAAGACAAATAATTATATATTTTTACACTGCTACTACGGTCAGATAGATATGAAGTAAACCATGAGAGGGCAAGGTCTATAACTTTAAGCAGGTGTAGACGGTACAGTAGAATTTGGTGATCAAGCGTATCAAAAGTACAGGATATGTCCATCATTACTAGTTGACAGCAATGTTTAGTATTAAGGGTAGAAGTGATGACATCAATTACGTTTAGTAGTGCTGTTTCTGTGGAGTGTCCTCGGCGAAAACCACTTTGTTGAGGAATATGGAGATTATTTGCGGCTAAATAGTAGAATAGTTGACGAGAGAAAACTCTTTCCAAAATGTTACTCACAAAAGGTAGCTGAGAAATAGGTCGGTAATTGAAAAGGTATTCGGGATCGAGTGAATGTTTTTTAAGAATCGGAGTAATTATTGCTTGTTTAAAAATATAAGGGGCAGTACCGTAATGTAGGCAATATGCGATGATGTTACAAATTATTGGACATAGATAATCGGAGTAAAGTTTAAAAATAGATAGTGGAATAGTATCGGATGGAGATATCGAAGTGGACGCATGTAGGAGATATGAGAGATATATACATATAAGCCACATGTGGCGGACGAAAAAAACTTAAGAAAACAGATTAAGATGGGGTAACTATGTTGAAGGATAGTCGGCAGTACGGTTATGGTTCTTGATCTTTATAATGATAGATTCAATCTTATTAGAAAATGTTTTAGCGAAGATAAATCCTAATTGTAATGGAGAAATGTTAGTTATAGATGGTAGTAATGCAGGTTTTAGTTATCGGAAGCAAGATCGTTCATAACCCGAGTATAATAGCTAGATTTGGTATAGGAAATTGCTAACTTGTAGATCTTACATTGCTCAATAAATAATAATAATAATAATAATATCAGATTCAGTTGATGACCGAGATCAAAAACCCAGGTATGGTATAGAAGTTCTATTGAACTTATCGAGATACCAACCTGCTCTTGGTAATGAGAGAATTAATACAAAATGAATAAATACAAAATGAATAAATATAAATAAATATTTTACAATTCTATATTGTTCATTCGTGTTCTGTCTCATAAAAAAGCAATACAATAAAATTAAATATATCTCTCAATACCAAGAAATCATCATGTATATAACAATAAAATAATAATAAAATATAATAAAAATATATAATAAAATATTAAAAAATGTAAAAAGATACTAAAATAATAAATAAGTTAAACTATAAAAATCAAAGAAAACTAAAGACCAAAGGCTAGAGATAAAAATATGTACAATACGAACAATTTAAAAGAGCTAAAAAGAAGAAAAGATGATCATGTAAATAAGATAACAAACAATACAGATAAGGTGTAAGTGATTACATATAACTATTTAAAAGCATGTTTTTAATATGTATTGTAAAAGTATTCAAATTCGTCAAAGATGATGTGGTTGTATTTAAAGAATTCCATAAATATGCGCCTTTGTAACGAATACTAAATTTATCATGATCAAATCTTATTTTTGGTATTAAGAATGTTCTATTTAACCTAAAAGTATATAAAGAGCAATTATAGGTAAATAACTTACAAATTGAACTATGCAAATAATGATTGTTATATATTCTAAACATATATTTATAAATGGATATATTTATTATATCTTTAAATTTAAGAATGTTATGTCTTAAAAAAATGTAATCAATATTGGTTTTGTTATCAAGTTTATATATTGCTCTCATACATTTATTTTGTAAAATTTGAATACATTTTATATTGCTATGGTAAGTACTTCCCCATATAATAGAACAATAATTAATATGACTATGAAAAAAAGAAAAATATAGCATAACTAAAGTATTAATATTAAATTTATATTTATATCTATGTAGTAAACTAAGTCCATAGTAAAGTTTATTTTTAATATTATTTATTTGCATTTTCCAATTTCGATTTTCGTCAATTAAAATGCCTAAGAATTTAAAATTAGTTGATTGTTTTATGGCTATATTATTTATTTTGATGTTCAATTTATGTTTAACTCTTGTGCGATGGAATAAAATTAATTTTGTTTTATCAATATTAAGAACTAGCTTATTACCACAAAGCCAGTCACATATTAAAACTAAAGTAGAATTTATTTCTTTTTCTAGATCATTTAACTTATGAGACTTAAATGTTAAAGTTGTGTCGTCAGCAAAAAGAGTAAAATTGCATTTATTAGTTATATTAGGTAAATCATTTATGTACATTAAAAATAATACTGGTACCAAAACTGAACCTTGTGCCACATTTAATCGGAAGTATTTTAGAATTGGTATTATTATAGCTTACGTATTGATACCTGTTTGTCAAATAACTTTTTAATAATGACAAAGTGATACCTCTGAAACCATATATATATAATTTATTTAATAAAATGTCATGATTAATAGTATCGAAAGCCTTTTTTAAATCAATCGATATTGTGGATATGAATAATTTGTAATTTATATTTAAGTAATCGATATAATTTATCAAAGCATCACATGTTGATATAGATTTTTGAAATCCAAATTGAGAATTGTTTAATGAAGCTCTATAGAAGATGAAGAGTGTAAGGATAGGTATATTCTTTCATATTTTCGAAGTGATCATTTCAATGATATGAGGTGGTTAGTAAACCATGGGGTATCAGGATGTATAGTTACTGATATGGTTTTTGAAGGCGCATGTTTATCGCATAAATGGGAAAGTATGGAAGTTAATATAACTGGAGAATAACAGTAGTAATCTAAAGTAGAATGAAAGTCAGTTAAGAATATCATATAATTAATATTCTTAATTGGTCTGTATGTAATACGTGTTTTCTGATTAGGAGTGATAGTAAATTAGTTTAGTGTTTAGTGATTAGTTTTGAATGAGATTTGGAAGTGATCAGAAAGTAGATCAAGCCTAGAAATATTACTCGCCATGATATCAGAATGAAGAGAACTGGAGAATACAAGATTAATAATATTACCATTTATATGAGTTGGGAAATGTACATTTTGTGATAGGGATAATGAATTTGTTAAATTAGTGAACATAATATGTGGATTTGAGGTAGCATTAAAATGATAGTCGGAATCACCAAGGATAATAGGGTGGTATGTGGGTGAACTTATGAGATCAGTAGCAAGATCGTTAAACTCACTTAGAAGGAAGAGAATTCTGGTTTAGGCGGTCTATAAATGAAAGTAATGATATGGATTTATGTTTTTGGGTGAACGATATAGTTAGGAAATCAGAGTAGGAGAAGTTATGGGATATGGATATACATGGTAAAGGTAGAGAAGCTTTTATGAGGAAGCCAACCCTACCACAACGACCTGATAATCGTGGCGATAAGAGTAATGTATAAATAAAATTGTGAAATAGGGAAAATATGTCGGAATCATCTTGAGATATCCATGTTTCCGTTAAAGCAGGATTATTAAAATCGGACTATTTAAGAAATGGTAATAAGAGGGAGTCATTGGAACGAATAGAACGAATATTGTTTAGGGTAATGTGTTCAGATAGTCATTTGGATTGAGTTAGCGCACTCATGAATGTGAGTTATTAGAAGAAGGTGTAGATATATGATTAGATTTTAGTGAGTGAACAACTGGGAAACTTGTGATGGTTGAAATATTTAAATCAATAGATGGAGTAGATTTTACAGGAAAATAAGGGGTGTTGGAATTTTCAGAAGGATTATTAGGAGGGGGTCTGAATTAATATTAATGGAGAATTACAAAATGAGGAAACTGAAGATTTAAATTTAAGGTAGGAAGATTACCTGTCAATAAGGAGAGTTGAACGTATGGTAATTTGTGGAAGAGACTAGTCAATAGAATTATATATAAGTCGAATTTCAAATGAATGTGTATATGTGTTAAATATAAGTTTAGTATTTATAGGGGTCAGTTTCAATATATATGCATGGTAAAGGATTTTACCTAATAAACGCCGCATGTTACAACAATGAAATAATGTGCGAGTTCATCACTACAACCACGTGATCATGTTTAATTACCCACGTGACAACCATACCTTACCACGTGAACACACATCACCGATAGATACATGTGTGTGTATAGATTTAGAGGTACACCAGGGAGTACGAAATAGGATACTATAGTACCTAGTATATATAGTATATATATAGTATATTATAAAGTACACAGCTGTACAAGTATGCCAGCTGACATCCGGCGGTTTACTAACGTTACAGGTTTCGGTTTCGAGTCTGACGAAATACTTGGAGTTCTGGGACAGATCCTGTATCAGATATCTTCTCTCTTCGGAGGGAACCACTATCTTCTGTAGTAGAGGTGTTATAGGGTATTAGAGGTTATGTATATGTAGTAGAAGTAATGTGGGAGTAGTATAGGTGATGTGGGTGTATTGTATACAATAATGTATACAATGAACTGTACAATATACAGTGTATAGTGTACAGTATACATGTAGGTATTATGTTGTGTATAGATGTATAGTTTCTGCAGTATTGTACGTAATGTAAATATTGGTAATCAAATTAATAATTAAGAATAATTAATTAAATATGTCATATATATAATATTTAAGATACCTTCGTTAATTATATCTTGTATATATAATATACAAGATTCTATATTGAAAGCTTTTATTTACGAAAATTATCTAATTAATTATTTCACATAAATAAATAATATATATATTGCCCATAATCTTCATCATTAATATTTAATGATAACGATTTATTTTTGATATACTTGTATACATTAAATATACGTTATTTTCTGTATCTTATTTAATAGTATACTCTTATTTTAATTATAGTTTATTTGCTTCAAACTATAGATATATATGTATATGTATATAAACCGTGATTTCTTCATCCTCCTTTAGTTTAACGTAGATAAAATAATTTCGAACGCCACACTTCCGGGTGTTAACACGCGGGGCCTCCCAGGTTACCAGAATCTCCTACATATTATATAACATTACATAAACGTTAATAAAGCCACGTACATCACGACCTATCGGTGAGTTATAGCACCACGACATACAATCTATCAGCCTACTATATTTATCACCACGTGAGGGCGAGAAATCGAGTAATTTATATTATTTACAAAATAGTAAGCAGACGAGAGAATTATTAATCTTAATTAATCTAATACCCTGGCGAACACTAGTGTTCTATAATCGGTGAACTCGTTACAATTATAATTATTAATAACGTAATTCGATGGGTCTATAGACCCACCTATAAGGGGTCTAGGGGGTCTGAATAGTTTGTCTATTTACTAACATTGATTCCGTGCGATGTTACTGTGATGTTACGAGGCCGGTGTTTGTGTTCTGTTGTGTAGGTGGCATTTATTATACAAACACAACCTCATCACATATAGATATATAAATATATATATATATATATATATGTTATATATAATTTATTTATAATATATAAATAGTATATTTATACTCTATACGATATATCGTAATGGTTTTTATATTTTCATACATTATATGTGAATAATTCTTAAAAGTATACTTTTAAGTATAGGTACCTACCTATATTTATATATATATATATATATATATATATATATATATATATATATATATTAATACTATAGTATTAATGGGATAATACGTTCATAACCATAGATTTACATTTATTTTAAATTATAAATGTATTTTCATACAATTGAGAGTAAGATATTTAGTTTAACATATATGTGTATTGACTATATTCATTGACAGTGAGAAACGTATAGTCATATATATCTAGTCGATTATGGTAATTAGTGACAATGGCAACGAGGACATCTATAAATACATTCACGCCCTCCGATGTACCACAAGAGCTGTGAGATAATCGCTAGATAAGTTGAACAATTAAATATAAAGTCGTTAACAACGCATTGTTTTAATATGGTGCGCATGCGAATGTCAAAGTTGTTTACGTCACGTGATATGTATATTAGTATATGTAATTACATGCTGAGTTACCTGGGATACCCTTCACCTTCCACTCCGAAGTAAAACTTTACCAACTCCCCCGACAATTAACATTAATGGACCTACTCAAAGTGTGTCAACAATCTTGGTGTTATATTTGACAATACTTTTAATTTGTATAGACAACTGTCCCACATAACAAAACTACTAAACTATTAACTACATTCACTACGCCTTATTCGTCATTCAATATCAATATCCACCGCTACTATTATAGCTTCTGACTACATCTTACCTCTATTTGACTACTGCAATTTTTTCATTTACAATATCCCCTCATCGTATATTACTAAACTCCAAATTCTTCAAAATTGTATAGCTATGTGTATATTCAACATACCAAAATACTCCCATACTCATATATCTCCATTCCTAGTTAAACTCCACTGGCTACCTTTACGACGTACACTGTACGCCATAGAATCATATATAAAACTCTACTACTGGCTCATAAAGCAATCCACCATGACTCTCCTGACTACCTATAGGTGCTATAGCATCCCCACTCAAACTTAAATTACCAAATAGTACCACTACACGCTCCACTAATACGTTTCTACTTCAACTCCCTCCTAAACACAACTTACATTCAACCAACACTCGCGCCTGGACAATATCCGTCCCATACTTGTGGAACACTCTCCCCACATCAATCCGTACTACACCATCAACCCCAAACTTCAAGAAATTACTGAAAACCTATTTATTTAATCTGAAACATTAATATCAAATATATATGGACGGCCGACTGCTTTATATGCACAGTTCGCAGTCCGAAAACTGAAAAATTTAAAATGTATGTATACTTACGGGAGAATTACGTAAGAAATGTCAACAACAATATCTATAGCAGCTAACAAACGATTAGAGATGATATTGAAACAGTAGATATGATATGTTTAGGTATTAACACATTACTAACATATATATAACACACACATACATATATACACATACTAGTAGTATATAAGGGTATACCTAAGGACATGTCCTTGGGTATACCCTATAAAATATAGTAGCTCACTCATATATACTAATACAAACACGAACTAGTATACACATACATACATATACATACACACACCCATACACACACACACACACACACACACACACACACACACACACACACACACACACACACACACACACACACATATAGTCAACTCTCGATATCTCGGTACTCTGGAAGTGACCTAAGTAATGTGTCTCAGATATCGAATTATTCTTACATATATTTACATAGGTTATATATATATTATATGTACAACACCAATTAGTGTTTTCAAAACGTCTGAATAACGGGTATTCTGATATATATATATATATTGTTGTGTGTGCATATTAAATAACGAAAACCTATAGTCTATTCATTAAAAATAACTATTAAACATAATGTTGATGTTTTAAGTATAATACATATGTCTACGATATCATATACCTACATATGTATGCCTCTGATGATGTATAATATGCATTGCATATCCATACATACATGTCTAATATTTCACATAATAGACTATTATGTCTATTATGTCACATTGTATAACATTGTTTACAGTTAAACATAAGTATGTCATAGGTAGTGATGTAAGTAAAGTTAACATTACGTAACATTATTTAATCTAATTACATAACATCATATCGCTTGCAGTACTGCAGTACTGCGACGTCGCACTGTTTCATATTCCATATTAATTAATAATTAATATGATATCTGTAATCAAATATTTTATAGTTTAACAAATAACATCATATTTCTAGAGTTATTAAAGTTAATTTTGAATTCAATTAAATTATAATGTATCATATTATATGATTCATATATGATAATATAAAATAGTTTAGTAATAATATATACAAATACAAAATTAATTATTATATGATTATTTACAGTAGGTTATATTAATAAATACACTTTGAATATATCTATCTATCATTTGTATATTTTATTTTTATGGAACTTATATATATATATAAATATGAATATATGTATATTGTTGTTTTAAATATATTACACAATTATAACAAATGCAAGTATGTAATGCAAGTGATCCATGGTGACCTATTAGGTTAAACAATAGATTCATTGTGAGAAAACATTGGGTCTAAATTAATCACGCTAATATATACCTACAGATATACAATGGTCTATATAGCTACAGTATAACATGACTTATTGTGTAAGAATACATTGTTTCATGCTCAATGAGCACACCTTAATATATCACCTACTAATGTAGACCATGCATGTAGACAATTCATGTATAGACAAAACAAAAATATCACAAATTACTCATGTGTATAACACGTAAGATAATATATAATTCATATAGATATTTATTTATTTATTTATTTAAATCAGACATGAAATACAGAGGTCCATAGTATATAAACGAAAATTATAAAAGAATAAACCAAAAAAACAACAATTAATCTAAGAAACGAAATTTAAAATACTATACAAACAATGAGTTATACCACATGGTAAACAGTGGCGATGGGAACACAATATTATATTCATATAATTGAACAATTAGTGAATTACACGATAATTGTATTCGTTTGTATAGCGAATAATATGACTTACGTAATTTAACTGTTAAATTATTAACATAATCGTTAAAAAACATTAAAGAGGCCCTATGTCTAAGTCTGTAGTTCATAACAATACGATAATCATTATTATAAGCTATATTAAGTTCAGCCATGCAATATCTATTTGGTATCCAAATGCTACTAAGGTATATATTAGAAACAAATGTTTTAAATAGAATAATGTGTGTATCCTTAGAGCAATGATTAAAGTTATATGATATTGCATAGCTTTATTTATATAACTGTTTAATCTACTATATATATCAATATCATCAGATAAGTTAATACCTCTGAAATCCAATGTCCAAGATATCTATATGATTTGACAACTTTTAGAAGTTTATTATCTATATATAATTTCACAGGATTATGATATGATTTATCAAAATAAATTGGTAAAATAACCGATTTATCAATATTAAACGTTATGTGGTTATGGTTAGCAAACTATTCACAACAACTTATCAACAACTGCAAATCCCTCAGTGATGGTGAAAATAATGTTGTATCATCTGCATAACAGAGATTATTGATAATATTTCCATTTAAGCAATAACCTGAATGTATTTCATTTAATTTCTTAATTATAGGATTAGTATATACATTAAATAACAATGGTGAGAGATTGCCACCTTGACGAATACCCCTAGTAACAGATAAGCTATCCGCACAGATCCCGGCCAGCCAGGGGTCTCCCCAGGTTATGCATCAGTAAACACTCAGTCAAACGGTACAACTTACACACACAAACGTGTGCCACGCCCCAAAGTTAATACACATATGTTCGGTGCAGGTGCACCTACATTTATAAGCGTACATTCATATAGTATATGACCTATTCTAGATATACACAACATGCTATTACAGGTATCTGAAGTTTAGGTATCGTGTACAACGTGAGGTGAACGTTGTATTAGGGATGGTAGTGGTAGTGGTAGTGGTAGTGGTAGTGGTAGTGGTAGTGGTAGTGGTAGTGGTGGTGGTAGTAGTAGTGGTAGTAGTAGTGGTAGTAGTAGTGGTAGTGGTAGTGGTAGTGGTAGTGGTAGTGGTAGTGGTAGTGGTAGTGGTAGTGGTAGTGGTAGTGGTAGTGGTAGTGGTAGTGGTAGTAGTAGTGGTAGTGGTAGTAGTGGTAGTAGTGGTAGTGGTAGTAGTAGTAGTAGTGATAGTGGTAGTGGTAGTGGTAGTGGTAGTGGTAGTGGTAGTGGTAGTGGTAGTGGTAGTGGTAGTGATAGTGTTAGTCGTAGTGGTAGTGGTAGTGGTAGTGGTAGTGGTAGTGGTAGTAGTAGTAGTAGTGGTAGTGGTAGTAGTAGTAGTAGTAGTGATAGTGGTAGTGGTAGTGGTAGTGATGGTAGTGGTAGTGGTAGTGGTAGTGGTAGTGGTAGTGGTAGTGGTAGTGGTAGTGGTAGTGGTAGTGGTAGTGGTAGTGGTAGTGGTAGTGGTAGTAGTAGTAGTAGTGGTAGTGGTAGTGATGGTAGTGGTAGTGGTAGTGGTAGTGGTAGTGGTAGTAGTAGTAGTAGTGGTAGTGGTAGTGATGGTAGTGGTAGTGGTAGTGGTAGTGGTAGTGGTAGTTATTGTAGTGATGGTAGTGGTAGTGGTAGTGGTAGTGGGAGTAGTGGTAGTAGTGGTAGTGGTAGTGGTAGTGGTAGTGGTAGTAGTAGTGGTAGTGGTAGTGGTAGTGGTAGTGGTAGTGGTAGTGGTAGTTATTGTAGTGATGGTAGTGGTAGTGGTAGTGGTAGTGGTAGTGGTAGTGGTAGTGGTAGTGGGAGTGGTAGTGGTAGTTATTGTAGTGATGGTAG